>OU343160.1:163546727-164146727 GCA_910595825.1 Philhelius pedissequus
TAAGGAGAAAATAAAAAAGAACCAGAGTAAACAACAACAAACTTGTGTGGCTAATAAAAGCGCTAGTCGTTTCAATGCAATTGATAAACAGAAAATTTGCATTAGGTTGGATCTGATTATGTGGGCTAGGTAGTGTGATGCGAAGTGCGTTGGCTACTAAGCGGCTGGTCATGGTTCAATACACAATGAAGGTAAAAAGAAATATATGATAAGATACCGAGTTTTTTGGCAATAAGTTTTCTTGGTTGAAAACAATAAAATAATTAGGTTTAATTAAAATAGTTTTTAGGTCGAAAGACATTGGTTCTAAGAGTTATTGTTAGTTTAGAGCGCCCGTAAAGGGCCAGTAAATTAGCTATAAGTTATTGATAACTAGGCTTGTCTTAAACATTTTTGTCTAGCTTTAAAATAGTTATAAGTTAATATTAAATAAAAATGAATTTAAAACAAAATTTAAAAAAACACGGTGAAGGAACAAGAAGTTTTTCAATTAAAATGATAAAGTAGACCAGCACCACTAGAGCAAACGAACCTGATGACCGACCTTGGTAAGTCGTGAAATAGCTGTAATTCCAGCCAAAAATAATTGAGAAAAAACTTGGTGGTAGCACACTCAATTTATTGTTGGGCATTCAAAGTCATTAAATGAAACAAAAAAGTGCTTTAAAAAGCAAGTATGTAATCATGCAAAAACTGAATATAATACAAATAAAAATGACCAGTGTCAACATTTTTCACATAAAAAATCTCCCTCCTTATACGAACAACAAAAATGTTTGCTTATAAACGAGTAAGGAGAAAATAAGAAAGAACCAGAATAAACAACAACAAACTCGTGTAGCTAATAAAAGCGCTAGCCGCTTCAATGCAATTGATAAACAGAAAAAACTTGCATTAAGTTGGATCTGATCATGTGGGCTAGGTGCGGCGGCGACTAAGCGGCTGGTTACTAAGCGGCTGGTCATGGTTCAATACACAGGTTGGATCTGATCATGTGGGCTCGGTGGCGTGATGCGAATGCGTTGGCTACTTAGCGGCTGGTCATGGTTCAATACACGATGAATGTAAAAAGAAAAATATGATAAGATACCGAGTTTTTTGGCAATAAGTTTTCTTGGTTAAAAACAATAAAATAATTAGATTTAATTAAAATAGTTTTAAGGTCGAAAGACATTGGTTATAAGAGTTATTGTTTAGTTTAGAGCGTCCGTAAAGGGCCAGTAAATTAGTTATAAGTTATTGATAATTAGGCTTGTCTTAAACATTTTTGTCTAGCTTTAAAATAGTTATAAGTTAATATTAAATAAAAATGAATTAAAAAAAAAATTAAAAAAAAACACGATGAAGGAAAAAGAAGTTTTTCAGTTAAAATGAAAAAGTAGACTAGCACCACTAGAGGAAAGGAATCTGATGATCGACCTTGGTAAGTCGTAAAATAGCTATAATTCCAGCCAAAAATAATTGAGAAAAAACTTTGTGGCAGCACACTCAAGTTGTTGTTGGGCATTCAAAATCATTAAATGAAACGCAAAAGTGCTTCAAAAAGCAAGTATGTAATCATACAAAAACTGAATATAATACAAATTAAAATGACCCGTGTCAAAATCTTTCACATAAAAAATCTGCCCCCTTATACGAAAAACAAAAATGTTGGCTTATAAACGAGTAAGGAGAAAATAAGAAAGAACCAGAATAAACAACAACAAACTCATGTAGCTAATAAAAGCGCTAGCCGTTTCAATGCAATTGATAAACAGAAAAAACTTGCATTAAGTTGGATCTGATCATGTGGGCTAGGTGCCGTGATGCGAAGTGCGTTGGCTGCTAAGAGGCTGGTAATGGTTCAATACACGATGAAGGCACAAGAAGTTTTTCATTGAAAATGAAAAAGTAGACCAGCACCACTAGAGCAAAGGAATCTGATGATCGACTTTGGTAAGTCGTGAAATAGCTATAATTCCAGCCAAAAATAATTGAGAAAAAACTTTGTGGCGGCACACTCAAGTTGTTGTTGGGCATTCAAAGTCATTAAACGAAACGAAAAAGTGCTTTAAAAAGCAAGTAAGTAATCATACAAAAACTGAATATAATACAAATTAAAATGACCAGTGTCAAAATCTTTCACATAAAAAATCTGCCTCCTTATACGAACAACAAAAATGTTGGCTTATAAACGAGTAAGGAGAAAATAAAAAAGAACCAGAGTAAACAACAACAAACTTGTGTGGCTAATAAAAGCGCTAGTCGTTTCAATGCAATTGATAAACAGAAAATTTGCATTAGGTTGGATCTGATCATGTGGGCTAGGTAGTGTGATGCGAAGTGCGTTGGCTACTAAGCGGCTGGTCATGGTTCAATACACAATGAAGGTAAAAAGAAATATATGATAAGATACCGAGTTTTTTGGCAATAAGTTTTCTTGGTTGAAAACAATAAAATAATTAGGTTTAATTAAAATAGTTTTTAGGTCGAAAGACATTGGTTCTAAGAGTTATTGTTAGTTTAGAGCGCCCGTAAAGGGCCAGTAAATTAGCTATAAGTTATTGATAACTAGGCTTGTCTTAAACATTTTTGTCTAGCTTTAAAATAGTTATAAGTTAATATTAAATAAAAATGAATTTAAAACAAAATTTAAAAAAACACGGTGAAGGAACAAGAAGTTTTTCAATTAAAATGATAAAGTAGACCAGCACCACTAGAGCAAACGAACCTGATGACCGACCTTGGTAAGTCGTGAAATAGCTGTAATTCCAGCCAAAAATAATTGAGAAAAAACTTGGTGGTAGCACACTCAATTTGTTGTTGGGCATTCAAAGTCATTAAATGAAACGAAAAAGTGCTTTAAAAAGCAAGTATGTAATCATGCAAAAACTGAATATAATACAAATAAAAATGACCAGTGTCAAAATCTTTCACATAAAAAATCTGCCCCCTTATACGAAAAACAAAAATGTTGGCTTATAAACGAGTAAGGAGAAAATAAGAAAGAACCAGAATAAACAACAACAAACTCGTGTAGCTAATAAAAGCGCTAGCCGTTTCAATGCAATTGATAAACAGAAAAAACTTGCATTAAGTTGGATCTGATCATGTGGGCTAGGTGCCGTGATGCGAAGTGCGTTGGCTGCTAAGAGGCTGGTAATGGTTCAATACACGATGAAGGCACAAGAAGTTTTTCATTGAAAATGAAAAAGTAGACCAGCACCACTAGAGCAAAGGAATCTGATGATCGACCTTGGTAAGTCGTGAAATAGCTATAATTCCAGCCAAAAATAATTGAAAAGAAACTTGGTGGTAGCACACTCAAGTTGCTGTTGGGCATTCAAAGTCATTAAACGAAACGAAAAAGTGCTTTAAAAAGCAAGTAAGTAATCATACAAAAACTGAGTATAATACAAATAAAAATGATCAGTGTCAAAATCTTTCACATACAAAATCTGCCTCCTTATACGAACAACAATAATATTGGCTTATAAACGAGTAGTAGGAGAAAATAAGAAAGAACCCGAATAAACAACAACAAACTTGTGTGGCTAATAAAAGCCGCTAGTCGTTTCAATGCAATTGATAAACAGAAAAAAATTGCATTAGGTTGGATCTGATCATGTGGGCTCGGTGGCGTGATGCGAATGCGTTGGCTACTTAGCGGCTGGTTATGGTTCAATACACGATGAATGTAAAAAGAAAAATATGATAAGATACCGAGTTTTTTGGCAATAAGTTTTCTTGGTTAAAAACAATAAAATAATTAGATTTAATTAAAATAGTTTTTAGGTTGAAAGACATTGGTTATAAGAGTTATTGTTTAGTTTAGAGCGTCCGTAAAGGGCCAGTAAATAAGTTATAAGTTATTGATAATTAGGCTTGTCTTAAACATTTTTGTCTAGCTTTAAAATAGTTATAAGTTAATATTAAATAAAAATGAATTAAAAAAAAAAAATTAAAAAAAAACACGATGAAGGAAAAAGAAGTTTTTCAGTTAAAATGAAAAAGTAGACTAGCACCACTAGAGGAAAGGAATCTGATGATCGACCTTGGTAAGTCGTGAAATAGCTATAATTCCAGCCAAAAATAATTGAGAAAAAACTTTGTGGCAGCACACTCAAGTTGTTGTTGGGCATTCAAAATCATTAAATGAAACGCAAAAGTGCTTTAAAAAGCAAGTATGTAATCATACAAAAACTGAATATAATACAAATTAAAATGACCCGTGTCAAAATCTTTCACATAAAAAATCTGCCCCCTTATACGAAAAACAAAAATGTTGGCTTATAAACGAGTAAGGAGAAAATAAGAAAGAACCAGAATAAACAACAACAAACTCGTGTAGCTAATAAAAGCGCTAGCCGTTTCAATGCAATTGATAAACAGAAAAAACTTGCATTAAGTTGGATCTGATTATGTGGGCTAGGTGCTGTGATGCGAAGTGCGTTGGCTGCTAAGAGGCTGGCAATGGTTCAATACACGATGAAGGCACAAGAAGTTTTTCATTGAAAATGAAAAAGTAGACCAGCACCACTAGAGCAAAGGAATCTGATGATCGACCTTGGTAAGTCGTGAAATAGCTATAATTCCAGCCAAAAATAATTGAGAAAAAACTTTGTGGCGGCACACTCAAGTTGTTGTTGGGCATTCAAAGTCATTAAACGAAACGAAAAAGTGCTTTAAAAAGCAAGTAAGTAATCATACAAAAACTGAATATAATACAAATTAAAATGACCAGTGTCAAAATCTTTCACATAAAAAATCTGCCTCCTTATACGAACAACAAAAATGTTGGCTTATAAACGAGTAAGGAGAAAATAAAAAAGAACCAGAATAAACAACAACAAACTTGTGTGGCTAATAAAAGCGCTAGTCGTTTCAATGCAATTGATAAACAGAAAATTTGCATTAGGTTGGATCTGATCATGTGGGCTAGGTAGTGTGATGCGAAGTGCGTTGGCTACTAAGCGGCTGGTCATGGTTCAATACACAATGAAGGTAAAAAGAAATATATGATAAGATACCGATTTTTTTGGCAATAAGTTTTCTTGGTTGAAAACAATAAAATAATTAGGTTTAATTAAAATAGTTTTTAGGTCGAAAGACATTGGTTCTAAGAGTTATTGTTAGTTTAGAGCGCCCGTAAAGGGCCAGTAAATTAGCTATAAGTTATTGATAACTTGGCTTGTCTTAAACATTTTTGTCTAGCTTTAAAATAGTTATAAGTTAATATTAAATAAAAATGAATTTTAAAAAAAATTAAAAAAACACGGTGAAGGAACAAGAAGTTTTTCAATTAAAATGATAAAGTAGACCAGCACCACTAGAGCAAACGAACCTCATGACCGACCTTGGTAAGTCGTGAAATAGCTGTAATTCCAGCCAAAAATAATTGAGAAAAAACTTGGTGGTAGCACACTCAATTTGTTGTTGGGCATTCAAAGTCATTAAATGGAACGAAAAAGTGCTTTAAAAAGCAAGTATGTAATCATGCAAAAACTGAATATAATACAAATAAAAATGACCAGTGTCAAAATCTTTCACATAAAAAATCTCCCTCCTTATACGAACAACAAAAATGTTTGCTTATAAACGAGTAAGGAGAAAATAAGAAAGAACCAGAATAAACAAAAACAAACTGTTGTTGCTAATAAAAGCGCTAGCCGTTTCAATGCAATTGGTAAACAGAATAAACTTGCATTAGGTTGGATCTGATCATGCGGGCTAGGTGCCGTGATGCGAAGTGCGTTGGCTGCTAAGAGGCTGGTAATGGTTCAATACACGATGAAGGCACAAGAAGTTTTTCATTGAAAATGAAAAAGTAGACCAGCACCACTAGAGCAAAGGAATCTGATGATCGACCTTGGTAAGTCGTGAAATAGCTATAATTCCAGCCAAAAATAATTGAGAAGAAACTTGGTGGTAGCACACTCAAGTTGCTGTTGGGCATTCAAAGTCATTAAACGAAACGAAAAAGTGCTTTAAAAAGCAAGTAAGTAATCATACAAAAACTAAGTATAATACAAATAAAAATGATCAGTGTCAAAATCTTTCACATACAAAATCTGCCTCCTTATACGAACAACAATAATTATAAACGAGTAAGGAGAAAATAAGAAAGAAATCGAATAAACAACAACAAACTTGTGTGGCTAATAAAAGCGCTAGTCGTTTCAATGCAATTGATAAACAGAATAAACTTGCATTAGGTTGGATCGGATCATGTGGGCTCGGTGATGTGATGCGAAGTGCGTTGTCTACTAAGCGGCTGGTCATGGTTCAATACACGATGAAGGTGAAAAGAAAAATATGATAAGATACCGAGTTTTTTGGCAATAAGTTTTCTTGGTTAAAAAAAATTAAATAATTATATTTAATTAAAAGAGATTTTAGGTTAAAAGACATTGGTTCTAAGAGTTATTGTTTAGCTTAGAGCGCCCGTAAAGGGCCAGTAAATTAGTTATAAGTGTTTGATAATTAGGCTAGTTTTAAACATTTTTGTCTAGCTTTAAGATTGTTATAAGTTATTATTAAATAAAAATGAATTTAAAAAAAAATAAAAAAAACACGATGAAGGCACAAGAAGTTTTTCAATTAAAATGATAAAGTAGACCAGCTCCACTAGAGCAAAGCAATCTGATGATCGACCTTGGTAAGTCGTTTTTTTTTAATTTATTTTTATTTCATTTTAACTTATAACTATATTAAAGCTAGACAAAAATGTTTAAAACTAGCCTAATTATCAATAATTTACAACTAATTTACTGGCCCTTTACGGGCGCTCTAAATTAAACAATAACTCTTAAAACTAATGTCTTTCGACCTAAAAACTATTTTAATTAAATCTAATTTTGTTTTTATTTTATTTAATATTTCAAGGAACTTTCACAAAAACTTGATGTCTTATCATTTTTTTTTATATATTTTTTTTTTATTTTTTTTACTTATAAACTAAACCTAAATATATATTAAAAATAATTAAAACTAAATAAAACTAACTTATACTAACCAACAACCCAAACCACTTAAAATACCTAATAATACTTAAAACTACTTAAAAACTAGAACAGCCACAGCAGCATTTTTTTCGTTTTTTAATTTTTTTTTGTTTATTTTTTATATGCATGCAGACACACACCAACATGCAACCCACCCATACATGTACATACGCACATACATATACGTACGCACATACATGTACAGACACGCAGATACATGCACGTATGCCCCCGCATACATACATATTTTTAATTTTTTGTGCCACCCTGTCTGTTCCCTATACCTAATTGCCCTAAATCTATGTTAGTTGGCCAAGATATAATATCTTCATCGACTTTAAATATCACGATGCTGTTCAGAGAGCCACCAGAACTGGTTCTCCTGTTTCGCCCTATCCCTCCGGTCCCGATCGGACACAGTCCTACTGAACCGAAGGCGCTCTTCTCCACCTTGAGCGATGACGTCTCGATCATAAAGGAGTCGCCTATCTACACTTTTACGGCTGACGTGGTCGATAAGCGAAACCGCCATTATATCCTGTATCAGCCCTCGACTGTCTAAATAGAGGAATGCCTCGGGAGGGATGTAACCACTTAACCGCGCACTCTCAAAATATTGGTTATTGGGGTAATAAGCCCCAAAAATTAAGCTGCTAGTTGAGGACATCGCTCTTGCAACGTGACAGCGAATCAGCTTAAACAAAAAATTATCTATTCTGTTTATATTGGCTCCGTTGTATAGAACCTGGTTGGAATAATATCTTGTGTACTCCGACTCTGGTGTTCTGTGTAATCCAAGGTAACGTCTAAAGCATTGCCTCTCAAACACCCGAATCTTTTCCATTTGAGATGGGGCAACGTTGAACCACATCGGGCATCCGTAGGCAATCATCGGCCTGATGAGGGCCATGTAGCAAATCACCTTTACCCTGCTGTCAAGACGGCTGCTATAAAATAGTCGTTTTGTCAAGGCAAAGGCTCCCCTAGCCCTGGCCAAAGCAGCACCTATATGTCTGTCGAAATACAGGTACTGATCCAACCAGATGCCAAGGTACTTTACTACACTTTTACTCGCCAGTGGAAGTCCATGTGGCCCTACGATCACCAGCTTGCGCCAGTTCTTTCTCGTATCCATTGAGGCGCTAGACAACGGAGTCCTAAACAAAATAGTTTCTGATTTTTGGAAGTTGATTTTCAACTTCCAGTCATCACAATATCGCTGAATCTTGTCGAAGTCACTCTGCAAGAGACTTTTGATGACCTCAACTGTATTAGCTGTTCTGTACGCAATTAGATCTATAGCCTGTATGTTGGCTATTCTTTACTTTTACAGACACACACTTTACTTTAACAGTCTTTATTATTGAATACAAAAATAGAACACAATTCTATTACAAATGCACAATTCTTTTAAATTAAATTTTAGGATGGGAGCTTTTTTGTTGCACCAGCACACGAGACGTTTTTTATTAGAGTGACATTCAATTGAAGAACAATCGAGAAGGAAACTTTTGGCATTCGAATTTTAGGAAACGTTCAGGTACTCAAATGGGAAATGTTCCGATAATGAAAATTGAAATTGAGTAGTGGTCGCGTTCGCGCAATCAACTTTTATTAAACGATATGATGCGGTGTAACTTTTAACTATTTATTTATTATCGCATGCGATTGATTTTATTGTGTTGGTTAATGAATATGATAAACGCGATTGATTAATTTTTGTTAGTAAATGAATTAATTAATATCCACTACATCACCCTCCCCCAATCGAGCCCCCCATCCATGAGATCAGTTTGTTTCTATTTTAAATTGTTACTTCCGATCGAAATACTAAATGTAGTGCGCTGGTTGTAGTCGATCGATAGAGATACATACATCTTTGTTTTTAATTTGTACGATGAAATATTTTCGTAAACGTCGAATTACTTTATATGGGCCCTCATATGAAGGCGTAAGGCCGGTTTTTACTTTATCGGTTCTAACGAAAACTTGTTTGCATTCGCTCAAATGCTTTGGTATAAAAATCGCTTGTTCTGTTTGTCTAGTTTCTTTAGGTATGAGGTTTCTCATCACATCACGAAGTGTTTCTATTAAGGCGTCTGGAGAACTTCCTTGTGTTTCATTGCTAATGAAAATTTCTCCGGGGAGTCTGAGATTCTGCCCATAAACCATTTCTGCCGCTGAAGAGTTTAAATCCTCTTTAACTGCAGAGCGGATTCCTAGAAGGATAATTGGGAGTTCTGAGCTCCAGTTGATAGTATTGCATCTAGCCTTAAGTGAGCATTTAAGCTGCCTATGAAAACGTTCGACCATGCCGTTGGCTTGCGGGTGATAAGGTGTAGTATGTATTTTATGTATTCCTAGCAGCCTTGAAAGTTCTCTGAATAGCTTGGATTCAAATTGACTTCCTTGGTCCGTGGTAATTTTCAAAGGTACACCGAAACGAGATATAAAATTTTCTACAAATACTTTTGCGACAGAATTGGCTGTTATGTCAACCAGAGGATAGGCTTCTGGCCAGCGCGTGAATCTATCAACAGCTGTTAGGATGTAAGAAAAACCATTAGATGAAGGAAGAGGTCCTACCAAGTCGAGGTGAATGTGGTCAAATCGTCCTTTTGGGACTTCAAATCTCCCATGTTCTGACTTGGTGTGTCTTTGGACTTTAGATTTTTGACACCCTAGACATGATCTTGTCCAGCTGTTGATGTTTTTATTAATGTTTGGCCAAAAGTATCGGTCTGAAATAAGTTTTCTCGTAGCACGTATGCTTGGATGAGATATCCCATGAAGAATATTGAAAACTTTGAAACGCAAGGCAATGGGAATGAAAGGTCTATTTTTGTTAGTTGAAATTTCGCAATAGATTTTGATGTTGGGAAATTCAAACTCTTTCAATGCGAACGAGGATTTCTTTGATTTTTCATTTTTTAAAAGTTCTTTTAGTTCTGGGTCGGTGGACTGTAGCTTGGCAATTGTTTCAAGATCTAATTCTTGGCTTTTTATTGCAGATAATTCATGATAATGAAGGCGAGAAAGAGCATCGGCGACAACATTGTCTTTGCCCTTAATGTGCTGTATGTCCGAAGTGAATTGAGAGATGAAATCTAGGTGACGTGTTTGTCGCGGACTTCTTTCCGTTTTGCTGGTCAACGCGTAGGTGAGTGGCTTATGATCTGTGAAGATTGTGAATTCACGCCCTTCGACAAAAAATCTGAAGTGCTTGATGGCTAAATATATAGCGGTCGAAACTGAGTATTTGGTTTCAGAATATTTCAGTGTTTTTGAGAAGAAGGCTAATGGTTGCCAGGATTGAGATATTTTTTGTTGAAGGACGGCGCCAACAGCTGTGTCTGATGCATCAGTGACGATGCTGAAAATTCCATTTTCTATCGGATGAGCAAGAAGAGTTACCTTCGAAAGAGCTGCTTTCGCATCGTTAAAAACGCTATCGAGATTCTCAGGCCACGAAAAGAGTGTTTTTGATTTCTTTGATTTAGTTAGAACTGCTAAGTGTGAATGAAGTGGAGCGATTATCTGTGCTAACCTAGGAATAAAACGATGATAGTAATTTATCATTCCTATGAAACGTTGAATCTGTTTAATTGACGTAGGTGTTGGAAATTTTAAGATGGCTTCGACACGATCTTTTGAAGGGGAAATGCGTTTAGCGTTAATCGTGTGACTTAAAAATTCTAGAGACGAGACACCGAAAACGCACTTTGAAAGGTTAATATTAACGCCATACTCTTCCAGTCTTGTGAAAAGAAGTTCGAGATGGTGTTTATGTTGCTCTTCGTTTTGACTGGCGATGAGAAGGTCGTCAATGTACGCAAACACGAAATCGAGGCCGAAACAAACTTCGTTCATTAAACGTTGAAATGTTTGTGCGGCGTTTCGAAGTCCGAATGGCATTCGGAGTCATTCGAATAAACCAAAAGGCGTGGTAATTGCAGTTTTGTGAATGTATTCAGGCGCAACTGGGATTAGATGGTAAGCTCTTACTATGTTGAGTTTTGAAAAATATTTGCAACCATGTATGTTCATGGAAAAGTCTTGAATGTGGCGAATTGGGTGACAATCCGGTACTGTGGCAGCATTTAGTCTGCGGTAATCACCACAGGGTCTCCAATCCTGGTTGTTCTTTTTCTTAACCATATGGAGAGGTGAGCACGTGCTCGAAGAAGATGGCTTGCAAATTCCTAATTGCATCATGTGTTGGAACTCGGTTTTTGCTGCTTTGTGCCTAGCGGCATCGAGCCGTCTAGGTCTAGAAACTGGAAGTTGACCTTTTGTGACAATATGATGCACTATTGTGTGCTTGATTGGTGCGAAATAATTCGGTTCCTCTATTAAGGATGGAAACTTTTTCAAAATCGTATTGTAATCCTTGTTGATCTGAAAGTGTTTGGGACTCGGATCGTTTGTTCTTATGGTTGATGCACATGTTTGAAGTTTAGTGAGAGGATCTATCAACTTTTTATTTTTTGTATCTATCAGTAGGTTAAATTTTCGCTAAGAAATGCACCTAGTATTGGTCTATTTACTGAGGCTAATATGAAGGAGTGTACAAAATTTCGCCTTAGACCAATATAGAGGTTTAATAATTTTGAACCGAACGTTGGAATTGTAGTTCCATTAGCTGCTGATAGTAAGTATAAAGGATTTTGGGATATCGATCCTTTTTTGCTACTATGTGGAAGAACAGACAGATCCGCCCCAGTGTCGACAAGAAATGTGAGATTTGAATTTTTATCTTTGATGAATAAGCGGCTATTTAAAGTAGTCTGCATGTTCGCCGCTGCAACAGCAGGCACCTTTAGTTTGGGTGATCGGTGTGTTTTTGAGATTTTTGTTTTTCAAAATTGCATGGTTTTTCGCATTTCTTCGCATTTTTGCGATAGCGCCTATGGTACCAGCAGATATCTGAACCAAAATTTGAATTCGAATTAACACGACTGTGCGACCGATTGTCTCTGTTTCTAAAATTTTGGGAAGATTTGCTTCTACTGCGTGAGCGTGAATTGAAAGATAAGGCTTCAATCATTGACTCAATTTTATTAAGTCTTTGTTCGAATTCATTGCAAACGTTCGAATTATTATTATTTTGCTGAACGGAGGAAATACTAGAGATAAATGCACCCTGAGATGCCTCATAGATTTTATCTGCGAGCGAAGCTAGCTCATCTAAGGTTTTTGTACCTACCGAAAGTAGTGCAATGTTAATGGCTTGGGGCAATCGACGCATCCACAAATTTTTTATTATGTCATTGCTAAAAGTAGTGCCAGCTAACATTTTCATCGAACGCAAGACCTCTGACGGTTTTCGATCACCGATATCTGCTTTGTCGATAAGCGTTTCCAACCGTTTAGTCTCAGAAACTGAATGGCGTTCTATTAAAGCCGTTTTTAAAGATAAATATTTTTCCGTGGTTGGTGGGTTTGAAAGGATATCGATCACTGAGTCACAAGTCTCTGGTGGGAGAGAAGCTACTGTTAGACAATATTTTGTCTCGGAACTAGTTATTCTGTGCACTGTAAATTGTGCTTCGGCCTGAATAAACCAGGTGATAGGGTTAGTATTCCAAAATGTTTGAAGCCTAAGTTTAATTGACTCTACGAAAGGAGGACTCGTTTGGGTTTGTGTCTCATGCTCGGTATTGACGATACCGTCATTGCCGGCATTCGAGCCGTTCACCGTTGCATTGGGCTCTATCATTTCGCTTTTGGTTTCAGTCATAAATGAGATACTTGGAAACTTGGAAAGAAAAGCGAAATTCAAGTTTGAATTTCGAAAGTATATCACGAAATTGTCTTAATGTCGCGTTATAGAATTAATTAAATGAATAACGCGGTAAAATTGTTTGCCAGAACGTTAACACTAAAGATTAAAACCGAACGCGAGAAGAAATGTACGTCAAAATTGAACTTTGGAAATATTTATTGTTGGAAAAACTGAGCGCGAAAAATTTGAATGTCAAGGGATATATATGATAATATAAAGTAATAATTTTGAAAATATAGTTTAATAATATATGTATATATGTATAATATTGTTGTAAACTTGTGTGCTGTTGCTATTTTTTAAAAGCTCTCACCTGTACAAATTTTCTTATAATTTTTCTGTTGCTCTTGATGATGATTTTTGATCTGCTTTACGTACTGCTATTCTGGTTGGGCGCTTTTTGTGTTTCTGGAACCTGCGCTGATGATTTGTTGTTTCGGATTTAGTGGTAGATGATGGCAAGTTTTTATTTTGTTAAACTTGAAAACAAAAATGGGCAAAAGTTATTTGTTCCAAAAAAAAACTTTGCGGAAAAAAAATATTAGGATCGTTCCTGCAATTATTTATTCCCAAAAAAATTGCGAAAAAAATGTTGATTCCGTTGTGGCCAAATTATGTTTCAACCAGAAAATTTTTGGTAAAATTTGGTAAATTTTTGCGGAAAAAATATTATGCTCGTTCCTGCAATTATTTATTCCCAAAAAAATAATTGCGAAAAAAAATGTTCATTCCGTTGTGGCCAAATTATGTTTCAACCAGAAAATTTTTGGTAAAATTTGGTAAATTTTTGCGGAAAAAATATTATGCTCGCTCGTGCAATTATTTATTCCCAAAAAAAATTGCGAAAAAAAATTGTTGATTCCGTTGTGGCCAAATTATGTTTCAACCAGAAAATTTTTGGTGAAATTTCGCTTCGTGTCAACGTTGGCGACACGGCAGCTATGACGTACGTCGATCTGTGGCGCTTTTGATTCCGTTGGTACACTTTTGGTGGCAAACTGACTGGAATTCGTTGTGAACGTTGGCGACACTATTGTGGACAAGTTATTCTTGTGGCGCTTTTGTCCCGGCGCGGCGGTGGCGATGGAATGATGTGTTAGTGGTGGTGCAGGATATGGTGATGCTCCAATAGAGTTGACGACGAGGTGGTGGTGATGTAGCATAAAGAAAATATTTCTTTTTTTATGTTGTCGACGGCAATTGCAGACAAGAATCTTGTTATAGGTGCTGGCGATTCGTTGCACGATTGAAATTTATTACAAAAAAATGTTCAATAAAAGTGTGTTCAATTGTTGCACAACTGTACAATTTTCCGTACCAGTGAAGAACAGTATTTTCACCGTTATGTGTGTCGTACAATAAAATCCACCGTTGCTTACGGGGAATTATTCCGAACAAAATGTTCCGTGTCGGGGTCACCAATATAGCCTGTATGGTGGCTATTCTTTACTTTTACAGACACACACTTTACTTTAACAGTCTTTATTATTGAATACAAAAATAGAACACAATTCTATTACAAATGCACAATTCTTTTAAATTTAATTTTAGGATGGGAGCTTTTTTGTTGCACCAGCACACGAGACGTTTTTGATTAGAGTGACATTCAATTGAAGAACAATCGAGAAGGAAACTTTTGACATTCGAATTTTAGGAAACGTTCAGGTACTCAAATGGGAAATGTTCCGATAATGAAAATTGAAATTGAGTAGTGGTCGCGTTCGCGCAATCAACTTTTATTAAACGATATGATGCGGTGTAACTTTTAACTATTTATTTATTATCGCATGCAATTGATTTTATTGTGTTGGTTAATGAATATGATAAACGCGATTGATTAATTTTTGTTAGTAGATGAATTAATTAATATCCACTACAGATCGTCGGCGTACGCAATTGCCTGAGCAAGACTACCTATCAGATCGCTGGTGTAAATGCTGAATAGAATCGGCATTTTAATATTTAAAATTGCGGTAGAAGTTACATTGCCACTCTTGACAACAAACTTTCTACCATTTAGCATGTCATAAAGCATATACAATAGAGGTTTACTTATACCTAGTCTGGTTAGCTTTAGATAGAGACCTTCTAACCATACGGTGTCGAAGGCCTTCTCCAAATCAACCAGACAGGCACCCGTACACTGCTTTTAAGTTTTGTTCCATTGGATATAAGAAACTAGTTTAGACGCGGCATGAATTGTGTCATATCCCGCCTTAAAATCGAACTGATTATCCGGGATGATATTTTTGTCCTCCGCCCATATGAACAGGACTCTATTAATAACCTTTTCAAATACTTTGCTGATACTTGGAAGAAGACTTATCGACCGGAGATTCGCCGGATTGGAGTTGTCCTTTCCCTTTTTGGGGAGAGGGTGCACCACAGCTGTCTTCCACCGCACTGGAGAATATGCATTATTCAGAGCGTTGGTAAACAGTGTGGTATAAATGCCAACTGCTTCTTGAGGCAAATGTCGTAGTACAATGTTGGATATACCATCGACTCCTGCTGACTTCTTTTTCTTTAATGAATCGAAGATGAGCTGGAGCTCATTTTTCGAAATTAACAAGGGACTTGGCCCATTTCGGTCGGCGATTATGGCGTTTGCCAAATCTTCATCATTAAACCCGGTAAAACCAAGGTTCTCAGATCGCCATTCGGTTTTATGGTTCCGGAACCATAAGTGATGAAGCAGAGCTCTGTTCTCCAGGTCATGATTCGGGCGAATGCTAGCATTCACCTTGTACACCTTGTACACTTGCTGGAAAGCAGACCCCACAGCCTCCACTCTCTCCTGCGGATCTTCGACTATATAGAGGTCATCGTCCAATACGGCATTCTCTGGGTCTATGCCTGCTGTCAGAAGTACGTCTCTGTTCTCTGTCGTCCTCTGGAGCTTAAGACACGGAAGATCGTTTTGATCCTTTCTTCTAAAAATCTTATTAATTTTTGGGAACAGACTTGGGTCGCTAGAGTTAACGGCACGAATTTTATTGTCCCAGAACAAATTAATAGCCAACCTATAATTTTCTTTGATCAATTGGTTGATGTTTTTGATGGACGACTTCAGTGTCCTAATCTCCAGATCTCGTGTATCAGTAAACCGTCTGTACAAGCGTTTTAGTCTTGTTAGAAGTCCACTTTTTTGTCTCTGAAGTGCGTCAATTGTCGCGTTACGGTATATGTCAGTTGCGTTACGTTCTTTGTATTTCGGTATTGTTCTATTCATTGTTCGTAGAATAGTTTCATCAATTTGTTCTAAGTATCTGTCGATTTCAGTATTTGTTAGGTTCCTGTCATTTGGTGGGGATATACCATTTGAACGTAATTCACTCAATAAGGCATTGGAGAAACGTGGCCAGCGCACCTTACTGTAATTGTAAGTATGCACAGGCACATACTCCTCCAACTCCATAAGCAGGTTCGGAAGTTGTATTACGGCGGCGAGTCCGCAGTGGTCACTGTCGTACTCGATCGTTCGTAAACAATTTCGTGGTCGTTGACACACAGTGTCAGTAATTGTTAGTCTTGCGTCTTTCAGCAATAGATCCAGATAGGCACCGCTTCTTGCAAACGATGGCCTCTCTGTGGCTAGAAGATCGAGGCGATACTCAAAGTTGTATTGACCCATCCAATTATACAAATGGTTAGTTCGAGGATTTTGTATTTGATTTCCCCAAACTATGTGTTTGGCGTTTAAATCACCGGCTAGTATGTAAAAGTTTTCTTCCGAGCTCAATCTTAAGCATTCAAAAAGCTTTTCAAGCTCTGTTATAAACTGTGTGGGCTGAGGTGTTTCCGGTGCATAGGCAGCGATCACATACATTCGCTTCCCCTGTTGGAGATGAATGCATATGATGCATGCCTCTAACGTCCGAAATTTACGCACATCACTATTATATAATACCTTATGACTAATGCCCTTACGTATAAAGATTGCCACACCCCCTCCTTGAGTGGAGTTGGGTCGGTCTCTCCTTGCGATATTGTAATTGTTGTTAGTCAATGTATGTTTCTGGTTAAGGTTAGTTTCGCTAGCCATAAACACATCTGGACTTATGTCTTTAAGCAATTGGAATAAGGTCGCTCTACGTTCAGTCCTAATCAGTGAATTTACATTCACAGCTAGGATCTTAAAGGGCCTCTCCGGCAGCGAGCCCTTAACCTCTAAGTTGCGTTAAGCTCGGCAAAACAGAGTAGAGATAATCCACCCTAATCGCCTGCTCCCTGATCTGGTTTTGGAGGCCAGTCAACTGGCCTTGGATGACCAGTAGAGTGCCCATAATACGGGGCCTGTTGGGTGACCTTTGGTGTAGGCTGTACCGTGCTTCCCCTTCCAGACGCCATTTGGGCGTAAGAAATTTGGGGGTTGATGGGCGTTGTTTTAGGAGGGCGCACTGTTGGACGCTTTTCTACCACTGTTTGCTTTGCTTCTTTATTGTTCTTTATAAGCTGAAACGTCGGGCATCCCCAATAATTAGCGGGGTGTCCGCCGCCTCGGCAGAGTACACATTTAAGCTGGGTCCTATCTTCGACCCGTTCCCTTCCTAACTTGCATTCATCTGGATTGTGGTTCTCTCCACACTTAACGCAGCGTGACTGCATTTCGCAGTTTGCTGCGGTGTGGCCGAACCTTTGGCAGCGCATGCATTGAAGCATGTCGCCGCGCCTTTTTAATTTGTCCAAAGTTACAACCTGGTAGTTGAGGACGGATATACTCCTCAAATTATCCAGATTGCTGCTGGGTGAAAGTTGAACAAGGAAGAAGGGAAGACTCCGCTTCTCCCGCCTAGCTCTAACTGTAGCGAACGGCTTGACCCCGATAAAGTCGAGATCGTCATTCGCTTTTTGGCGGAGTTCATTTAAGAGCACCTGTCGTTCCCTGCAGGAATATATGCCCTTCAAAAGGACCGTTTGAAATTTTTCGGTTTTAGGGGTGAAACTAAAGAATTCAGTAGTAGTTTCTTTTAGCAACTCTTTAATTTTTTTGTGCTGTTCCAGTGTGAAGCACTGGATAGCATGCCTATCGTTATTTAATCTTTTAATAGTAAAATTTTGACCTATGGTCAACTTACATAGATTTATGGTATCCTGTAACTCCATTTTATAAGTATTTGTTGGTGGCACCTTTTCTTTTTTCGTAATCGGCGGCTTTGGCTGCTGCCGCTGAGACTGACTTTTCTGCTGCTGTTGATTCTGCTGCTTTTGAATCTGCTGTTGCTGTTGCTCCTGCTGTTGTTTCTGGGCTTGTGTCTGCTGCTGTTGCTGTTGTTGCTGTTTTTGCCGGTGTTGTTTTGGCTGCTGCTGTGGCTGTTATTTTTGTAATTGTTCTTTTTTTTTGTTGTTGTTCTTGTTCGTCGAGTTCTTTTAGTTGTTTCGCTCGGCGCGCTTCTTGCTGGCCTTAACTTTACTTTTCAACTTTTGGATTTCTGCGTCCATTGTTTCAATTTGAGCGATCATTCTTTGTTCCTCGTCCTCCTCAGATGACGCCTCTGATGTGGAGAGGTTCACGAAGGCAGTACTATCGCCCGTCGTGAAGTTCCCTTCTCCTTCCTCAGACATATATTCAATAGCCTCTTCGGGTGAAGTGTCCAGCTGGGTTTGTCTTGCTGCCTCTGACGTCTCGGACGTATTCACCCCAGCTGGCAGCTTTGCTGAGGTGGCCGTGGATCTCCTCTTTACCAAATTTGGTGCGCACTTGATCCTCTTTCTGCGCTTCTGATTTACATCGGATGATGTTGCCGTTGTTGTTATTGCTGTTGATGTTGTTGCTGCAGAATTACTGCTTGTAAGTGGAACATCTTTCGATGTTCCCTCAGCTGATGCCATCGCTGGCCTCATTGGCCCTAGAATACCTTTCGATGCCCCGGTGCTTAAGCTCCTCCTCCTTTGCTCGTTTTCACAACCAATAAAGATTTCAACTTCACGGTTGTGAAAAAAAGCTTGCAAAGTTCTGATGCCCGGCTGAGAATCGAACTGGCGACCCTCGGATTCTCGGTCGGCCACTCTACCTTTGTGCTACTGCACCACTTAAGAAATCTTGATTTAGTGTTATACTTAAACGCACACACGAAATTTAATTTGGAAAAAACTGGGAAGCCGAAAACGTGTTAACACCTCCACAGTACGAGATCGACTTACTTGGTAAGTCATGAAATATCTATAATTCCAGCCAAAAATAATTGAGAAAAAACTTGGTGGTAGCACACTCAAGTTGTTGTTGGGCATTCAAAGTCATTCAATGAAACGCAAAAGTGCTTTAAAAAGCAAGTATGTAATCATGCAAAAACTGAATATAATGCAAATAAAAATGAGAAGTGTCAAAATCTTTTACATAAAAAAGTCTCCCTCCTTATACGAACAACAAAAATGTTGACTTATAAACGCGTAAGGAGAAAATAAGAAAGAACATGAATAAACAACAACAAACCTGTGTAGCTAATAAAAGCGCTATGCGTTTCAATAAAATTGATAAACCGAAAAAACTTGCATTAGGTTGGATCTGGTCATGTGGGCTCGGTGGCGTGATGCGAAGTGCGTTGGCTACAGTCGATCTCGTACTGTGGAGGTGTTAAGACGTTTTCGGCTTCCCAGTTTTTCCAAATTAAATTTCGAATGTGAGCTTAAGCTTAACATTAAATCAACATTTTATAAGTGGTGCAGTAGCACAGTGGTAGAGTGGCCGACCGAGAATCCGAGGGTCGCCAGTTCGATTCCCAGCCGGGCATCAGAACTTTGCAAGCTTTTTTCACAACCGTGTAGTGGGAAACTTTATTGGTTAAGAAGAAAAATTGGAAAGGGGTTTGAAGATTTAAACATTAACTTTGCTAATATAGTAACAACTGTTAATGGCATACCTTCTCCGGTGTTGATAGCTGACAAGTCCTCTTCAGCGGATGATATTTCAACACCAAATCCTTCAATCCCAAAAAAAGTAAAAAGAGAGGAAGGGACATAATCACCTGTCCAGACAACGCAGGACCGGCTCCTAAGAAATCATCAAATAAATCTGCCATGATAAGTTGTGAAGTAAGTGCTACTTCATTAACTGTATCCGAACCCGGCATTGAATCACCCCAAAATAATGAACCAGCAAATAATAATATTTTAGCCCCCTCAGAACCCACTGTTAATATTCCACTTGTGTCTGTGACCGAACAGCTTCAGTTAGCTCTATCACAGGAGCCCGTCGTTATTGCACCCAAAACTTTATCATCAGTTCCAAAGCCTATGACCATATTTGTTTCTCGTCTCTTACCCGAAACTAAGCCGGAAGACTTATTGGATCATTTGGTTGCTACAAAAGCTATTGCAAATTCATCATGCGTCAAATGTTCCAAAATAAGTAAACCTAACAGTTTCATAGCCTCTTTCAAAATAATTGCGCCCAGTTGTCTCTTTGAACCCATATGTAGTAGTTCGTGGCCTTCTAATACATTGGTGAAAGAATTTATAGCCCCCATGGGAAAGAAATCTAATATAAATTCGGCTTCTAGTTTAAATTTAAATTCAAAAAACTGCCCAGGTTCTACCTCTACTACCAAAATGTAGGAGGTCTTCGAAGCAAAACTTCCAAGACATATAATAATTCCCTATCCTTGCCATACGATCTTTTTGCCCTGACTGAGACTTGGCTTAATGCCTCAATCTTAGACACAGAACTTTTTGATGGCGAGTTCTTAGTTTACCGATAGGATCGTCATGTTGATATTATGAATTCAGTTGGTGGCGGAGTACTTATTGCTGTAAGAAGTAATTTCTGCTCTACACAAATAGTCTTCCCATTCAATCTGACAATTGAATTGTTGTGCGTCAAAATAACTAAGGAATCTTTAGTCTTATTTGTTTTAAATGTTTATATTACACCTACAATGCCAGTGTCAGTATACACTGAACTCTCTTTAGCACTCGATTTTATTTTTAGCTTAGCTAGCCTTGAGAGTAATATCCTTCTATTAGGGGATTTTAATCTTCCTCACATTGATTGGGTTAATTCTGATGACGAATCCTATTTCGAAGCTTTCGCAAGTTCATCCCAACAGGAGCTCCAAATGTTGGATAATATTATCTCTACGGATTTAAATCAAGCTAACTCTGTACACAATTTTAAAAATAGACAACTTGGCCTTGTATTCTCATCTGACGCCTTTAGTACAGTAGTGGTAGAATCTACCTCTGCTTTATCTCACATAGATCGTTATCACCCGCCTCTTGACATTTTTCTTGACTTGAGTGGTCATTTACTAGAAAATAGTAATCCTCATGACTGCTCCCATACTTTTGACTTTCGCAAAGGTGATTTTCAACAGCTCTTAGATAGTTTAATAAATTCCGGTATAGAACATTTACCGATTTCTAATGATCTTGACTCAACTATTTCCAGCTTCTATTCTATTTTGATGAGATGCATTAATGAAACAGTTCCTTAAAAAAGATCTATTCCTTCCAATTCTTCTTGTCATCCTTGGTTCACAAAAGAACTGAAATGTATCCGAAATATAAGAAATAAGGCTTGGAAAAAATGCATAAGGTTCATGACGGTAGAGAATCAAGTAGCTTACATTTCCCTTTTTGAAGAATTCAAAAAACTCTCTTTCGAACTCTATAACTCTATTCGAATATCTGGAAACCATGGGGCGTTCTTTGAAGTTAGACCCGAAAAACTTCTGGAAATTCATAAATTCTAAAAAGAAATGTGACGGGTATCCAGTAAACCTCATTTACAATGAATCTTGAATACAACTTCTGAAATCTGTGAGGGATTTGCAAGTAATTTTAGCCAATCCTTCATTGATTCTCCTGTAGTTGTTGACGAAAACTATTTTCATTTTTTACGAAATTGTCCTCAAGTATCATTTAACAATATTACAATAGAGCGTGAAAAAATTTTGAGCTTTTTGTCACATTTAAAAGAGGACTATTCTGTTGGACCTGATGGAATACCACCTGCTGTATTAAAAAAATGTAGGTCCATTTTAGCTCTTCCTCTGAGTAATATTTTTGAACTGTCTTTGAAATTAGGTAAATTTCCTGCAGTTTGGAAGAATGCATTTATAACCCCAGTATATAAAAAGGGAGATAAAACCAATATTATCAGCTATAGACCAATTTCTAAACTTTCTTGCATTCCGAAGTTGTTCGAACAAGTTGTATGTAATAGTTTGACATTTATATGTAAAAATATTATTTGCAACCAACAACATGGTTTTATGCAGAAACGGTCTACTGTTACTAATCTAGTTTTCTTTTTGAATAAATGTTTAAACTCCCTAGAAAGTGGTAAAGAAGTTGATTGTGTATACACAGTTTTCTCGAAAGCTTTTGATCAATTGTCTCATGAGATTATCAACTTAATTCATACGGGTTTCCTCCATCTTTCATCAAGTGGATATCATCGTATCTTGAAGATAGGTCATATCAAGTAAAATTCAGAAATTCTTACTCAAGATCCTTTATTGCCAAATCAGGTGATCCGCAGGGAAGATTTATAAAAATATATCATCCTCAAAGGATCGAACTCTATTGCAAGAGGATACTAACCACTTTGCCTTGGGGTGTAAAAAGAACAGTTTATATCTTAACCCGACAAAATGTCAAACAATGACATTTTCAAAAAAACGTTCTCCTTCTTCTCATGACTATATTATTTCACGGCACATTTTAATGCGTGTTATAACTGTACGGGACCTTGGAGTTCTTTTCACGCAAAATTTAGACTTTTCTGTCCATATTAATATCATAGTTAACAAAGCCAATTCAATGTTAGGATTTATTAAACGTTGGTCCAAAGAATTTGTTGATCCCATTGTTACCCGTGCTTTATACAAATGCTTGGTTCGTTCCCATCTTGAGTATGCATCGCAGGTTTAGACTCCTCTTTACGATGTTCATATTGAGAGATTAGAATCTGTTCAAAGAAACTTTACTCGTTTCGCATTGAACGGGCTTCAGTGGAGTGATCCTTCTAATGCCCTCCCTTATGACCAACGTTTATCTATTCTTCAAATGCAAACACTGGCACAGAGAAGAACAATTAATGATTTGGTATTCTTCCACCAAATAATAACAGGTGTCACAGATGCACCAGACCTACTATGTTCAGTTTTTTTGAATTATCGGGGTGGAGGTTATAATCTTCGTGGACTCGACTTGATTAAAGTCCCAACACATAGGACCAACTATGGGATGCATGAACCATTGACACGTATGGGTAGACTTTTAAATTGGAATTCAAACGTTTTTGATTTCAATATCAGTAAAATTAAATTAAAAAATCTACTCAAAACCAGTGTTCCACGCTCCTAAATGTTTTTTTGTTTATTGTTATGTTCTTGTTTTGTATTGACGTAATATTATATGTTATATTTTCATGTTGTACTTGTGTTAGTGTTATTTGTAATAGAGTTTGCCTAGTAACAACTAACACTGCACTAAATGATGAGCCGGTGGCATAACACAGTTTTCTGTGTTGGCAAACCATTGGTCGCCAGACGGAGCTTGCTATAAGCTCTCTTCGACCAATTCTGATAGTGTGAAAAAAAAACAAAAACAATCAAAGGAGGAGGAGTTTAAGCACCGGGGCATCGAAAAGTGTCCTAGGGCCAATGGGGCCAGCGATGGCATCAGCTGAGGGAACATTTAAAGATGTTCCAATTACAAGCAGTGATTCTGCAGCAACAACATCAACAGCAATAACAACAACGGCAACATCATCCGATGCTAACCAGAAGCGCAGAAAGAGGATCAAGTGCGCACCAAATTTGGTAAAGAGGAGATCCACGGCCACCTCAGCAAGGCCGCCAGCTGGGGTGAATATTTCAAACGGGCCTTTTGAAGGGCATAGATTCCTGTACGGAACCACAGGTGCTCCTAAGTGAACTCCGCCAAAAAGCGAATGACGATCTCGACTTTATCGGCGTGAAGCCGTTCGCTACAGTTAGAGCTAGGTGGGAGAAGCGGAGTCTTCCCTTCTTCCTTGTTCAACTCTCACCCAGCAGCAAACTGGATAGTTTGAGGAGTATCTCCGTCCTCAACTACCAGGTTGTAACTTGGGACAAATTAAAAAGGCGAGGCGACATGCTTCAAAACGTGCGCTGCCAAAGGTTCGGCCACTCCGCAGCAAACTGCGAAATGCAGTCACGCTGCATTAAGTGTGGAGAGAACCACAATGCAGATGAATGCAAACAGTGGTAGAAAAGAGTCCAACAGTGCGCCCTTCTACAACAACGCCTGTCAAGCAATAAATTTCGTACGCCCAAATGGCTTCAGGAAGGGGAAGCACGGTAGAGCCTACACCAAAGGTCACCCAACAGGCCCCTGTGCCTAAGGCGCAGGCGGCACAGGCGGATATTATGGGCATTCTGCTGGCCATCCAGGGCCAGTTGACTGGCCTCCAAAACCAAATCAGGGAGCAGGCGATTAGGGTGGATTATCTCTACTCTGTTTTGCCGAGCTTAACGCAACGTAGAGGTTAAGGGCGCGCTGCCAGAGAGGGCCTTTAAGATCCTAGCTATGAATGTAAATTCACTGATTACGACCGAAGGTAGAGCGAATTTATTCCAATTGCTTAAAGACATAAGTCCAGATGTATGGCTAGCGAAACTAAGCTTAACCAGAAACATAAATTGACTAACAACAATTACAATATGGTAAGAAGACCCAACTCCACTCCCTAGGAGGCGTCGCAATCTTTATACGTAAAGGCATAAGTCATAAGGTAATATATAATAGTGATGTGCGAAAATTTCGGACGTTAGAAGCATGCATCATATGCATTCATCTCCAACAGGGGAAGCGAATATATGTGATCGCTGCCTATGCACCGGAAACACCTCAGCCCACACAGTTTATAACAGAGCTTGAAAAGCTTTTTTAATGCTTAAGATTGAGCTCGGAAGAAAACTACTACATATTGACTGGTGATTTGAATGCCAAACATATAGATTGGGCAAATCAAATACAAAATCCTCGAACTAACCATTTGTATAATTGGATGGGTCAATACAACTTTGAGTATCGCCTCGATCTTCTAGCCACAGAGAGGCCATCGTTTCCAAGAAGCGGTGCCTATCTGGATCTATTGCTGAAAGACGCAAGACTAACAATTACTGACACTGTGTGTCAACGACCAAGAAATTGTTTACGAACGATCGAGTACGACAGTGACCACTGCGGACTCGCCGCCGTAATACAACTTCCGAACCTGCTTATGGAGTTGGAGGAGTATGTGCCTGTGCATACTTACAATTACAGTAAGGTGCGCTGGCCACGTTTCTCGAACGTCTTATTGAGCGAATTACGTTCAAATGGTATATCCCCACCAAATGACAGGAACCTGACAAATACTGAAATTGACAGATACTTATAACAAATGGACGAAATAATTCAACGAACAATGAACAGGACAATACCGAAATACAAAGAACGTGACGCAACTGACCTGTACCGTAACGCGACTATTGATGCATTACACAGACAAAAAAGTGGCTTACTAACAAGATTAAAACGTACAGGCGGTTTACTGACATACGAGATCTGGAGATAAGGACACTGAAGTCGTCCATCAAAAATATCAACCAATTGATCAAAGAAAATTATAGGTTGTCCATTAATTGGTTTTGGGACAACAAAATTCGGGCCGTGAACGCTTCCGACCCGAGTATGTTTCCACAAATTAATAAGATATTCAGAAGAAAAGATCAAAACGACCTTCCGTGTCTTAAGCTCCAGAGGACGACACAAAACAGAGACGTACTTCTGACAGCAGGCATAGACCCAGATGACGCCGTCTTGGACGATGACCTCTTCATAATCGAAGATCCGCAGGAGAAGGTGGAGGCAGTGGGGGCTGCTTTCCAGCAAGTATACAAGGTGAATGCTTGCATTCGCCCGAACCATGACCTGGAGAGCAGAGCTCTGGTTCACCACTTTTACCTCCGGAACGATATAACGCAGTGGCGATCTGAGAACCTTGGTTTTACCGGGTTAAATGATGAACATTTGGCAAACGCCATAACCGCCGAGCGAAATGGGACCAGTTCCCTCTTAATTTCGAAGATTGAGCTCCAGCTCATCTTTGATTCACTAAAGAAAAAGAAATCAGTAGGAGTCGATGGTATATCCAAGGTTGTACTACGACATTTGCCTCAGGAAGCAGTTGACATTTATACCACACTGTTTAACAACGCGCTGAATAATGCATATTATCCAGTGCGGTGGAAGACAGCAGTGGTGCATCCTCTCCCTAAAAAGGGAAAGGACAATTCCAATCCGGCAAATCTCAGGTCGATAAGTCTTCTTCCGAGTATCAGCAAAGTATTTGAAAAGGTTATTAATAGGGCTCTGTTCCAGTGGGCGGAGGACAACAAAATCATACCGGATACTCAGTTCGGTTTTAAGGCGGGACATGACAAAATGCATGCCGCGTATAAGCTCGTTTCTGATGTCCAATGGAACAAATCTAAAAAGCAGTGTACGGGTGCCTGGCTGGTTGATTTGGAGAAGGCCTTCGACACCGTATGGTTAGATGGTCTCTATCTAAAGCTCGCCAGACTTGGTATAAATAAGCCGCTATTGTACATGCTTTATGACATGCTAAATGGTAGAAAGTTTGTTGTCAAGAGTGGCAATGTAACTTCTACCACAGTTTTTAATATTAACAATGGTCTTCACCAGGGAGCGGTTAACTCGCCGATTCTCTTCAGCATTTACACCAGCGATCTGATAGGTAGTCTAACTCAGGCAATTGCGTACGCCGACGATCTAATTGCGTACAGAACAGCTCCAACAGTTGAGGTCATCAAAATTCTTTTGCAGCGTGACATCGACAAGATTCAGCGACATTGAGATGAATGGAAGTTGAAAATCAATTTCCAGAAATCAGAAACAATTCTGTTTAGGACTTCGTTGTCTAGGGCCCCAAGGGATACGAGAAAGAACTGGCGGAAGCTGGTGATCGTAGGACCACGTGGACATCCACTGGCGAGTAAAAGTGTAGTAAGGTACCTTGGCATCTGGTTGGATCAGTACTTGTATTTCGACAGATATATAGGTGCTGCTCTGGCCAAGGCTAGGGAGCCTATCCCTGACAAAACGATTGATTTATAGCAGTCGTCTTGACAGCAGGGTGAAGGTGATTTGCTACATGGCCCTCATCAGGCCGATGATTGCCTATAGATGCCCGGTGTGGTTCAACGTTGCCCCATCTCAAATGGAAAAGATTCGGGTGTTTGAAAGGCAGTGTCTGCGACGTTGCCTTGGATTACACAGAACACCAGAGTCGGAGTACAAATGATATTATTCCAACCAGGTTCTATACAACGGAGCCAACATAAACAGAATAGATAATTTTTTGTTTAAGCTGATTCGGGGGCACGTTGCAAGAGAGATGTCCTCAACTAACAACTTTATTTTTGGGGCGTATTACTCCAATAACGAATATTTCGAGAGTGCGCGGTTAAGTGGCTACATCCCTCCCAAGACATTCCTCTACTTAGACAGTCGAGGGCTGATACAGGATGGAGGGGCGGTTCCGCTCATCTACCACGTCAGCCGGAAAACTGTGGATAGGCGACTCCTGTATGGTCGAGACGTCATCGCTCAATGTGGAGAAGAGCGCCTTCGGTTCAGTAGGACTGTGTCCGATCGGGACCGGAGGGATAGGGCGAAACAGGAGAACCAGTTCTGGTGGCTCTCTGAACAGCATCATAATATTTAAAGTCGATGAATATACCATCTTCATTGGCCGACTTACATAGATTTAGGGCAATTAGGTATAATGAACAGTCGGGGTGGCACCAAAAAAAAATTAAAAACATGTATGTATGCGGGGGCACAAAAAAAACCGAAAAAATATGCTGCTGTGGCTATTCTAGTTTTTAAGTAGTTTTAAGTACTATTAGGTATTTTAAGTAGTTTAGGTTATTTTTAGTTAGTATAAGTTAGTTGTATTTAGTTTTAATTATTTTTAATCTATATTTAGGTTTAGTTTATAATTAAAGTTAAAAAAAAAAAAAAAAAAAAGATAAGATACCAGACATTAGTTCTAAGAGTTATTGTTTAGTTTAGAGCGCCAGTAAATTAGTTGTGGGTTATTGATAGGTAGGCTAGTTTTAAACATTTTTGTCTAGCTTTAAGATAGTTATAAGTTAATATGAAATAAAAATGAATTTACAAAAAAAAAAATTGCGTTGCCTACTAAGCGGCTGGTCATGGTTGAATACACGATGAAGGCACAAGAAGTTTTTCAATTAAAATGAAAAAGCAGACCAGCACCATTAGAGCAAAGTAATCTGATGATCGGTCTTGGTATGTCGTGAAGTAGCTATAATTCCAGCCAAAAATAATTGAGAAAAAAACTTGGTGGTAGCACACTCAATTTGTTGTTGGGCATTCAAAGTCATTAAATGAAACGAACAAGTGCTTTAAAAGGCAAGTATGTAATCATGCGAAAACTGAATATAAAACAAATAAAAATGACCAGTGTCAAAATCTTTCACATACAAAAATCTCCCTCCTTATACGAACAACAAAAATGTTTACTTATAAACGAGTAAGGAGAAAATAAGAAAGAACCCGAATAAACAACAACAAACTTGTGTAGCTAATACAATCGCTAGTCGTTTCAATGCAATTGATAAACAGAAAAAAATTGCATTAGGTTGGATCTGATCATGTGGACTCAGTGGCGTGATGCGAAGTACGTTGGATACTAAGCGGCTGGTCATGGTTCAATGCACGATGAAGGCCCAAGAAGTTTTTCAATTAAAACGCAAAATTAGACCAGCACCATTAGAGAAAAGGAATCTGATAATCGACCTTAGTAAGTCGTGAAATAGCTATAGTTCCAGCCAAAAATAATTGAGAAAAAACTTGGTGGTAGCACACTCAAGTTGTTGTTGGGCATTCAAAGTCATTAAATGAAACCAAAAAGTGCTTTAAAAGCAATTTTGTAATCATACAAAAACTGAATCTAATACAAATAAAAATGACCAGTGTCAAAATCAGTCACATAAAAAATCTCCCTCCTTATATGAACAAGTCGTTTCAATGCAATTGATAAACAGAAAAAACCTGCGTTAGGATGAATCTTATCATGTGGGCTCAGTGGCGTGATGCGAAGTGCGTTGGCTACTAAGCGGCTGGTCATAGTTCAATACACCATGTAGGCACAAGAAGTTTTTCAATTAAAATGAAAAAGTAGACCAGCACTACTAGAGCAAAGAAATCTGATGATCGACCTTGGCAAGTCGTGAAATAGCTATAATTCCAGCCAAAATTAATTGAGAAAAACCTTGGTGGTAGTACACTCAAGTTGTTTTTGGGCATTCAAAGTCATTAAATGATACGAAAAAGTGCTTTAAAAGCAAGTATGAAATCATACAAAAACTGAATAGTTTTAAACTAAGCTACAAACCTAAGGTTATAGCAAAATACGTTGATGATATCTTTGCGATTGTGGATAGAGAAGAAATTGAAAATTTCTTGCGATGCTTTAACCAGTTTAATGAAAAAATACAATCTAAAAAATACACCGTAGAGTTTGAAGAAACAGATCGATAGCGTTCTTGGACGTTAAGGTTTACCGCGAAAATGATCGACATTCTTTCGACTGGTTCCAGAAAGATATGTCATCTGGGAGACTTGTCAATTTGCTATCTACTCAAGCCAAGCACATTCGTATAAATACTGCGTCGAACTTTGCGTTGAGTGACCGAAAATTCCACTCCGCTAACGAAGCAAAAGTTACGCAAATACTCTTAAACAACAGCTTTCCAACAGAAGTTATAAGGAACTTGAAACTTCGTGAAAAACACCAAGTTCGTTCTGAAAATAAGTTGGAAGAGGGTAGATGTGTTTATAAGAGTGTGGTTTATGTGCCAAAACTTTCCGAAAATTTCAAGGAAATGGTCGCGAAAAACAACCCGGAAGTCAACTTGGCATATAGGTCAAACCAGACTGTTGTATCCCTATTCACCAGCCTGAAGACGCAAACCGACAAAGATCGTCGTTCAGACGTAGTTTATAAAATAAATTGCCAAGGGAAAACGGATGAATCCTGCAATCTTTGCTATATCGGCACCACCAAACAACTCCTTCGGCAAAAATTGGCGAACCACAAATCAGATATTCGCCTAAAAAGTTAATATATCAGCCGCTTACTGTTAGTTTCTGACAGTAAATATAATAAAACGTAGACTAATCTTCAAATGTGAAGTGCTCAAAATCTGTTTTTAATCTGTTTTTTTATATAAGTCTTAAACAAATTATTGTTCAGTAATTTAAAAAAGTAAAAATCTTAAAATTTTAAGTTATGTAAGTATTTTGTTCGTTTACTTATATCAATATGTACAAACATTATATCTCTGTTTAATTTTGTAAATAAAGACACCCCTGAAGAAGACGGCAACCACGGTCGAAACGTTTGGAAAATAAAATGAAAATTGCTTTCATTTAATCATCATTGGGGGTGGCCGTGGCGCGATAGTTGTATGTTCGCCTGTCAACCTCATGGTCACAAGTTCGATCCCTGCCGTAGTTTATGTCCTCTTATGTTTCCATTAAAAAACAATCCTAAAAATAAATGTCATACAATGATTTGCTGTGTTACTCATTACATGCTGTTTAGGCATAGAACTAACAACATGTGATTAAGTAAAACTAGTCTACCGATAAAATATGTCAAAGAATAAAAAAATTAATGCGAATTATAAGAGACATAGATAAATGAGACTCGGAAATTTCTCCGCATTAGTTCAGTCGCAATCTCTGGAGATAAAATCTGAGACAACAACCACCTACTGTCTCAGAACATCGCGCCACACATTTTTCCTATCATTCTTTCTGCTCCTTAACTTCACGCCCGCGCTGCGTTGAGACATTTTAAGGGTAGTATAATCCCTTGAGCGCGTGTAGATTATAAAAAAAAATAAAGCCGATGAGAATCACTTTTTAAAAATTTTCCAAAGTCCAAATAAAAACCGGCTTGGTCAAAAACTTCTAAAATATTATAACATAAATCTAGACTTTATTTGTTTTGTATAGTAAATATTGCGGTTTGAAATACTTATAAAGAATTTCAAATCAAATATCCGTTTGATAAACAATTTTTTTTGTTAGACTAACACCCGCTCAAAATACCACATTTAAAGATTAAGTTTAATGTCTATACTTTTTCGTAAGTATAAAACCACGGTGTTATCGACTATTGAATACAGTCAATAATTGCTGTCTCATCTTTTCATAATGCAAACCTGTTCCCACACGTAGCTGTAAGTATGATTAATCTATTTATTTGAAGACACCGGATACTTATGTCGCCTGGGAATTGGCCAGTCAATGACCAGTAGTGCACGATCAGAATATGTAAGGTATGCTGACATTGATATCTCCACTGACCAACGGTGCATGGTGGGATTCATGGTATAGAATATGTTAGGCTTAAGTTGGACTTAATAGAGTGCGGGTTATATTTTATAATAAATATTATATATTTAATTATTTAATTTAACTGTCGGTGTTTTTATTGAACTACTGTAAGTCGACCAGATAGCCCAACCCCTTAGGGGTTGGTGTTCGCCGTGTTTTTTTTGTCCTCTTCCAGGACTCCAATCCTGGCACTCGATCAAGGACTGGCATAACATTTTAGATTCTTTCTTCGGTGCGAGTTGTTGTGATCTTTAATACGGGTAAGGAAGTCAATACGCTCAATCGAGCGAGTGTTACAACTGTACCACTGGGAACACAGTAAACCTTATTGACTCTCCAGCAGCAAATACTCCATACCCATGGGAACGTGGAAGTTTACGTCGTGAAAGAATTGAAAATGTGGAGCTGATCGTGCCACGAGTAGGATGCTTGCAATTATAAACGCTTGCATCTAAAAGGGATTAACACGATGCCGGTTCGTGTTAGCGATTTGCCATGATTTTCAAACGTGTCTACTTTTTTGTATTTTTTTCTCAGCCTCAGCTGCAGAAAATGAGAATCGCTAATTCCACAGTACGAGTGAATATCCAAATGATATAACGAAGAAATAAGCTATAAAAAGCTCTCTTCAAAAATATTCTGTAATAGGCAAAATATTTAAATAAAAAAAAAATTATACAAAAATTGTGAAATCTGTAAATATATTTTTACGAAATAGGCTTTAAAAGGCTCTGTTCAAAAATATGCTGTAATTAGCAAAATATTAAAAAAAATATATAAAAAAATAGTGAAATCCATAAATATATTTTTGTGAAATAAGCTATGAAAAGCTTTGTTCAAAAATAAGCCGTAAAAAGCAAAATATTTAAATAAAAATAAATTTATAAAAAATCTGTGAAATCTGTGAATATATTTTTACGAAATAAGCTATGAAAAGCTTCTGTTGGGAAAAAAACTATAAATAGCTTTTGTTCAAAAAATAAGCTATTAAAGGCTTTTGTTAAAAAAACAAGCTGTACAGACCTTAAATATTAAAAAAAATAAACTTATAAAAAGTTTTTAGTGAAATATGTTTTTACAAAATAGGCTATAAAAAGCTTTACAAAAAATATAATCTGTAAAATACAAAATAGTTAAATAAAAAATATAGTATATTTTTTTTATATAAAAGTAAAATGTGCTACTGAAATTAGCTATAAAAAGTTAAGTATTTAAATAAAATAAATATATACATATATACAAAAATATGTATTTCGAAATCAGTGAAATTTTAATACTTCATTTTAAAACATTTATAAATATATTTATCATGGATTCCATAGCCAACTCGGTAACCGATCTTACCGGCGCGGTCAACTAATTATTGGCTCAAATAAAAGATCTTGAGTAGAGAATGAGGTCAATCGAAGAATCTTAACAGAGACAACAAGTCGTAAGACCTGGTCCGGGCTCCCTTCGACAGAAGCTGATCTCAAAGAGCTTAGCCGCCTCCCCGATTGCGTGAAAGAGCTCCAATCTTTCGATGGGAACCCAACACAATATGTATCATGGATACATAAAGTCGAGGGTATTCTGAAAGATTTTGCTATTATTAGAAGCAAGCCGATGTATCGCGCTATCTTAAAAAACATCAGGCATAAATAAGCAGAGAGGCGGATTCTGCTCTTGTTGCGTACAACATCTTTGACGACAGCTGGGAGGAAATCAAAAGAATACTTTCCCTACACTTCGCTAATAAACGAGATATTCGAACACTCGAATATCAACTCAATCAGTTTTCGCAAAGGGGCTCCCTGCTGGATGAGATGCCACAGTAAACCACCAATTTCAGCTCATTATAAATAAAATAAAGACGGAAACATACACGCAAGAAACGGTCAACGCATTTGGAGAAACTTACCGCAACCGAGCGTTAGACGTCTTCATTAGTGAGTTGAATTTCGACTTGTCCCGGATGTTAATCAAACAAAAACCAAAAACACTTCCTGAGGCGTATGCTTCTTGTCTGGAAATCCAGAATTTAAATTTCCGAAGTCATGCAATTCACCCAACAATCTACAGCAACACGGTTACGGCTCCACTCAATCAATTGTCTTTTTTTTATAATATACACGCGCTCAAGGGATTATGCTAACCTTTAAATGTTTCAACACAGCGCGGGCATTAGGTTAGGTAGAGAAAGAAGGAGAGGAAAAATGTGAAGCGCGATGTTCTGAGACTGGAGGTGGTTGATGTCTCAGATTTTATCTCCAGGGAGGGCGGCTGAACTAATGCGGAGAAATTTTCGTATCTTATTTATCTATGGCCCTTATAATTCGCATTATTTGTGTCATTCGTTGTCTTATTTATCGGTATGCTAGTTTTACTCAATCACATGTTGTTAGTTCTATGCCTAAACTGCATGTAATTTGAAAGCCAGCAACTCGAATGACATTTATTTTAGAATTGTTTTTTAATAGAAAAATAAGAGAATATAGACAACGGCAGGGATCGAACCTGTGACCATGAGGTTGACAGGCGAACACACAACTATCGCGCCACGGCCACCTCCACTAGAGCAGATAATCGAACATCTTTCCAACCCAAGGTATTCCAACCCAAACCCTATTATAAGAATTCATCGAATTATAATGTTTATCCTACCGCTTCCAATAACCCACCAAAACGCGGCCCTAATCTCCACCCAAAGATGGAAATTGATAGATCGGTTCAGAACAGGTGAATTACATGAACAGGACTCAAAATAACCATTTTCAAAGGAGAGCACGTTATGAAATTCTTTCTATGTCTCCTCAAGAACAGCAGAGGATATATAACCTCCAAACGGTGGAAGAAATTCCCCAAGAGTCTTACGAAGATCTAGCAGAGGAGAACTGTGACGGCTAAGTAAATTTTAAGATGGGCATACATAGAATACATTTTTAAAGATGGAAAAACCTTGAGCTTTCTCGTGGACACTGGGCCAAATAAGAACTTTATCGCCCAGCATATATCTGAATTCACGGAAGAAATAGCTTAAGCATTCATAGTTAACTCCGCAGCCTGAGGTATATTACTCACAAACAAAATCCAAGATAAATTCATCAAAACAGTTGGGAATGAGACTGTACTAGCCTTTTATGTACTACCGGGTCCCAAATCCTGCGATGGGATTATCGGAGATGACAGTCTGAAACAACTTGAGGCTGTAATAGATAGGAAAGAAAACACTCTCACTCTTAAACCGGGTATTAAAATACTATTAGGAGAAAAATTATCCAATAAAATTAATCTTGTACTTGAAGTGAATCTTCCTCAAAATATCAAATCTAGTCATAACACTCTGATACAAAGATTTACGAAACTTTTTGGCCCCACCGACGCGAAAGAAATGACCGATATCGCAGTCAGAGCTAACATACGAACAATTACCAAAGACCCGATTTACACAAAAAGCTATCCTTATCCAGCTTAAGAGCCGTAGTCGAGGAGAAAGTGGAAAGGCTCTTGGAGGAGGGCATTATTCGTCCTTCAAGAAGTCCGTACAACTCTTCTATTTGGGTTGTACCTAAAAAACCCAAGCCCAACGGAGAAGAACCATATCAGGTAGTCACTAACTAGAAGAAGTTAAATGATTGCTGATGCATACCCAATGCCAGATATTAACTCTACGTTAGCCAGCCTGGGCAATGCAAAGTACTTCACTACGTTAGATTTTAATGCGGAATTCCACCAAATCCCGATGAAATTGTCAGATATTCCGAAAACAGCGTCCAAAGGTTACCCTTTGGACTGAAAAACGCCCCAGATATTTTTCAGCGAATGAAAGACGACGTACTGAAACCCTGTATAGGTAAAATTTACTATGTATACAGTGAACACATCATTGCCTTTGGAGATAGCGAACAAAATGATTAGAAAAATTTAGATCTGAATTTGACGAAACTGAAAAAGGCTAAATTGAAAGTCAACCTTGAGAAAACACATTTCATGGCAACTGAGGTAGAGTTCTTAGGTTATCTGGGATATGCTGATGGTATACGTCCTGACACAAAAAATGTGAGTACCATACAAAATATACAACCTCCCGAAAATTCAAAAGAGCTAAAGTCCTTTTTGGGTTTGACCTCGTACTACGGGAAACACATTCAGGACTACGCGAAGGTGGCTAGGCCTTTGACTAACCTTACCAGAGGGGAAAACTCTCAGGTTAAGGCGAGCCAATCAAAGAAGGTACCAATTGAATTAGACGATAACGCTATCGGGGCTTTTTGTGACCTAAAATCCCCCCTAACTTCTGCTGAAGTACTGGCCTTCCCTGACTTTAGCATTACCTTTAATCTTACCACTGATGCCTCCAACTATGCTATTGGAGCAGTGTTTTCGCAACTGAGAATTGGGAAAAGATAAGCCAGTTGCTTACATCTCGCATTCCCTCAATGAAACCGAAAAGGGTTACGCTACAAACGAAAAAGAAATGTTAGCGATCGTTTGGGCTTTGTACAATCTTCGCTCCTACTTGTATGGTGCGAAAAAAAGTCGAATATTTACCGACCATCAGGCTTTCACTTTTGCTTTATGGAACCCCAACTAAAACGCGAAACTTAAGCGATGGAAAGCGATAATCGAGGAGTATAACTGCGAATTGCTTTACCTCGGGTAAATCTAATGTCGTGGGAGATGCTCTATCCAGGCTGGAAATATAAAACAATCACTTAACTGGTTCAGATAAAACTGAATCAGGGATTCAAGTGGATATGATAGAATATCCTTCCTCAACCGAGTCAGCAACCAAAGTTGATCAAAGCTCTCCATTATTTTACTATTCCGAAAATGCTTGTTACCGATACCGAGAGAAGTTTCTTGAGTCCTATTATCATAAATTTCATTAAAACGCTTGATATAAAAATGTATCAAACCCCTGTTAACCGGAGTGAGGTTAATGGTCAGGTAGAGAGATTTCACTCGACCATTATCGAAATCTATCGACATTTAAAGGCCGAGTATAGGGATTTTAAACTCAAGGAACTGTTAACTCCGTTGATCGGTACAATAATACAGTGCACTCGGTAACACAACACAGGCCTGCCGATATATTTTTCAATCGAAGCTCCCGCTTGTGCTACTTGCAGATGATGGTCTTCTTTATGTAACTGTTAAAGACCTTAACACACTAAAAGACAAAATACAACAAGGTTTAAGTGCAATATATACGTGGTTAAATATGAATAGACTTGTCCTAAATACTAACAAAACTAAATTTATGATACTCAGTAATCCTTTCCCACAACAACAAACAAATATATTAATTGATAATACACAAATAGAACATATAGCATCAATTAAATACCTCGGTGTTGTGTTAGATAGCAAACTATTATTTAATGAACATGTAGATCTCATCTGTTAAAACATATTCTGAGAAGAACACGCAATAACATATCTAAAAGTAGTGCAATAAAAGTGTAAAATATAACTGTAAAAGCCCATTTTGAATACTGTGCAAGTCTTCTTTATTTTTTTAACAATTCTCAAAGAGCGAGACTTCAAAAACTCCAAAACAAAGCTATACGTGCAATATTAAAGTGTGATCGATATAACACAATATCTGCTACGCTTGAATCACTAAATTGGTTGAATATAAATCAAAGACTATATATGATGGCAATGATATTTGTCTTTAAAATTAAACATAATATGTGTCAAGTATTCCTGCAAGAAGAGAAGTTCAATACAATCTGCGAAATGTGGACGAGTTTAACATCATCAGAACCAGAAAAACTAGGGCACAAGCCAGTATATTATACATGGGACTACAGGCCTACAACAATCTTCCATTAAATATTAGAAACATTAATAACTTAACTCAATTTAAAAATCAAAATTTTGTATACGCAAAATATTTTATTATTTGAAATTCCAAGAACAGATTTTGAATGTAATTATAACATGAAATGTAAAACATTACTAATTTTCAATGGCCATTGAGCCAAATAAAATTCAAAATTAAAAAAAAAATTCAATTACATAGTTTACACCTCCTCCAAAAGGGCAAGCACAAGCCCTTGTATCGTAGAGAGGTGATAGCAAAAAATAATAGGGTCACTGTTGTAACCAATATAGGCCGTAGAATACACAAAACACAAATAAAAAATACATGAAAAAAAAGAGAAGGGAATGTACCTTCGTAATAATGTCTATACCTTATTAAACATATATATTAGAATGCACCTACCATATTCTAAGCAAAAATAAGAATGCATGCATATGCCTAACCATTTTTTGTCTATATCATTATAAGAAAAACTACATTATATTAATAAATTCATTCATACTAAACATTATTTTAGAATAGTCTAAATAAATTTTATTCAAACTTAACTTTTAAATTAATATAATAAATTATAAGTAACAATTATTTAGCAAGAATCTTTAAGAAGTATGTAGTTGACAGTCCATTAAAATTATTGAAACTCTAAGGCATCTTGTGTTGGAAATTCCTCGTCACATCACAACTTAATATTGAATTCAATCAAGCGAATGTACCCAACATATTCTTTTTTAATATTACAATCCCATTTCACAGATTAGGTTTCTTGGCTCCTGTTCAAGAGTATAAGGTCTTTATTTATGAAACACCACTAGTTTCATTAAAGGGGGGTAAAGGTTGGATCATTGACCGCAGTTTCAAATTGATCAACGTTATCGACTTGTCAAATTTTGAGTACACACTCGAAAAACTAGAGCAATTATGAACTCGAGCTTATAGGATCAAGACCAGAAGCCATTATTTGAATTCCATCTAAAACAAATAAGGGATCATATAGATCTGTTAAAAGGAACACCATCAAGCAAGACTAGATCCATTAATTGGATTGGTAGCGCCTGGGAGTGGATAGCTGGAAACCCCGACGCCGCCGACTGGAGCAAAATTCTTCGAACCAAAGAAAAAATTATTTCGAACAATAATCTTCACTATGGGATAAATAATAAACTCCTTGGTAGCACTCAAGAGATTACTAAAAAAATTGATCCCACCATGAGCAGAGTGAATGCTGGCATCAACGGTATGATTTCTGGAAAATTCGAACTGGACATCTTAAACGAGATACTAATCGTCAAGGACAATTGAAGAGATTGTAGAATACTAATCATCAAGGACGATCTTAAAGAGATTGTACGCGCATGCCAGATGGCAAAAAATTGGTTTAATAAAGCCCAATTTACTAGATAAGAAAGAGATCGGCAGACTTGTGAACGAAATCGAAACCTTACCTTATGCAAATGAAATTGAAGCGGTTGGTTATGGGACCCCATCCGTTTCCACAAATCAAACCATGTTACTCTATGTTCTATCGATGCCCAAGCTCAGCAACGAGGCATTCAACCTTCTCCGAACAAAAGCTTCGATTATTTAGATCAACTTGTTTGATCTGCAATTCGACAGGATGTTAATAAATCATGAAGAAACTTATGGAATCAGTGGAAATTGGCTCTCGATTGAAAATACAACAGTTTGCAACGAAAAGGACCTAACAAAATTTCTGAGGACGACTGCATAGCTTGACTACTAAAAGGAGGTTTAGCCACCTGTGGGTATCGTTCAAACGCGAGAGAGATAATTGAGCTCATCAACGAAAATACCATCTTTCTGACCAACTTCAAGGGCCATATGAAGTCTCCAAACAAATCTTCGAAACCCCTTGAAGGCAAATTTATTGTTCAAATCCATAACGATCCAGCTTAACAATAGGACCTTCACAAGTCTGACCCATACGGCTCTGCAAGCCCTTCCTCCAATATTTTCGAACATTACACGGAAAACCGACAACTTAGAAATGGAACTTGTTCAGGACATAGGAATGGAAATCTGACTGAATTAAATGGGTGGCCGTGGCGCGATATTTGTGTGTTCGCCTGTGAACCTCATGGTCACAGGTTCGATCCCTGCCGTAGTCAATGTCTTCTTATTTTTCCATTAAAATCCTGTTCTAAAAATAAATGTCATTCAATGAGTTGCTTTTTTACTCATTACATGCTGTTTAGGCATAGAACTAACAACATGTGATTGAGTAAAACTAGTATACCGATAAAATATGGCAAAGAATAAAAAAATTAATGCGAATTATAAGGGACATCTATAAATAAGACACGGAAATTTCTCCGCATTAGTTCAGCCGCCATCCCTGGAGATAAAATCTGAGACAACAACCACCTATAGTCTCCGAATATCCCGCCACACATCTTTCCTATCATTCTTTCTCTTCCTTACCTCACCCGCATGCCCGCGGTGTGTTGAAACATTTAAAGGGTATTCATAATCCCTTGAGCGCGTGTAGATTATAAAAAAAAATGAGAGATTCCAGATTTTTATTATTGCGGAAGCTGCAATTCTCGTTTTGTTCACATTCACCTTTTTTTATTTTTGGCACCACTAATACACGCACCGAAAAATCCAGTCACTGATTCAATACCGGGACATCAGTTATCACCAAGCCTGTTTCCCAGCCCTGACGTCATATTTGATCCATGGGACGTAGACCTTTGAAGGGGAAGGAGTTATGAAAATGCATGTACGCCTCGGACATGAACGTGAACCCAAATTGCTGTGTCATCATTTCATAATGCAAACCTGTTCCCACAGGTAACTGTAAATATGACTACTCTATTTTTTCGAAGACACCGGATACTTATGTCGCCTGAAAATTGTCCAGTCATTGACCGGTAGTGCACGATCAGCATATTTACGGTCCGGATACGTATGTCGCCTGGGAAATGGCCAGTCAATGTCCTGTAGTGCACGATCAGCATATTTACGGTAGGCTAACCTTGATATTGCCACTGAAAAGCGGTGTATAGCGGATTCATGGTATAGAAAAAGTTAGTCTTAAGTTGGGCTTAATAGATTGTGGGTTATATTTTAGAATAAATATTATGGCAAAAAATTCTAATCTATTTAGTAACATGTTAAATCATTTTTTAGTATGATACTAGGTTAACAAGACGATTTTGCTAATTTTAATCTTATCAATATTTTACTGAAGTTAAAATCACCGAATGGCTACTTTAAATTGTTAGTATCATATTAAATCCACATGTCATTCTGATAGCATCAGCTCAATTTTTTTTATATTTTTGTAAATAATGTTGAAAATATAAACATCGATTCTTATTATTTAGAGCACATGTAGGGTTTCTATCAACATATAATCAATTTACAAAGCATAAACACAATAATTGTGTTCATCAAAATTCAAACCCTACAAATTCTTTCCTATCTGCTTAATTAGCATTTTACTAGTTAACATAAGGTTTAAAATTTATGAAAAGTTAGTAGACTACTATATACGATAGTAAATTGCTAACTAGTATCGTGTAAAGGCCTTAATAATAGGTTGTTTAAAATTTTACGCCTTTATCTTTAATTTAACTTTCGGTGTTATTATTGAACTACTGTAAGTTGAACAGATAGCCCAACCCCTTAGGGGTTGGTGTTCGCGGTTTTTTTAAGTCTTCTTGCAGGACATCCTTTACTTAGACTTTCAAGGTTTTAGAGAAGATATTACCAACATTTCATACTTACTCCAACTTTTCACTCTAAATTTCTCCCACTACCACTCAAAAGACAAGCTCGCTGGTTGCAAGAGTGTCAACAAGGTTTTACCTGGGATGGAGGAGACACAGATTTTCCCAAAGTTAATTCATATCTTCAAAAAAATTTAAAATGTTGTTTACGTCAAGGGCACAGAAAAAAAACATTGGCTACAAAAACTAATTAATAACGGAAATGTAGAAGTCGTCAACCTTGAACATCTCAACTATTAGTGTCCTTATTTAAAAGAACTAAAGATGAGTTTATCCAGATATAACTTTGAAATGTTGGTATCATTGAAAAATATGTCACTCCAGAATGTTTATCTTTTGAGGTGATAAATACGTGAATCTAAAAATTTTAATTAATATTTCCAAATAAAACAAAATATTAAATTAAGATTAATATTAAATTTTTTTATTTAAATATATCCATTGAAAGTGTGTATTTTCATTATTTTGATAATGATAAGTTGGTTTTTCTTATATATCCATACGGCAAAGAACTGTGATCTTCGAGAAGTTGGGGTCTTACACTGAGTGGAGACGAAACGTCGAGAAAGAATGAAATAGTTTTATTTACATTCGGAAATTATTGTTCTGTAAGCTTTTCTTATAAGAAAATCATTTAATTATTTAATCAATAACACCAGATCACCATTTTCAACTAATGATTTGGATTTTATTGTTAATATCTGCTCACTGAACTGCTCTGTTGTGCTGTTCTCATAGAACACTAGCAAACCCGGCGAACTCCGTTTCGCCACCAGATGGCTTCGTTTTATGTAAAATTTCGATTGGTGATTAAAAGATGAAGACAAATTATTTTTGTTTTATATTTGAAAAGTAAAATTTTTATTTCATTTCACAACAGTAATGAATTTATTTCGATTACAAAAATGAAGTGTTATTTAGTTGAACTTCTCTAAGTAAATGAAAGTGAATCCAAAGTAAATACTGAATCGTAGCGTTATACGTGTCCGCAAATTATCCGTTTCATTGATAAACCACATTTTTTGTTTTTTGGTCTGACGTTAACACAAACAAAGCGGATGGTTTCCCAACTCGTGAACACGCAACGTATAACTGCCCATGTGAAAAACAATGATTTTCTATATTTATCCCGCAAACACTAAGCGATTGGACTTGCAACTTGTTAATTGCCATTGCGAACGCAAGGCGAACTGGAAATTGCAGTCGTTTGAAGTCAAACGGAAGATCAGTCGGAATCATTGGTATTCGAGGAATACATACATTTTCACCTGCGTACTTTCCGTTAATAATGGTTGCCTCAATCAAATTCGGCATAAGTCTTTTTACCGAAAGTGGAGTACCGTTGCAAAGTCGCGGTGGATTCAAATTACGCAATATCATAATAACTGTACCAACTTTGAGTTGCAAGTTATGTGGTGGAAATCCTGGTAACTCCAGAGAGTTCAAAAACTCCGTTGGATAATTTACGACATCATCGGGATTTGTTATGGAACCAACGGATTTGTATGTCACCAAATCGCCAGCAATTTTTGATTGAATGGTGAAATTCAGTGCGTGTACATTATTATTCTTTGCGGCAAGAATTACTCGTTGACTTAACCAAGCATAATTCTGATAATTCTCACTAATGTTTGGGAAAACATTTTCAATAAGAGCTAATTGAGAGTCTACAAATCGGCAAAAGTCGTTTGTAAGAGTAATTAATCCAGATGTCGAACTTTAACGCATTGCCGTCGTCATTGGTCCAATATCTAAATTTTCATCATCACTGTAGTTCGCAGTGGGATCATATTGGAATGCCAAGCGATTGTATGATGCCAATGATCTTCGTGTGCTCACGCGTTGTCTCAATCGGGCATTTTCTCTTATTATATTTTGTCTTTCTTCGCTTAAGTGCTGTGAATACACTTGTTGCTGGCTTGCATGTCTTCTGCGGTGTCCGATGTTTGCACGTCGTCCTCTAGGCATTTTGGACTATGGACAGAGTGGTGAATTTAACCTCAAATGCACGATCCACATAATTTACACAGTTCAACTTACCACCTTAAAGACAAATGCATACTGTTGAAATTGAATAAAAATTTGCACAATACACGTGATTGATTTGATGGTTTCCAATTGAAATGTTAGGAAACGAATAACTTATTTTTTTTACTTTTTTTTCACAATTTCACAGTGAACACAATACCGGTTTGTCACATGAAATTAACTGAGCAGAGAACAATGAGTAGATGTCAAACAATGTATCACGCACCGGCGCCATCTACTTAAAATATTGGTCGGCGCCATCTACTTAAAATATTGGTTTGTAGTACATGCTATGTATCAGAGATGGCGCTGTATCTGAAAAATGATTTTTCCGCTTTTCTGTTGAAATTTTTCCTGAATTTTCTTTGCTATAAACCTCACGGAGCCCGAGACCTTTCCAACGAATGCAAAACCGTGGAAGTCGGTTCGTGCGTTCTGGAGTTATAGCGTCAGGAAGGAAAACCCGACTTATTTTTATATAGTAGATTATATAAAAAATATAAATTTTAGTTATTTTTTAAAATTAATTTTAGTATTATAAAAGAATACGTGAGAAGTTTTAATTAGAGGGTTCTGGGCCAGTGGCGGAGGTGGCGGTGTCTATATACCGGTTGTATTGTGATGCTCATAAAGTAGTACCTATCGCATGATGTTGCTTAAGAAATAATTTTAAAGCTAGTTCGTGCTGTTTAAAGAGCTAAGAGGTATTATTTTTTTTATGTAGTATGAATCATATACTACGGGGCTTAAGAATTATTTATATGGTGGTAATTTTTTTTATTGAAAAAATGTAAAAATGTCTTGGATGACGCACGCAGTACCTTTGGGCCGCGGGCGGGTGCGATGCATGGCGGCGACGAGGGCTGTGGTTGTAGTCTGATATATATATATATACTAGTTGACACGGCGAACTTCGTTCCGCCTAAATTCATTTATGTCAAGAAATAATAATTCCGAGCATGCTTAATGTTGTTTCATGTAACACGGTCAGTTAAAATTCTTTATTCTAAATAGAACAAAACTAACTAAATGAACAATGTCTATGTTTTTCAATCAAAACAAAATGATTGTCGTGCCGGCCAGCCTTACGCTTTTTACTGAAGTGCTTTATGGTACACAACATTTTTAGTTTTATTTTTGGGTGCGTACACGTACAAAGAGGTAGGTTTGCCGATACGTGACCACGCCACATATAATTGACCATGTGAGAAACATGGGAATTCGAGATTGTCATACAACAAACATCCAGCGGTTGTCCGTGCGACTTATAGATTGTCATAGCAAAAGCGAAACGCACCGGAAATTTAAGACGCTTAACCACGAATGGCAAATAGTTCGGAATAAGTGGAAACCATGGAATGAGAATTTCATCGCCTTTGAATTTTCCCGCAAAATCGTGGCTTGAACTAGATTTGATATGATATTCTTCACAATCAAACGCGTTCCGTTACAAAGCTTTGGAGCATTGACACATCCAAAGAATTCAAAAAAATCGGTGGGATAGTTGGTGGCTTTGTTTTCATCCATCGCGGAGTACACGGATTTGAATAAATGTAACTCACCGGAGATTTGATTTTGAATGACAAAATTCAAATGATCGACATCCTTGTTTTTCGCAGCGCAAATCACTCGTGAACTCAGCTGATCATGGTTAACATAATTTTTAGCAATATCCGGGAAAACATTCATGATGATCTCTTACGGCGTTTTTGTAAAGTGGAAAAAATTCGGCGGAAATCAATCAGGCCGGTGACTAAGTCCTATGGTATCCGCCATTGCCGATCACCAATAATTGCCTGGAGAACTCTGCACCGAACTGGTCATTTCGTAAAGCGACTCGCATATTTGTTTTCAATTGCAATTTCTTCGCGTATTGCCATAAGGGCGATGATTTCAGGCAAGCGTTCAATTCATCTGCCGGAGTTGATCTTGGAATGACAGGCAGAGTTTGCTGGAAATCGCTTGACAGCAAAATCATTGAACCACCGGAACGTCGTTTATCATTTCGTAAGTCAACGTACGACTTAGGGCTTCCAAAGCACGCTTGTCAGCCATTTTGCACTCGTCCCAGATGATTATCTTACATTTTCGCAAAACTTTCGCTATCGCAGAGTTATATGAGATATTGCATATACGTTTTTCATTCACTTGCAGGCTTAATGGCAATTTCAATGCAGAATGAGCTGTTCGACTGCCTTCCAACAACGTAGCCGCTACCCCAGAAGAGGCGAGTAGCAGACAAAATCAGTGAAATCAAGAATATTATTCCAGTTACACTGGGTGCATCGAGGAAGAAAATGCCAACATTTCCGTAATCGACTGCCTTCATTAATTCATCGTACAATTTCTTCTGTGCTTGATTCAACATTGGCACATTTGTTCGAACTGCATGATTCAATGCGACTTGATCGAAACCCTTTTCTCGCTCTATTTATCGATTTGGTGGTGGCATTCCCAATTTGCACAACAAATTTCGACTCATAAGCAGACACATGTCTTTGATCAAAATCAAAGCTTCGTTACTCATTTCATATCACATTGCATTTTCATTATCATTATTGACCTTGTGAATTTGATGCAAAATATCGTCGGCCATATCATCCTTCTATTTATTCCACAAATTTTTTGGATTCGATGGAAAGCAAGTCGAAATAATGATTGCGAAGAGTGTCCGAAGTTGATTGGGAGGCGCCACGAATATTGACCAAAAGCATTCTTAATTAGGAGCATTCATCGTTTTTCGGCAGAACTGTACACGCATTCCAATGAAAATTTAGTGGCATTTTGGAACAAAGAAGTGCTCGTGCCAATTCGTCGCTTCGGCAAGTATCGAAGCAATTTGTCAACATTGTTGCGGGTGGTTGTTCGGCTCGGTCGGCTGTATTGGCAAGTGTGAAAAAGTGAACCGCCAGATGGAAGACATTTGGGCGACGCTCGTGGATTTGAAACGAATAAATTCGCCACCTAGCCTCGTTGCATTTCACGTACCGGCCCAATTGATGGCGAGTCACCTCATCATACATATCAGGAGCTTGAATCCCGAACAGTGCGATATCACTGCTTTTAGTCATGTATTTGCACGTGAACGTAACAGTACAATCCCATTATTGTCGACGACAAAATTAGCTCCTCTCACCTTCATCGTGAATATTTTCCCATTATCCACTGCTGATCGACGCACGCCAGTAAAGAAGAGGATATCCATCCTTGCCAGTAATTGTGTCTGATACCAATGCACGTGGATAGCGTTTGGTACATTTATTTCCATACATACACGGTGATAGTTGGTTGTGGTCACCCCATGGGCCATGAATCATATGAGTCTTGACGATTTCATAAAGTTCTGGATCAGTCTCCGGATCGGAAAACTTGACAGAAACGATATCTTCAATTTGGTCAGTACGCAGTGTGTCGACTAACAACAAAAGCATGTGTGAACGTGGTAGTCCTCATTTCTGCAACTCCACAGAGTACATCCAGCATTTAGATACTCCAAAAATCTTTTTTTTTATTGAAATTCATGAGTACCGTTTGTTTCTGCTTAAAGCAGTTTTGAATTGGTGCACATAAGCATTTTGCTCATGCAATGCGTCTCGCAAAATTCTGATTATATCTTTGTCTAAATTGTGATGTATTCCACTGCGCATATCGACTTCCTTATCTACATTACCGATGAAATACATTTGAAGAAATTTGGGGGTGGCCGTGGCGCGATAGTTGTGTGCTCGTCTGTCAACCTCGTGGTCGCAGGTTCGATTCCTGCCTTTGTCTATGTTTTCTTATATTCCATTAAAAACCTTTTCTAAAAATTGTCATAAAATGAGTGGCTGGTTAACTCATTCCATGCTGTTCAGGCATAACACTAAGAACACACGTGATTGAATAAACTACTCATTAATATGGCAACGAAATAAATAAAATAATGCGAATTATAAGAGACATAAATAAATAAGACACGGTAATTTTCTCCGCATTAGTTCAGCCGCCATCCCTGGAGATAAAATCTGAGAAAACAACCACCGTCTCAATACATCGCTTCACACATCTTTCATATCCTTCTTTCTCTTCTTTTACCGGATGCCCGCGCTGTGTTAAAAACATATAAAGGGTATTCGTAATCCCTTGAGCGCGTGCAAAATTATAACAAAAAAAAATCTTGATTGGGTGCCCGCAATAATGAACCAAAGCGATAATGAATTTGTCCTTGGATTAATAACGATAAAGTCGAATCAGATGAAAATCTTTTCATTATATTGATACAATATGGACTTAATTAAAATGAACTTATGAATAGCGGATTGTATTGGTGATTGTCCTGAATAACTTCACCAAACGAAACAATCGTTATATTGATGATATCCCATCGAAAATTGTCGTGATTTGCTTGTATCATCGTAAATCGATGAGCGTAATGGCTCAGGTAGATCTGGCAAAGGCGACAATTTTACTATGCAGCACAATCCAGGTGTTTCCGAAAGAAACTTCAGTGCACAGCAGTACGTTGCAATCCTTTGCAATTCTGTATTCACTGCGTTTCTTCTTCTTTTTAGATTTTCATGTAGTTGATGGCTCTGCTGATTAGTATTGCGTTTTTGACTATCTCGGTCTCCAATTTGGACGAAAGAACATTATCCTTGAAATAATGTTTCTTGAATTTGCGAAATTTTCGCTCGATCTGAGTGTTCGTTTGTAGTTTCGTTTGCACGAACAGTCACCATACGTTGAGCATTACGACTGAGAAGTGAAAGGTTTGAGCTTCTTACTGTTGGCACGAAACTTAAACGAAAACCAAACAAAATTAATATACATCGAAAAAATGGATCGAGTTTCATAATTACCTACTTATGAAATCACAAATTAGACTTGGAACTGCTGAAATCAATCACTAAATGGCCAAATGAAAATGTATTGCAATCAAATACCAAAACATTGAAATGAAAACATTCGAAATATCTTTGGTTTCGTCTAACTCACAAAAATCATTAAAATTTCCACTGATTCGAAAATTTTCGAAATCCAATTGCACCGTAACGAAATCAAAAGCGGGTTTTTTATCTTACTTTTGGCAATTTTTTCCATAGCGAAATTATATAAATAAAATTGATTAAAATCGCAATGAATCGCACTTGATGACCATACAAATACTTTGAGCGCAATGAAAATAAAAAAAAAAATTATTTCATTTTATTTGAATGACGAAACGAAAAGGACACTTCATATTCCTTCCATGGGCCAACACGAATCCATCAATCCCAAAATCTTGAAAATCAAACGATGTTCCACAATTACCAAATTTCCTGAAAATTTTCCGGAATTTTCATCCAGTGTCATATATGCCCTTCCCAGAGCCAAAAAGCGCTAAATCGTGAACAGTCAATAAGAATTTATCAAGCCCTAAATAGTGAAAACCCAAGTAACCATCCTGGAGATATGCACAAAAAAAGAGGATGATCCTTGATTTTTTCTGTAAATTTTTCGGCATTTTCCTTCAGTGTTCCTTATGCCTTTCCAGGGTCAATACTTATTTATCAAGTCCTAAATCAGGAACATCAAAGTAACAGTTCTCGAGTTATGCACTAAAAACCGTATCATGCCGGATTTCAAATTTTCTGGAAATTTTCCGGGATTTTCTTCGAGTATCTTGTGTTATGCCCTTTTTTGGGCCAATACCAATTAATCAAGCTCTAAATCGTGAAAATAGACTTAGCCGCTCTCGAGATATGACATAAAAAGAGGATGAGCCCTGATTTCCAATTTTCCTAGAAATTTGTTGGTATTTTTATTCAGTATCCTATGTCCTTCCTTGTGTCAATACGAATTCACAAGCCCAAAATCATGAAAATCGACCTATCCGTTCTCGAGTTATGCGCGCACACACGGACGACATTTCTCTTTAATATATAAGAATATATACTAGCAGACCCGATTGCGCGTTGCGGTGACATCATTGTATTACGCTCGTGATTATTAGATATTAAATAGTATTATTAAGGAAGTGGTTGGTAAAGTTTCTAATAAGTATTAATCAATGCTTTCAATTAATGAGGAACTAAATGATGAACAATATTTCTCGTTAATCTGTACCTAATTTGATGGCTTTCAAACACGTGAGCATGCAACATGGAGCTGACCATGGGAGAAACTCGGATTTTCCTCGGATGACATCTTAAAGGTGTCTGCTAGACGAAACCCTCCACTGTAGGGGTTTGACAAGTGTCAAACAAAGTTTGAGCCACTATCCCCTTAAACATATCAAAAAATCAGCTATGATAAAATAACGTAGTTGAGAATGCATTGTTAAAACTGCATATCTCCAAAAAGCCACAGCTTTTAAAATTCGGAATGTCCATTAGTTCTTATCTACTTTGGTATCTATTCACAGGAAAAAAATTAGCTATGATAAAATGACGTACGTCTGCCGGCCATGGGATCTTGGTCTATAATTTTATATTCTTTATTCTTTATTCATCTACCGAGCTTAACTCTTACAGATTTCGGATATAATATAATATGCACATATGTAAGCAAATAGAACGGCTGACAAACACCTACAATAATTCCTAATATCGTACAATAAAGATGAAAACATCTCAAATTAATACTGCAAACGAGAAAATATTACTATCGAAAATTTATAATCACATTAAAACTCATATTACCCCAAAATTTAAAATTGGGGATTCTGTCAGAATTAGTAAATATATACACATATTTAAAAAGGGGTATACGCCAAATTGGTACATTGAAATATTTAAGATAATCAAAGTACAACATACATATCCAATAACATATCTATTGGAAGACTATCAAGGGTATCCTATTAAAGGAGGATTTTACGAACTCAAACTGCAAGAAACTAAGTCGTTCGATACATATCTAATCGAGAGAGTGCTTCAAAGAAAAAAAGATCAAATATTTGTGAAATGGCTTATTTTCACATCAGATCACAATTCTTGGATACCTGTTCACAAAGACAATACTCGTACATAAAACACATCTTTTATATCTTTTTTTAAAGTGAAACTTTAATGATAAGTAAATTTATATATGTTTTCTTTTTCTTAAGAGATATTCATTTGGTACGTTTGCTTCATTATTTTGAAGTTCAGTAATTCAACATCAGATTTATATTCAAGATCCTGCTTCATAAATACCTCAACTTCTCAATTACTTAGAACTCTCTCGGTTTCATATTCATGATATTCATAACATTTAATACTGACTGTACGTTGATTATAATTGTCATCATACAAACATCGAATTGTTAATGCCTTATCATCATTAAACTCGAGCTTAAAATGTCTATAAAAAACTTCTTTACTTTGAATAATTCCAGATACGGTTACTGTTTTCTAATCGAAAATTTTGTTTATCGATTTTTCTGTTATTGTTGTTGCCGTTGTTGTCTCACCCTCTGATGTATGATTATCATTTTGAAATTACGTTGTATCCGAATTTGTACTATTGTGTAAATTCTTAGAAACGAAACCATAATCATATTTGCACTGTATCGTTATTAGGTAATCAGATTTATGTTGTGTTTACTGATTTTGTGAAAGCGTTCGACACTGTTTGTCATTAAATTATTATAGAAAAACTAACAATCATTCAACCTTACTGAATTAGATTTGTACTTATCTAATGAATGGAAGCAAATTGTAAAAATTGGTTATGCTTAATCACGTCCAATTGATGTCTTATCGGGTGTCCCTCAAAGCAGTCTTTTAGGACATTTGCTATTCAATATTTTTATTAATGATATTCCTACGCTGCCTCAACATTATCATTGTCTTATGCATAGAGAAACTAACATAGAGACACGACTTCGGAGGTTCGTTCTCTTTTACCCTACAAGCTGAATTGAGAGAATTTCCACCGTTTCGACAGGCATGTGTTAGTTACCCGTGCATTTTAAAGCAGATACCAACACAGGCTTATCGAAATGGAGGAGTGCGCATTTGCACTTTTGGTAGATATGGTGAGCTTATATATTCAAAATGGAAATCCGTTAAATTAAAAAATTGAAAAATTAATTGATTTTTAGTTAAATTGTATTTTTAAAGGCCTTTATCAAACAAGAAACATACTAATAAAAGGTTGTTGTTGATTCTGGTTTACAAATTAAGGAATATTTATTAATTTTGTATTCAAAGTGAAGAAAATCCAATCAAAAATTAGAAGCAAACCATAGCATATTAATGCGTACGTGCCTAAATTCACCACAAGAAAAGACCAGTTTACTCAATTCAAGGTGAGTATTTTGACAGATGCCAAAACAATAAAAAATAGATTATTAAATATCAAAACAAATATCCGAAGTGAGTTATTTTGTTAATTTCATATTTTATTCTTTATTTAAATACATGTAATTTATTTTATTTGTTCGAAAAACTCTTCCTTTAAATTATGTGCTACCAATTTACTTCTGGTATAAGACGAAGAAGTGATCACAAGACGAAGAAATACCACATCACCCAATGTGTCTGAAACTTTGCAATTCCAAATGAAATGTATATTTCCTCCATCCTCAATGGTTTAAAATAATAACAATTATGTGAGTCGTTGGTTGATATAATATTTTTAGCTAAAAATGAAGGCACCATTGCAACATCAACAACAGGCGCACCAAAAGTGATTCTGCATAATTTCAATAAAGCCTATTCTCCATCGCCATTGCATTTCGGCAAAAATATTTCAACATAAAATATTAAAGATTAATAAAACGTTTATCTGCGAATTTATCTTGAAATACATTGATCTCTCTGTGGAACTAAAAATCCAACAAAATGAGTCACCTCTTCCGCAGGTGAGGTCCCTTCTTAACGAGCAAACGCCCGACTTGAAGGTTTTTGCTCTCAGGAAGATCGATAATATCGTCTATGAATTTTGGGCAGAAATATTCGAATCAATTGGGAAAATTGAAATACTTCATGAAGATCGAGCGTTACCCGAGAACAAGCTTGTAGGCATTGTAGCATAGAAGGTTTTCTACTTACGCTCTCGGCGCTGGTGACTTATTTGATGTGGCCCGCAAAGAGTATACCGAAACCTTCATCGCTAAATGCATTATTTTCTACATCGCTCAGCGCGTGACTTTCATTGAAACTCCAAAGGAAGCCTAACCGGTGGATAACCGACTGGAATCATCAACCATATGATCCGACGGTGTTTGGACGATGGACAATTTAATCAAGCACTAAGAATTGCACTCGAAACTCGTTGTACGGACATTTTTGAGACTTCCATTATGAAGTTATGAAATATCAAACGAATGTTTTTTTTGTTTCAATTGATATAATAATATCGATGTGATTATTGATTTCTATTTAAAATTTTTGCACAATAATATTGTCCGGAAAAGAGTCGAGAACGTACATACATCCTTAGCAGCTTCTTTTATAAACGTCTGACAAGCACAGAAGCGGCATGCTCGTGTTGCTAATTGGACAAAAAATGTAAATTTATTTGACAAGGACTACATTATAATTCCCATAAATGAGCTACTACATTGTTGTTTGGCGATTATTTGCTTCCCTATGCTCAAGGGGCCGGTAACCTTTGACACAAATGAACCAATTATTCCGCAACAAATAACAAAAAAGAAAAGTAAGTAATCACTAAATCCATTTAATTTTGTTTAAAGAAATTTAAAGAAAATTTATTTTTTTACAAAAGGTTCTGAAAAGAAACTGTATCTTCCCACGCCGCTTTCAAAATGAGAAGAAACCGTCTGTTTGGGAGAAGAAGATAGTGAACGTGATAAAGCTGAAGGTGACGATAGTGATTTACTATGACTCACTAAGTGCAAACGGATCACAACGTCAAGCAAATAACGGCCAGTTGTTTTAATTTTTGACTCGCTGGCGGGAGCATCGAGAAGCCGAGTAGTAGCTACTTTGCGTGATTATCCACCTGTGAATATCAAGTGAAGGTTCAAGATAATCAGACTCATGCCTTCACAAAACTTAATATGTCCGGAAACTTTGTAAAAGTACCCCAGCAGAACAACTTTACCGATTGTGGTTTATATCTGCTGCAGTATGTGGAGCAATTCTTTGCCGATCCAGTTCGTGATTATACAATTCCAAGAAAACGGCTTGTCAAATACAATCCTTGTGACTAGAAAAAGAGAAAAAATCGCAAATTTATTCCCTGATTTAGTTCACGAACATAATCCAAGTCAGTTGCCGCTGCCTTAAATTCCCTTTCCCACTCTTAATGGAGAGCTAATTGAAAGACCCGATGAAAGTTTTGGTGAACAACAGGTGGAGTTGGAAGAGGAGGAAATGGAAGATGATGGCTTAGAAGAGGTTAGTTATATCAATTTAACGAAAATGTATAAATAACTCCAGTTTTTTTTTTTACAACGTTTAAGAATTTTTTTCTTCTAGACAATCAATCGAAAAAGCCAATAGTATTTTTTAATTTATCGTATTTGGTGAACCCTACTTTAACTTAATTCTTTATCATTTTATTTATTATAGGATGACACAGTTGAAACAGAATCATCCCCGAAAGAGTCCTCGTGATGAAATGAAAAATCAAACTCCACTATTGGAAGTAGTTCTTTAGCGCTGCAGAAGTTTTTCCGGAATTAATGGCATTACTTTTCGACATCATAATCTTTTCGTTAGCAAAATATTAATGTGTACAAGGGCATATAATTGACATAAAAAATATTAGCTTCGTTTTCATTTTCTATTACTATTTATTAAATTTGAGTATTCTTTTAATTTCCATTTTAAATATAATAAATTACGTACAAAACGCAAATCGAGTAAGTAGTTTCTGCTATCAACGTAACTGAATACCAACCTACATACATTATGAACTAGGTGGGCTCTCAAACATTTATAAAAATATATATCATTAAAAATCAAATTAATATAAAGTTTTATATGCATATATGTATCTACCTAACCTTCACCATCCAACACTTTTATTATACATTATTAAGTACCTACATATTTACATACCTAGGCTCCATATACATACATATGTATGTAATGTAGGTACATTTTACCATCCCAATTTACAGAGTTGAAATCGATAACATAGATTTAAATATACATTTGTAGGTACGTACCTAGTAACTATTTCCTGAAACATAAAATAATTCGATCCAGTATACTAAGAACTCCTACATCGGCTTTAAACTTACCTAATGATAATTGAACCTACACACTAACAGCGTCAATCAAAGTTTAGTTACATTTAAGAATAATCGAAATTTAAAACTAATAAATCAGCCCTATCACAGAATCCAACGCAATCGAAAATCTGCTACGAATCCTGAAAAATCAATCATAGCATCTATTCGTAGTCGAAAATCATAAAATCGGATTTCATAATCTCTAAATATTTACAAATTGTTTCATTTTTATTTTACAGATAGTTTTTGTGGGAAATTTGCTACGTGTGAATCAAATTTCTATGAAACTGCTTGCCTATGCCATGGAGCCTTGTGTTCTTTGATTCAGTTCAATGGAGAAATATCTGCTGCAGTCAATGAGACCGATGACGAGACACACACCAACACCGACGACGCGACGCACAGACGACAACTGTTGCAGATGATTCTGCCTCACAAACTGCTACATCATCTTCAACAGAAGACACCACATCATCCAATATTTAAATAAAAATGGATCATAATAATTAACATTGATTGTGTTCCTGGCAAAAATGTGACCTTATTCTATTCTTCATAATGTTCTATATATCTCTGTGAGCAGCAAACTTATTTGTAATGAATAATAATAGTAATTTTAAATATTTTGTGTGGTCATTAATACAATATTTATATATATATACATGTATATGATTCCTTGTCTCTTTTCGGGAATGTTTGTTCAACTTCACCTTTAAAAAAAACGGTTTAACTTTAAAAACACGAAAGAACTACTTTTAGATAGCAATTTTTCGAAATAATTGCTTGATTACAAAATGATTACAAGGAATTAGAAGCTGAGGTAAATTAACACTCAGAACAGTTACAATCATCGAAATCAAGCAAGTAGTTTGGAAATGAGAGCTTTGCGTAAGTACTGATTTCAAGATTTTTCTTGATATAAGTAGAAATTTCTTGGATTTGCTACTTCAGACAAGCTGTCATTTCCAATGAACTTGCTTGATCTCGATGATTTAAACTGTTGTGAGTTTTAATTTATGTCAGCTTGTAAATTCATGAAACCGTTTTCAATTCGAGCAAATATTTCAAAAAAATTGCATCTGTAAGTAATTTTGTAATTTTTCATTTTTTTTAAACACGAGAAAACTACTTTTAGATAGCAATTTTTCGAAATAATTGTTTGATTATAAGATGATTACAAAGATTTGGAAGCTGAGGTAAATTTACACTCACAACAGTTACAATCATCGAAATCAAGCAAGTAATTTGGAAATGAGAGCTTTTTCTTGATATAAGTAGAAATTTCTTGGATTTGCTACTTTGGACAAGCTGTCATTTCCAAAGAACTTGCTTGATCTCGATGATTTAAACTGTTGTGAGTTTTAATTTATGTCAGCTTGTAAATTCTTGAAACTGTTTTCAATTCGAGCAAATATTTCAAAAAATTTACATCTGAAAGTAATTTTGTAATTTTTCATTTTTTTTTTTAACACGAAAAAACTACTTTTAGATAGCAATTTTTCGAAATAATTGTTTGAAATCAAGCAAGTAGTTTGGAAATGAGAGCTTTGCGTAAGTACTGATTTCAATATTTTTCTTGATATAAGTAGAAATTTCTTGGATTTGCTACTTTGGACAAGCTGTCATTTCCAAAGTACTTGCTTGATCTCGATGATTGTAACTGTTATGAGTGGTAATTTACCTCAGCATAGGGCTATAATACTTACCTATGTGTCATTGAGAAACACAACATTACATTTCCCTTGAAAAGAAAAGAATTTTTTTGAACACCCATAAAGAAAATGTAATCGAAAAAAAAATAAGTGAATCACAATTCTTAAGCTATATACATATATATATACATAAGGAGAACACTTTAAAATATTGGGCCCAATGTATTGTGAGACTGATGTTACAGGATCAAGTTTCGTATTAAATTGGAACACTTTTGGCGGAATTGTTTGCTAGAAAGAGCAATATAAATTAAAATCAATATAATATAATTTAAAATGAACGTACTTGAATCTCTTTAGTTTTATTCTTCCCATTTCATTTTCGATGGCCAAAGCGACGAATCAAGTGAATCAACACAAAATTTTTTTTATTAAAATAAATAAAAATGTGAAATAAACAATAAATAAAAAGAAACAATTGAGAAAATGAAAGTAAGTAATTTTATTTCTCTTAAGCTATTTGAGAACTGCCAGATTGACTTATGACAAATCAACAACAAAAAAGTCAGTTTGAGCAATAGGGTTTTTTAACCCACCACTCACATGCATTCTCGGATAGGAAAAAATGAGTAATTTAAGAGAGTTTTCTCTTACTCATCTCAAAAATAATTTGCGGGTGTTGAAGCCAAGAGGGGTACGGGTCGCGCCTCTATGTAATTATTTTCTATATGGTCTAATGTATGCTGACGATTTGAAAATATTTGTGCGTGTTAGAACATTAATGCTTGTGAAAAACTTCAATGTGATTAAAACATAATAGTTAATGGGTGCAAGTTAAATCGGATTTTTCTGAATATTGCTAACTGTCATTCCTTTTCTGTTCATCGTTCTTTATTTCCTGTGATATGTGCTTATAAAGTTTCTGAAATTTCACTTTCTTCAAAGAATGAGGTTAAGGATCTAGGTGTGGTTTTTGACAACAGATTATTATTTTCACTCCATATTGATTATGTTGTTGCTAAAGCTAATTCAATGCTTGGATTCCTCAAATTCTCGTGTGCTTTATTTTCAAACCCTTATGCTCTTAAATCTGTTTATATGTCTCTGGTTCGTCCTTTTCTTGAATGTTGTTCTAGTATTTAGTGTCCTTCCTATAAAACTTGCATAAATCAAATGGAAAGAGGGCAAAAGTCATTTACTAGATTTGTTATATCTCAACTGAATTGGAACCTTCTTGAAGCCACTTCTTATTCTACAAGATGTGATTTAGTTGGGTTAGATACTCTTGAGAAAATACGAAATGTTTAATGTATACTGTTTGTTCACCGTGTATTCTCTTTTCGTATTAAATGCCCATATATTCTAAATTGTTTTCTGAAAGAATTACTTAGATCAAGAAACTTGTTACTTAATCCCATGCATATTTACAATTATGGTCTTAATAAAAATATTACTAAATGTATCAAATTATTGAATTCTTTTTGTAACAAAATAGATGTTTGTGATGACTGAGAGAAAATTAAATCAGTACTTCTCAATATTCCTGTGTCATTAATAAATATTTCTTCATTTATTAATTATTATATTGTAAGCTAACATAATTTGAATGCACTATATTACAACTGATTTATTATTTATTATAATGGGTTATCCATTATGCGGTTTCAAAAGTAAACGTAAGTATACAATATAAAATATTTTTTTTTCATGATATTTATTTTTTATTTTAAAGTTTAAATGTTGACATTATGTGTGAAACACTACATCATTTAAATGACCACGCGAATTTTTTCAAGCATCGATTCTTTTGAGGTAATTTTCGACCACATTTTGACACATATTGGGCGGTATCTCAGCCATAACTTGACTAATGTTGGTTTTCAAGTGCTCAAGAGTTAAAGGTTTATCTGCATAAACACGGTCTTTCGCGTAGCCCCCAAAAAAAGTCCAGCGGTGTCAAATCGCATGATCTCGGTGGCCAGTTGATAACGCCACGACGAGAAATTATGCGGCCAGGAAATGCCTCTTGCAATAAAGCCATATTCGCTCGAGTTGTGTGGCATGTGGCACTGTCTTGTTGAAACCACATATTCTCCAAGTCGCATTCTTCAATAGCAGGCAAAAAAGGTGGTTATCATATGACCATAACGCTCCAAATTGACGGTGACAGTCGTACCATTGTCGATTTCGAAGAAGTAAGGTTCTATCACACCTCCGGACCAAAGAGCGACCCAAACAGTGACGTTTTGTGGATGTAATGGGCCCCTCTTCAATTACTTGAGGATTCTCAGATCCCCAAATATGACAATTTTGTTTATTAACATACCCACCGAGTGAAAAATTTGTTTCGTCGCTGAAGAAAATTTTGTTCGAAAAATCGCCGTCCACCGCCTGTTCTTCAAGCACCCATTCGACGTATCTATGACGTTGTGAATGCTCAGCTGGCTTCAGTTATTGTGTGAGCTGGACTTTATATGGGTGTAGGTGTAGATCCAAATGCAAAATACGCCATAATGTGCCGTAAGACAGTCCTTATTCGAATACGAAAGTAACAGTCGTGTCTGTCGGACGTGTTTTTCTTTTGTTCCCTGTTTTTCATAATTTTTTTTTTTTCTTTTCAAAATAAGTTTAATATTTAAACTTCTATAAAATGCCAACAAATTGTGCGCTTTGTGGCTTAAGATTGCATCGCGATGGTTTTATTCATTGTGAAGGTTTTTCTGGATTGAGTTTTCATAAAAAATGCGCAGAAGTTCGTAAAGAATCTGACATAGCACTTCAATCAGATCGCAACCTCGCGTGGCGATGTAATAGCTGTAATTGTGTTAGTAGCTCTATCCTATCGCTTATCGTAAAACTTAAAAATGATGTTGCTGATATAAAGTCGAAGCTTGAAATTAGTGACTTCTTAAGAACTGAACCAAAAACTAGAAACAAAAATAAAACAAAGCAAAAAGTGTCATTCATTGTGGGTACAAAAAACACTCATGACTCGACATTAATTGCAGAATCCCCATCAAAACCTGCACCGTCATCGTCATCGTCATCATCATCATCGTCTTCGTCATCATCGTCATCATCATCTTCAACATCGTCATCAACTGAGTTTCAAATAATACCAATAACAGTTCCAACAAGTAGGCCCCCCAGCGTTCCATCTGTTCTATCACCTAACGTAGCTAATGAAGGTGCTCCTTCAACGGACGATTTGTCATCAATCGCAACACCTGAAGACAACAACACTTCTGAGTCGTCATCAAATTCAATTGTTGTTAAATCTGCCGCAACACTTGAAGAAACACCTTCAATTCAAACGTCATCATATGTTCAACCGATCATTGAAAATGCAATCGACTTGTGCCCAAGGAATGTGCAGCAGGACAAAAGCCAACCAAGTCAGCGCACTTCTAAATTGATTGGTAACTGGACTGCAACTGAAGGCACAGCTGATTTCTCATTCTCATCAGTTCTTAAACTTAAATTTCTTCATTTGTCTCGTGTCAGTACGAACGTCACCGAGAAGAACATTACTTCTTTTGTAGCACATAGACTTGAACTTCCGGAAAGTGTGCTTCTTTGCAAGAGATTAGTTAAAAGTAATGTCGATGTTTCAACTCTGCATTTCATTAACTTCAAACTTGGAATTCCAGAGTTTGCATTTGAGAAAGCATTTAATCCTTCTATTTGGCCATTGGGTGTGCAGATTAAGAACTTTATCCAACGTCCAAAATCAAAAAACGGGAGTGGTGCGAACAAAATTTCAACAACATAACATGTGCTTCATCGTCTTCCCTTAATCCGTCACAGCTTAGAATTTATTATCAAAATGCTGGTGGCTTGCGAACAAAAACAAATGAGTTTTTCATCACTTCAATTGCACACGATTATGACGTAATAATATTAACAGAGACCTGGCTGCACCATGGAATCTATTCTTCCGAGCTATTTGATTCTTCATATGTTGTCTATCGAGTGGATCGTTCTCTAGACATTGGTATGGATAGAGGCGGGGGAGTATTAATTGCAGTTCATACTTCACTTAATAGTAAACAATTAAGTTTTCATACAAATTCTATTTATTTTGATCAACTATGCGTTCTTGTTAGTTCAGAGCATTTAGCACATAATGTAAACAGAGCTGAATATTGTTTTATTGTTAATTATATAAGACCAAAGAGTAGCTTAGAATTATATGTACAGCTTGTTTCAAATATTAGTTGTTTATTGAATGGTTTATCTTCTAATCAATATCCATGTATCTTCGGTGACTTTAATCTTGGTGACATTGATTGGCGTTATCTAGAAGATGAGCAAATCCTTGTCCCTTTTAATGTTTCTAGGGATGTGGAAGTTGAATTAGTTGATAACTTTTCCTCGTTAGGATTAATCCAAATTAATCATGTAAATAATACTTTGAATTGGTTTCTCGATCTTGTATTTATAATTAAGGATCTTAAATTTATGGTCTCTGAATCAGACTTTCCTTTAGTAAGAAATCAAATTCATCACAAAGCAATTATGGTTATATTTGAACTTTATAATTTTCAATCTGTTATTACAAATAACTGTTTTATATTTAATTATAAGAAGGCTGACTTCATTTCGCTAAATAATTATTTTAATACCATAAAATGGGAGCAACTATTTGCAGATAAATCTTTAAATAAGATGTATACCATCTTTAAAACACTTTTTTTTAAGGGTGTTCAGAAGTTCGTTCCGGTAGTTCGAAAGGGATCGTCTTTTAAATCTCCCTGGTTCAATAAAAGACTAAAGAATTTAGAAAATGTAAAAAATAAGGCTTTAAAGAGATGTAAGGTAACAGGCAAATATGAAGATAGAATTCGTTTTATGCAACTGCGACGGGAATTTGATTTTTTGAGTAGATTTCTATATTCACAATATATAAGTTCAGTTGAAAGGGATATCAAATGCAACTCGAAATCTTTTTGGGTTTTTTTAAATTCAAAACGCAAAAGTTTTGCGTTTCCTAGCCCAATGGAGCTTGATGGAGAGACCTCCCATAGTACTGAAGCTACATGCAATCTTTTTGCTAAGTTTTTTCAAGCGAATTATAATATAGACATTATACCTAATAGTGAAAACCTGTATAATGATATTAGTTCTCAAGTTGATTTTAATGTGTTTTCTCTATCTGATCAAGAGGTATTTGATGGCTTAGCTTCTCTTGATGTTAATATAAAAGCTGGAGTAGATTTGATTCCTCCTTTTGATATCGGAATGTGCTGTTTCGCTTTGTAAAGTACTAAAAATTATTTTCAATAAATCGCTCCATTCTGGGGTTTTTCTAGAAGAGTGGAAAATATCATCCATAAGCCCTATTTATAAAAGTGGTCTCAAGCACTTAATTAAGAACTACAGACCAGTCTCAAAACTTTCCGCGATTTCAAAACTTTTTGAAAAGTTGGTGTTCAATAGACTTAGTTTCACGGTGAAAGACATAATATCTTCGAGACAGCATGGATTTTGTAGTGGTCGATCCACTACTACGAATTTGTGTCTGTTTACAAGTTTTTGTTTATCTTCTTTGGAAAAAAGAATGCAGGTCGATGTTTTGTACACGGATTTTGTGAAAGCGTTCGATAGAGTCCATCACAGACTTCTATTAAGAAAGTTGGAGAGGATGGGATTTAGATTCGGTTTTCTTAAATGGTTAGAATCTTATTTGTCAAATCGAAAACAGATTGTTAAAATCGAAGGTCAATCCTTTTTTATTAAAGTCTTATCGGGACTGCCTCAGGGAAGTCATTTGGGACCCCTCCTTTTCAATCTTTTCGTCAATGACATTCCGGACTGTCTGCAATTTTCAAATTGTTTGATGTTCGCAGATGATTTGAAACTATATTCCCAAATTTCTTCAGTTGAAAATTGTGTTAACTTTCAAAAAGATATTGATGCGTTTTTCAATTGGTGTAAATATAATCATCTCGAGCTAAATATCTCTAAATGTAATATATTTAGAGCTTCTCGTACAACACCTAAAGTGCTGTTAAGTTACAGTCTCGGCAATGAAAGTCTTTCAACCGTGAGTGTAATAAAGGACCTTGGTGTTATTTTTGACACTAAGTTTTCTTTTTCTGAACACATACATTTTATTATTTCAAAAGCGAATTCGTTGCTAGGTTTTTAAAACGCAACACGGGGGTGTTTAAGGAAAGTTATACTCTGAAAACGATTTACATATCTTTAATATTACCCATACTGGAATACTGTAGTGTTATTTGGTCTCCTTTTTATCAAAATTCCTCAGACAGGATTGAAAATATTCAAAGAAGATTCACGCGCTTTGCTTTAAGGAATTTCAGGTGGTCAGATGGTTTGCCCAATTATGGCTCTAGGTGCGCATTGATAGATTTAAAATCTTTAAAAAGCCGTAGAGAAACCCTTGGGGTTCTTTTTATCAAGGACATACTCAATGGTAAAATAAAATCTTCGGACTTACTAGCTCTTATGTCTTTTTATGTGCCTGAGAGATATCTAAGAAATAGGGACGTTCTCTTTTTGAGTTCTAGTCACAGGACGAACTATGGACTTAATGAACCCATAACTCGCAATTCATCTCTTTTTAATTTAATTCATAGTGAAGTCGACCTTCAAATGAATAGGCATATGTTAAAGAGTATTGCTTTAAACTTTTTTAATGATGTATAATGATAAATTATAATTTTATTGTAGTCAACAGATTATGTATCCATTGATGAATAAATAAATAAATAAATAAATAAATAAATAAATAAATAAATAAATAAATTCCATTCGGGTCTTCGGCAACACCTTTACTTACAGGAGCGATATTTTAGGTGGTACGAGCGAAACGATGATGCACATGCCTTACAATAACTGTAACGAATCCAATCTCTTCAAATTTCATCACAATTTTTCCAATTGCTTGCGTAGTTGGACGATTATATAAACCATAATTTCCTCTTAAAGCAAGATATGTGCCTGTGGCAGAATCACCATTTTTATAGTAGGTTTTAACAATTTGTATGCGTTTTGCGATAGTTAAGCGATCCATTTTCGTAAATGTTAAACTTTCAACCGAAAAAAAAATGGTTTAACAACTTAATTTGACAGATGTCGAACTCCAGCCACATACTTTTGAAACCGCAAAATGGATAACCCTATATTTCTTTATTTTTTATGTAAATAATGTGTAGGTACATTTTGTTCATTGGACGAGATTTTCCAATAAATGAAGATTTTATTTCTAATCAAATTTTGTTTTGAGAATTGTTTTTGTGTGGCTGGTAAAAATAAAATAATCAAAATAGGTAAGAAGTGAAGGCTCACTAGTATTTTTTTCGGAATTTGGGAAACTTTTCTCCGATATTGATGTTTTTTTTCATATGTAGGAAATTAAATTTCAAAAAAAAATTGCAATTCAGGGATTGCTCTCAGCTGAAAATTTATTAAATTTCTATATGTACCTAACCCAAAGTAAGAAAATAATAATTTTGTACCCAAAATTTTTTTTTTCTAAAATAATACAGTAATGGAATACAAATTCAGTGACTCGTTTATAAAAAATCGATTTTTCAAATAAACAATTATTTATTTTAAACGAAATATCATATTTTTGACAATTTGAATAGGTACATATGCAGTGTTATTTACTATGTTAGGGAGCATTTGCATGCAAAAAATAATTTTAGCCTGTGCATCCAATAGTGAGAAGTACCGTTAATAAGTACGCAAAATAAAATATTTGCTGTACTAATTTAAAAACACACGCATTTTTTTATAAAAATTCTTGAGCCGTTTTGGAGAAATACGATTTTAACGGTTTTTTAACATTTGTGTGGGAGGTACAGTTGTTTTTTATTGTATGAATGCCAATAGTTTTTTTAACTATTGAAGATAATGTCTAAAAATTACTAAATAGGAACTTACGAAATAATCGATTGAGTCGCTTTCGTTTTGAGCTGTCAAAAGTTGTTTTTTTTATTAAAAATTGTTTTTTGAAAAATTAAAAAAAAATAATGAACCGTTTTCCAGAAAATCGCAAACCAAAAAGCTACTAGAGGTACCAAAAAAGGCTACTTTTTCCACAAAAAAAAATTATCAAATGTGCCTTTTCCCATAGTTAATGATCTGAGTTTTTTATAAAAACCGTTGGAGCCGTTTTTAAGAAAAATAAGATTTAACTTTTTATCCAAAAAAAATGTGTGCCAGGTACCGTTATTTGTTGTCTTGAAAAAAAAATAAAAGAAACGTGTGGGCATATTACCGAAATAAACAACATGTACCAAGTTTGAAGCAAATCCATCCAAACGTTTAGGCTGTAGACTCGATAACAGACAGACAGACGGAAGGAATTGCGGGACCCACTTTTTTTGGTGTTCTCTATGATCGTAATGCCATGTTTGATTGTTCGATTTTTTTACGCTATGCACGTTATGCACTTGCACATACATACATATGTACATTCCTATAATCGCAAGTAAAAATAGTAATATTCATTTTAAAAACTAACTTTTTTGATAAATTGTGAATTTGTAAATATTACAAGCAACAATACAAGCAACTTTACTGAAACAAGATATGAAAGAACATGTTTCTGGCTTCAGAAAACCTATAATTTTGCTATTGTAAGTGGTGCCGTTGTTTTTAGTATCTTGTTTCATTTTAAGTCAGAATATTCAATTAAAAAACTCTCATTATTTTTAAAATTTTTATATATATATATGTAATTTGATAAAATAGTTTCGTTCATATAATTGTAAGTGTAAAATCTTATCAACTAAATGTAAGCATACAAATGTTTCTCTTATTTTTTTTTCATGGTTAATAAAGTGCCCCTGAAGAAGACTGAAAACTCAGTCGAAACGTTGGGAAAACTAATGAATATCTTTCATTAATAAATTATCACGACCAAAAAAGCCGAAGAAGTGAAATCTTCAAATTTTAAAATTGAACATATTGAATTGGTCAAAACACTTTTAATTAAATAATGTTTTAATGGTCATATAGATATGTAAGTATCTACTATCTACCCACCTTTTTTATTTATTGATACGTCATACTCATAAGACTTATTTCTTAAAATATTAAAAATAAAGTCAATGAACACGTAGGTATAGTCGAACTTCGATAACTCGAACCCTAACTTGCCAAAAAAATATTTCCAGTTATCAAGACTTCGAGTTATGAAGTAAAACAGAAAATTAATTAAATTACTTAATATTTATTTGCGAATAAGTAAAGTACAGTTGTTGTGATTATTTAAAAAATTTCTGTTATTCTTGACTGACGAATGTATATTTAATAGCCAGATCCTTCTCTCTTGAACCCCTCTCCACCTCTCTTATTAATTTAAATTTATGTTCAAACACGGTTTTTAATGCTCGCTTAACGACATATTAACGTTAGCTTTCCTTTTAATAAAAATTTCGCATTGAACTTTTTATTTCATCTTTTTTTTAATGTCTAAAATAAGACTTTGAATTCGTATTATAATACATCCTTATATCAACCTAATAATGTGTATTCTAACGCCGGAACGTGACAGCTTTTACTCACACTCAACAGAATCACAATTTTTAACACACACATATGTATACAAGTTCATAGAACATACAAACACAGTGCCCACAATCGCAATGCATTATGAAATGAACATGTAAAAATCCACAGAATTTGATAATTTACCTACAAAATTTCACTTACCGACATTCGAGTTATAGAAGTTCGAGTTATCAAACAAAAATTATACGTAAACTTCAGGCTTCGCACTATTGCCAACCAATTTTATTTCGAGTTATCGAAGTTCGACTGTATCATTTCCGAACCCTGGAAATTGGCCCTGATGCGTACAATTGTTTTAATGTAGAAAATTAAATTTAGAAAAAAATTTGAAATTCAAAAATTGCCCTCAACTGAAAAATGTATTAAATTTCAAATACATAACTTACCAAAGTTATAAACAAAATATTTTGTAGGTACCTACTACCTACATATGTTGGTATTATTTTTAAAATAATTTACTTCTCAAAATAACAATGAGAACTACCTATACCCCCCCTAAATGTTTTTCAAGTCTTGTGCGTGTTTTGTGAAACAATTAATGGAGATTTTTCTACACTTTAATCCTCCGATGTAAAACAAAAAGGAACAAATAAATAAATAAAACGCATTCATATTTTTTCTGCACACTTTGACTTATCTCCCAATCTAACCCTTCTTCCATGGCACGTTCCACCACAAAAAACAAAAAAGTGGTCGATTTTCTCCCCTTACGGGGGGCACGCCGAATTAATTTTGCATCGAACATTTACCATCTTAGTTCAAAACATAACAAAATGGGTTTCTACAACAGGATTGAAGCAACACAGAAAGCTGACCACGATGAAAGGCAAGACAACACTAAGTAAAAAATTTCTTTTGAGCTGCAGGAAATTTGGACTGACATCAAACTTCTTTAAAAATGCAATAACACAACTAGAAGAAATATTCACACAGGATATCTGTAAAAAATACCCTTTATTAAAATCTTTACAACGAACAATATTCAATTTCCAATGCAAAATTCTGAACCTCTTCATTTCCGCAAAATATAAAATTTAACCTACACGGTAAAGTGTATTAAAAACATTGAAAGCTCTATTGTATCAATTTTGAACGAAGAAGAATACTCAAACTTTCTTTTCCATGAACAAACACAGACCAACAATAGAAAAGAAACTCACAACAAAAACTAACATCGCTTGGATAAAATGAAAGAAAAATACGGCATTCGGCTTAAGCAAAAGTGGTTTGTCAACAAAACCAGTGTTCCCTTTCCAGACGAAATACAGTACCTACTACTATTCAATCCACTTCTAACTCCTATTTCAGGATTATTGCTGACGGTGAAGATAGCATCCAAACAATAAGCGATAATGATGAAAAGGAAAAAGCGAGGGGGAATTTTGTAAATATGCTAAATAATTTTATGGAGAAGAGAAAGTTTTCGGGAAACAATAAATATATAACCAACATTCTCAACGAAACGAAACAATTCCTCTATAAACACAGAAAAATTTATATTGTTTCAGCGGACAAGGGTAACGTCACGGTGGTATTATACAAATATTATTGACACAAAAATGAAAACAATGATGAAAGACAGGAATGTATATTGGCTATTTCAAAACGATCCCACTAACAAATTGTAAAAGAAAAACAACATCCTGGTTAAATATTTATCTGAAAACCAAATAATCGACCAATTTCAAAAACAAATTATGACCATTTATAATTCGGTTGCTCCCAGACTTTATGGACTTCCCAAAACCCATAAGGAAAATATTCCCTGGGGCCTATATGTTCGCCTACAAAAGTTCCGTGTTATAACTTGGCCAAGTATCTTATTAGCATTGTGAAAAATCTAACATTAGATTCCAAATTCAATGATATGGATTCACTCCAATTTAAAAAGAAGTTAATTGGGCTAAAAACGGAAAATGACGAAGTTCTGTTTGTCATTCGATGTCATGTCTCTTTTTACAAATATTCCGCTCAAAATTGCACTAGAACTTATCAGTAATAAATGGGAAACAACTAAGGAACATACACTGATAAAAATGTCAACATTTCTTGAACTATTAATTTTCTGTATAATTGACAATTATTTGGTTTATGGCAACAAAACTTACCAACAAAAAGATGGTATGCCAATGGGAAATCCAGCTTCAACCATAATAGCAGACATCATTCTGGACGAGCTCCTAAATAACTGCCTGGAAAAATTACCAAACCAACCCAAGTTCTTGACAAAATATGTAGATGGCATATTTGTAATAGTAAAAGTGAATGACGTTGAACAAACTCTAAATACCCTTAATAGTTTCCATAGAAAAATACTATTTACAGTACAGATTGAAACAAACAAAAAACTAGCTTATCTGGACAGGGTGGTCATTCGCGAAGAAGGACGCCTTAAAATGGATTGATTTCAAAAGCCAACTTCTTCCGGCAGACTAATCAACTTCCTGTCCCAACATCCGAAACAAATAATTTTCAACACTTCAAAAAACTTGATACATAGAGTATTTTCAATCAGTGATAAAGAATACCATATCCGTTACAAAATAAAAATAATAGAAATATTACAAGAGAACGCTCTTCCAGAAAAAATAATAAACACAATTATAACACAATATGTACATCGAAATATTCGCCCACTAGGAGAAAAAGAAAGAGACTGTAAGATTTACAAATCCTTTACGTATATTAAGGAAATAGCAGACCGGTTCAAAAATGAAAAACTTCTAGACCAAAGAAATATACATTAGCTATGAAATCGATGAATACAAGTTCACAACTTTACACCAACCTTAAAACAAAAATAGACCAAATGGAACATTCAGATTTAATTTAAAAAATTAATTGTAATGGAAACAGTGATGAAGAATGCAACCAAATCTACATAGGAACAAACAAACAAAAACTTAAAAATAGACTAGCAGGGCAAAAATCCGATATCAAAAGCAACGCAAAACAGAAGAGAGCACTGGCACCACACTGCATAGATTTCAAGCACTCCCCTAACCACGACAACGGCCAAATAATGCAATGAGAAGAACACCAAAACAAAAGGATGATCATCGAAACGTTGCACATAATCAACGCTGACAACACAATGAACAGACGAACGGACATGGAATAAGTCAGCCCATACTACAAGCACTTGGTGGAGAAGAGGAAAAGAAAAAGCTCTGTAATATGAAATGCACATGCGATCAGCTTATGTTATATAATTTTTCAGTTTGTGCGACCGAAATGTTACTTGTCAGTTAAACTTAAATTTTCAAATAAGCCACAGAATTATATATTTAATATTATCCAAATGTAACAATAATCGTAAGTTAGTCTGAATTGTGAATATTTTGTAAACGTCTTTTAACATATTTATCAATGCTAATAGAGAAACCATTGCTCACATGATGATGTCCATATACATGGACAAAACGTTGTGACAAAAAGAAAAAACAATTGTTTCATTTGACCTGAAGCCCATTCTACAATATTTTATAGTAACAAAAGGTCATCAAAATTAAAAGATTTATTTTTCGGAGGGCACGCGGAATTAATTTTCCATCGAACATTTACCATGTTAGTTCAAAACATAACAAAATGGCTTTCTACATGGCGGCACACGAATGGTGCTACAAAAATAAATTATTATAACTTTTTTTCAGTGTGAGTAATCGGCTCTATTTTTTTATTTTATAGGCTACTATTTAGGTTTATCAAAATGAATGCTTGGGATACTGAAAAAAGGATTTGGATATTGCAGCGATACCATTCTTTGCAGTCCGTCATTTCCGTCCAAAGGTAATTTATGCTGGAGTTTGGCGGTACTCCCCCGAGTAGATGGACCATTATGAGGCTTGGGAACATATTTGCCAGCGGGGAAATCGCATCGTCACCTCCACGCGGTGCCTGCTGGATAGCCGAAAAGTGAACTTATGACGAGCGTAGGATCCATCGGATCCATAGGTTGTAGACACCTGAGTTCTCTTCTCAGGAGCTCTGAAGATCCAACCACCAACACGATCTACACGTCATGCACAGGCCTCACAAGCCGGCCATGAAAGGGAAACGAAATTGTGATGAAAAACCCAAATTATGACTCAGATGATCAAAGCAATAATGTTGACGACCCCCATGCAAACGAAAAACGGACAATGATTTACGAATTTGCACATGGAATGTGCGAACGCTAAATAGGCCGCGCAAAGCTGAACAGTTAGCAGAGACCCTCGCCGATCTCCAAGCTGATATTACAGCCCTCCAGGAGACGGGGCCTGAGAATTACAGGAGACTGTAATTTCTATTATGGAAAATGCCACCGCGATGTGAGATCGCGCTTGTTTGGGTGCGGATTCGCTGTCAGAGGAAGACTTAGGCATAACGTCTTGAGCTTTCGCGAAGTCAGCGAGAGAGTGAAAACGATTCGCAGTAAGGCCAAATTCCACCACCTACGCCCAATAAGAGCACATGCCCCTACAGAAGAGAAAGACGACGCTATCAAAGAAAGCTTCTACGAGCTCCTCGCCAAAACTTTTGAGCAGTGACCCAAACATGAAATCAAAATGCTCTTGAGAGATTTTAATGCCAAAATTGGGAGGGAGAACATCTTTGGTATGACGATCGGAAAACACAGCCTGCACGACATTACCTCCGATAACGGACTCAGGCTCGTCGATTTTGCAGCGGGAAAAAACATGGTGCTGAGCAGCATACGAATCCCACGCCCCGACAACTACAAAGGCACATGGCGATCCCCAGACGGTCGAACCTGCAACCAAATCGACCATGTTGCGATTGGTGGAAGACACTCCTCTAGCATTATGAATGTCCGTACGTTCCGCGGAGCAAATATCGACGCGGATCACTAACTAGTCGGTGCACAATTTAGAGTATGAAGTTCTTAGGCGAATACCGACTAAGTCGAGGAAATTCAATGTTGGACGACTTAAATCAGAAGAGACTGCCGCTGCCTATGCCGACCGCGTATGCCTTGAGCATGCGAGAGATCCTTTAACTGATGATATGAACCCGGAAGACCAATGGCAGCTATGCCAAGAAGCCATAAGAAGTGCTGCGTCAGAGGTATTGAGCTTCTCACAGCTTCGCCCCCAGAAACCCCTGGTGCGACTCCGAATGTGCTCAGGGAAACAAAGCTTAAACGAAGGCATACAAGTCGTGGCTCCAGAGAGATACTAGAGCATCCAGAAATCTCTATGTTGAGGGAAGGAAAAATGAGAAACACATACTCAGGAAAAAGAAAAAAGAACACCAGCAACGCGAAGTAGAGGAGATGCAGAGATGCCATTGCGGAAAAGGGGTGCGAAGCTTCTACAGAAGAGTGAGACCCTCTACATCAGGTTTCACAAGCCGCCCTGGGCCCTGCAAAGATCAGGACGGAAACACCATAGTAGAAACACAGGCGATGTTAGTCATCTGGAGAGACTACATTAACCAGTTGTTAAATGGTGATGACAGCCAAGATTCCGCCCACGATCAACTTGTACCAGTTAATCTAGATCACAACTATGAGTTACATCCACCCGACCAAAATGAAATCAAAGCAGCCATCACCAGACTAAAGATGAACAAATCAACTATCTTCAATAAATCGACACAATTACTTGGGTTTGCGGATGACATTGACGTGATAGGAATAACAAAACGAGCAGTAACCGGTGCCGAGCAGACGAAGTATATGCTTTCATCAACAAATGTCCCATCCCACCATTGACTTGGTCAGAACGTTACCACTGATAGCCATAACTTCGAGGTAGTCAGTGAATTTATCTACCTGGGTGTTGCTGTAAACACAGGCAAAAACATCAGCGAACAAATCAAACGCAAGCTAACTCTGGCTAATCGCTGTTTTTTTTTTAGCTGAGTAAGCAATTGAGGAATAAATCCCTATCGAAAAGATCCAAGGTCCCGGTCCTATATATGGTGCAGAATCATGGACCCTCTCCCAAGCGGATGAAAAGTCACTTGGAGTCTTCGAGAGAAAAGTTCTAGCCAGAAAAATTCGAATTCAACGACTTAGTTGGCTGGGCCACGTAGTGCTAATGGACATTGACGCTCCAGCTCGTAAAGTCTTCAACGCCAAGCCAGAGAGAGCCAGAAGCCAAGGTAGACCTCGTCCTCGAAGGACGGATGGAGCGACCAGGTAGAGGGAGACCTCCGACAACTCAGAGTGCAAAATTGGAGGCGGAGGCTAGAGATCGAGCCGGCTGGAGGGGCATACTAAGCAAGGCCCAGGAGCACCACGCTCTAGTATCGCCATCATAAGTAAGTAAGCAACATGTTTGCCGAATCTGGAGCACCGAACGATGACCGTATCATCGACATTCCAATATTCGGTTTCAGGATACAATCGTGGCTGTTGCATTGCCAACACATGCAAATCCAAGTATTTCGACTAGAAACTTATCGGGCCAAATTGGAGTTAGCAGACGGTCATTACAACGGATACTTCATGATGACTTAAACTTGTTTCCGTATAAACTCCAAATTACAAGCAAGTTAAGGAGGACATTTGCGTCCTATCATCTTTGAAAACCACCCTATACAACAGAATGAGGGATAAATTTGGCAATAAATTTTGCAACACATTGACGCAACACAGAAAGCTGAGCACGATGAATGCGAAGACAACGAAAAGTTAGAAATTTCGTTTGAGCTGCTGAAAATTTGGACTGACACCAAACTTCATCAAAAATGTAACAACACAACTAGAAGTATTATTCAAACAGGATATCGGTAAAAACACCCTTTATATAAATCTTTACAACAAAGATGAAAAGGAAAAAGCGAGGGGGAAATTTGCAAATATGCTAAATAATTGTATGGAAAGAGACAGTTTTCGGAAAACAATAAATATATAAACAACATTCTCAACGAAACGAAAAAATTTCTCTATATACACAGAGAAATTTACATTGTTTCAGCGAACAAGGGTAACGTCACGGTGGCATTATACAAACATGATTATGACACAAAAATTAAAACAATGATGGAACACAGGAATGTATATTGGCCAATTCGAAACGATCCCACTAACAAATTACAAGAGAAAAAAACAGCCTGGTTAAATATTTATTTGAAAACCAAATAATCGACCAATGTCAAAAACAAATCATGACGACTTGTAATTCGGTTACTCCCAGACTTTATGGACTTCCCAAAATCCAAATGGAAAATCTTCCCATGCAGCCTATATGTTCGTCTACAAAGTTCCACCTTAAAACTTGGCCTAGTATCTTATTAGCATTTGGAAAAATCTAACATTAGATTCCATATTCAATGTTAGGGATTCACTCCAATTTAAAAAGAAGATAAATGGGCTAAAAAGGAAAACGACGAAGTTCTGTTTGTCATTCGATGTCATATCTCTTTTTACAAATATTCCACTCAAAATTGCACTAAATGGGAACAACTAAGGAACATACACTGAAGGCAATATTTCTTGAACGATTAAGTTTCTGTATAATTGCCAACAATTATTTGGTTTATGGCAACAAAACTTACCAACAAAAAAATGGTATGCCAATGGGAAATCGAGCTTCACCCATAATAGCAGTCATCATTCTAAAAGAGCTCCTAAATAACTGCCTGGACAAATTACCAAATAAAACCAAAGTCTTGACAAAATATGTAGATGACATATTTGCAATAGTAAAAGCGAATGACTTCGAACAAATTCTAAATACCCTTAATAGTTTCCATAGAAAAATACAATTTACAGTAGAGATGGAAACAAACAAAAAATTAGCTTATCTGGGCACAGTGGTCATTCGCGAAGAAGGACGCCTTAAAATGGATTGGTTCCAAAATCCAACTTCCTCCGGCAGACTTATCAACTTCCTGTCCCAGCATCCAAAACAAATAATTTTCAACACGGCCAAAAACTTGATACATAGAGTATTTTCAATCAGTGATAAAGAATACCATATCCGTAACAAAATAAAAATAAAAGAAATAGTACAAGAGAACGATTTTCCAGAAAAAATAATAAACACACTAATAACACAATACGAATATCGAAATATTCGCCCACTAGAAGAAAAAGAAAGGGACAGTAAGATTTACAAATCCTTTACGTATATTAAGGAAATAGCAGACCGGTTCAAAAATGCAAAACTTCTAGACACAGAGAAACATACATTAGCTATGAAATCGACGAATACAACTTTACAACTTTACACCAACCTTAAAACAAAACTAAATAAAATGGAACATTCAAATTTAATTTAAAAAATTAATTGTAATGGAAACATAGGACCAACCAAACAAAAACAAACTTAAAAATAGACTAGCAGGGCACAAATCCGATATCAAAAGCAACGCACTACAGAAGACAGCACTGGCATCACACTGCATAATTTGCAAGCATTCCCCTAACCACGACAACGTCCAAATAATGCAACGAGAAGAACACCAACTGAAAAGGATGATGATTCTGGTATGTCCAGAATATTCGGAATACCAGTTTTGCGTTTCTTTATTCCATGGAATATCTCGGATAAACTATTTTGTTGTTTCTTTATTCATTTCGGAACATTTGGAATGCATTCTTTTTATTCCTTGTTAAACACGGAATGAAAAGAATATTCTCGGAATAACCCTTTCATATGAAAGCAAAACAAATGACAGCAACCAAAGACGAAAACCAAGTAAGTAAACAAAACGGATGACCAAACATTGTTTATATTTTTATTATTGAAATAAATATATACATAAATAACAATTAAATGTGACTTTTCATGAATTAATAAATTAATAATAATTTATTTTTACTATTTTCCATAGAGATATCTCTTTTCTTGTCATCATCACAACACTTTAAAAGAGCTGATTGATGTCATCTTTCTTCTTTTCTATTCCGGAGAGAATTTTTGTTTCTTTATTCATTCCATTCTGGATATTCTAGATAAACATTTCGACTTTTCCATCCATTCTATTCCTTATCCGGAATAAATAAAGAAACACACTCACAATTAACAGACGAACGGATATGGAAGAAGTCAGCCCACACTACAAGCACTTGGTGAAGAAGAGGAAAAGAAAAAGCTCTGTAATATGAGATCCACATGCGATGAGCTTATTGTATATAATCTCTTGCAAAGAATTCTCTTCCTAACCGCGCGCCGCTGACATTGCAGTGGAATTCTTGGGAACTACAAGCTTCTTTGTGTGCGTTTGCAAAGAAATTTGTTGTTGAAAAACACTAAAAAGACCTCTTTTCTAAAATTAAAGTTAGGCAACCCATGGTTCCAATTTATTTTTTTGTAAATTGAATCTGATTAAAAAAATAACAAATAACAATTAAATAAATATTTAATAGGCTTTTTCGCTTTCAAAAACCGAGTGCTAATTTGGTTATTTTGAATTAATAATTCAAGTAATAAAAAAATGAATTAATAGGACACAAGGCAATAAAGTAAACTATACTATATTTAAACAAAAAAAATATACAAAAATAAAAACTAGTTGCCATAGCTTTTTAAAAAGGTAAAATATACGACATTTTGTGGTTTTTCACATACCAAAGCTTTCAATTTAAAAAAAAGTTGATCGTTCTATTGCAACTAGAAAACCTTTAATATAAGATTTATAAATCTTTTTAAATTCTTAAATTATTTTAAAAATTTAAGTACCTACACTTGTTTTCATATGTCTGAAAACGAGAAAGAACCTCAGAATGATTTTTTTTTTGCATGGAAAAAATTAAAAAAAAATCAAAGATAACCTCGCTCTTTATTTGCCCAATCTTATTTAGAAATAAAAATAAAGAGTTGCGTTGCTTAGCAAAATCACACTCCCAATGAAAGTCAGTATAGGTTTACCAAAATTTAGTCGGTATTTTCATTTTCAGGCCAACAAATAAAATCAAATAAAATTTAAAAAATGTCATGTTTTATCTGTATTCATTACCTAAATAATTAATTTTATTACAATTAATTATCCTCTGAACCGTAGAAGTTATCTAACAATTTGTTAGCGCAAGTTTTAAACACTCAACTGTACCTCAAGCAGGAAATAAGAGGAAATAATAAAATAAATAAGATCGCTAATGATCTACAAACATCCTAATAAAGATTACCACAGATATTTTATGATCAACCAATCAAGATAATAATAACAAAACAAGATAAAATAAAATACATAACAGATGTTTTATGACCAACCAAATAAGATAAAGATACAAAAAGTATAAACCCTGAGGACAAGAAAACCAACTCATCAGGATAACGATATAAAAGATTCAACACAGAAGGAGTGGCGAGTAGTTGCAGAATAGTATGTAAGAACTATGTATGTAAAAACTATTTAAATATTTTATTTGTTGAAAAGGAAATAAAGTTAACATTTAAAAATATATTTTTTTGAAGTAACCTTTTTTAATTCCGACGGATAAATATAATTGGGGGCTCAACCGGGACAGCTCATTATTAACGTAAAAAGGGAAAGTGAATAAAACAGTCAAATCTACATAAGTACTTGTAGATACAATTAAGACAAAAAAAACTTTCAAAAGTGAAATTGAAGCTATCAGCCAAATTTGTTAATAATAGGAGAAAAACAAAGTATCCTGAAAGTGTTAACAATCGTGAACTAAAAGGAAGAAACCAGCAAAGTGATTCCTGTTCGCTCTATAAAGCCAATATCCAGCAACAGATTGGAGAACAGCATCCTGAGAAGCAGAGAAAATTATTGGAAAATTATCGTAAGTAATTATTTTTAAGAAGTGAAACAAAAATTGTTAAAATGACTACAACAACTATAGATATAAAACAAATAATTGAATTAGCTATTGCACAGGCTACTGCTCAACAGCAGAATCAAATAGATGAATTAACAAAAAAATTAGAAAATTTAACAGTTCCAAATAATGTAACAAATTATAAAAAACAAACGATAGATCCACAAATACTAGACAATGAAAGTCTTGACATTATTAAAAGTTTACCAACTTTCGAAGGCAGCAATGAGGGATATATGAGTCTCTACACTCCTGGTAGTAGACGATATTTTGCTGCTTTAAGCATAATGAGAAATAAAATAGTTGGTCATGCGAATTCAGTTCTTACCAGTCATGGTACGGTACTTAACCTTGAAGCCATTTTAAGTAGATTAGACTTCGCCTACGCGGATAAAAGACCAATACATGTTTTAAATCATGAATTAAGTATGATAACACAGGACAGAAAAACGTTAATAGAATTCTATAATGAAGTTACGGTAAAATTGACATTAATAATAAATAAAGTTATAATGACATATGGTACTTAAATCATTGAGAAATTCAATGAATCATATAGGAAAATGCGTTAATAGCATTTATAAATGGTCTTCATCAGCCAATGTCTGATACAGTATTTAGTATGAAACCTGAAGATTTGCCCAATGCACTAGCCCAGGCTCAAGAGTTAGAAAGCAACAAAACAAGAAGTAAATTTCTGAATCAATGCAATCAAAGAAATAATATTAGAAACGAAACATTCGGTAATACATTAAGATACCAACAAAAACCCCAAAATAGTTATCAACAAACAAATAGGGCTAGCCACCAGAGTCCAGATCCAATGGAATTAGGATCTTCAGCTTATAGAAAAGTAACTCCACAGGAAATGCAAAGGTTTAGACAGGTACATAATAATCAGAATAATCCATTTAGGAATACTTACAATCAATTTAATCAAAATAGGAATTTTAATGCAAATTTCAGTCAGAATAATAATCAAAATGATAATATTAAAAGAGAAAGAGAGCAAGGTGTTCAATTAAGCTCCCAACCACCAAACAAAGTAAGGATAAAAAACATTCAAGAGAGTCATTTTTTTTAGACAGAACGTGGGATTACCCCACATGAATAGAAGAATAAATAGCAAATGGTTAAAAATATTAATAGATACTGGAGCAACATCTTGTTACACGTCTCCAAAAATATTTAGTGATAAGAAAACTTATTAAATATTATTATGAAATATATATTTTTGATAGAATGGTTCGATTTTACGAAATTGAGAACCTAGACTCAGATTGCTTGATAGGTTACAATCTTTTGCGAAGTGCAAATATAAATTTAAATTTATAAAGGAATTTATTGATATACAATAATAAAGCAGAAAGGATGTTCATGGATGGCGAACCATTGCCATGGGAGAGTAATATAATACAAACAGGAAATGAAATTAAAGTTACCTTAGAGTCATCAAGTACGACTGACTCACGTTCTATTTACAGTCTCGAACCACGCCTTAATAACCAAGTAATCGAAAAAGTACAATCAGATCAAAACGTTGATATTCTGAATAAACAAGTTCGTTCCTTTATTGAAAAAATACATTCAAAAATAAATATTACATTGCCATTCCGTACAGATGTGGTGGCAGAAATAAAAACTAATATAGAATCACCAATATGGACAAAACAGTATCCATATCCATTAAGTGCTTCAGAATTTATAAACAAGGAAATAAGTAAAATGCTAAAAGATAATATAATTAGGCCAAGTAAAAGTCCATATTCAAGTCCAGTGTGGGTAGTACCACAAAAAGGGTTCAACGAAGATGGAACACCTAAGAGCAGGTTAGTCATCGTTTTTAAGAAACTCAATGAACACACTATAAGTGACAAATATCCAATCCCAGACCCAAATGTTATTTTAAGCAATTTGGGAAAATCTAAATACTTTTCAACGATAGATTTAGAAAGTGGATTTCATCAGATATTAATGAAAGAATCTGATATTCAAAAGACTTCATTTTCCGTGAATAATGATAAATACGAATATATACGCTTGCCTTTTGGTCTAAAGAACGCATCTTCTATATTCCAAAGAGCTATGGATGATATTCTTAAGCCAAACATCGGAAAATTCTGTGATGTATACATTGACGACATTATAGTTTTTTCAAAAAATATCGAAGAACATACTCAACACCTGAATGAAATAATAAAAATATTGAAAGAAGCAAATATGAAAATATCATTAGAAAAATCTAAATTCTATCAAACAGAGGTGGAATTTCTGGGATATGTTATCAGTGAGAATATAATTACTACCGATCCCAAGAAAATTACCACAATTAAATAATATCCAGAACCAAAAACTCTTAGACAATTAAGAAGCTTCTTAGGAATGACAGGGTACTATCGTAAATTTATACAAAACTACGCTCAGATAACTAAACCCTTAACAATTCATTTAAATGGTGAAAATGGGAAGATATCAAAGAACCAGAGTAAGAAATGTAATATAAACATTGGAAATGAGGGTAGAAAAGCATTTAATAAACTAAGAGAACATTTAGTCGAAAATGTAAGGTTGACACAACCAGATTTTAAGAAAAAATTTATATTAACTACTGATGCCAGTAATGATGCAATCGGAGGGGTATTGTCACAAGACGACAAACCAATTATATTCATTTCTAAAACGCTGAATAAAACGGAGAAAAATTATTTAACAAACGAAAAAGAACTTTTCGCTATAGTAGATGCCTTAAAGAATTTAAGGAATTATTTGTACGGAGTTGCAGACCTAGAAATACATACTGATCATCAACCACTTACGTACTCAGTATCAAAAAGAAACCCAAATATAAAAATGAAGCGCTGGCATGCTATTATTGAAGAATATGCACCGAAAATTATATATAAACCAGGTAAAGATAACGTTGTCGCGGATGCACTAAGCCGACAAAACCTAAATATAATAACAAATTCAAGTCAAACTATTCATTCCGCTGAAAGCAGTGATAACATACAAATAGAGACGACATCCTTGCCTGTTAATTGTTTTAAGCAACAGATAATATTAAATAAAGGCAATATAAGTTCAGAAAATATTGAGACATGTTTTAATAAACTGAAGAGGTATACAATAACATTTACAAACACTGATCAGGTCATCACTCTATTTAAAAAATATATAGTTCCAGGTACAGTATGTATCTATGCTTCAGATGAAGATCTATACGAAGTTAAAAGTAAACTCCTCGAAACATTCAGTAATAAATTTTTACGATCTAAAATATATGCACAGGATATACCGAACAAAGAAGACCAGTTGAACATAATCACTGTTACACACAAAAGAGCACACAGAGGAACTCTTGAAAATTATAATCAAATAAAGACAATATACTACTGGCCAAACATGAAGAAACAAATTTCTTCATATACAAATACCTGTGTTATTTGCAACGAAAATAAATACGATCGGAAACCAATAAAATTTCCTATAGGTACTAAACCCATACCAGAAAAAGAAGGTGAACAGCTACATATAGATATTTTTTATGCAAGCAAAGAAATATACCTTACAGTCGTAGATAGTTATTCAAAGTTTTTAGTCGTACATCCTCTTGAATCTAAAGTCGGTATCGAACTCGAATTACTTAAAATTTTAAATATATGTCCTTATGCGAAAAACGTTATATGTGATAACGAATCCGTTTTCAAATCCGTGTTCTTTAAAAATACATTAGAAAGAAAGAAAATTGAAATATATTACGTACCGGTTAGTCATTCTACGACAAACGGACAAGTAGAACGTACTCATAGTACATTAATCGAAATAACACGTTGTGTTAAAGCAGAATACAACATAATAGATGATAAGCAGGCAGTGCTAGAAGCAGCACATAAATATAACGAAACGGTTCACTCTGTAACAGGCCTAAAACCCCAGGAAGTGTTATTCAAGAAGGTAAAACACAATCTTAGGGAGATTTTGAAAGAAAAACAATTAAAAATGTTAGAGGCACATAATGAAAATCGTGAAAGTAGAGAGTTTAAGAAAAACGAAATAGTTTATGTGAAAAACCACGGCACTAAAAGAAATAAATTAAAAAAGAGGTTTAATCGTACCAAAGTAATAGATGATAAAAAAGATCAGATATTAACTAACAAAGGTAAAATACATAGAGATAATATTAAATCGTAGATTTTTTCCTTACAGAAAATGGACCTCATAAAACATATTATTATTTTTATTACAATAAGAAATATTATTTTAATAAGATCAGACGTAATAGATTATTCTAGGAGTGAATATTTACTTATAGAAAAAGGTAATACAGCAGTTTATAAAGAATATGGAACGTTATTCCACATGACAAACTTTACTTATATTAATGAAATCATAGCGGAATTAGAAAAAGAACCAAACGTAGAAAACTTAAAGTATGATTTTACCACCTTAAATTTAGACGAAAACGCAGAAATAATGTCAGAAATAACCTTAATGAGGACACTAATAGATGAAGTTAGAATTACCAGGTTCAAAAGAGCAATCAATACTATAGGAACAATACTTAGTTGGATATCAGGAGTACCTGACCATGATGATCACTTAATAGTAGAAAACAAATTAAATGAATTAATTTATAATAATAATAAACAAGCAACTACCAATTCACAGATCTTTCAAGCTATCCAAGAAATTACTAAAGTTTTAAATACTGAAAAAATACATTAAAAACAAGAAGATTCCAAAAAAGAAACAAATTAATAATACTAGAGTTACAAAACCTTATTCAAACTATTGCCTTAAGCAAAGCTAAAGTTTTAAACCCAATCATATTAAATAAAAAAGATATTCAAACAATAACAAATAATGAACATGGAACTATGTCAATATCCGATCTTTTAGATGTTAGTGATTTTAAGATTGTTCAAACTAAAGATGTCATAATAATATTAATAAAATACCCAATCATTTATGAAAATTGTAAAATATTTGAAACAAGAGCAATCGAACAAAATAAAGAAAAAATAATAATTGATAAGAATATAGCAAAATGCAATGAATCATTTTACAATATTAAGTATTGTAAACAAGAAATAAATTTATATTTTTGCAAAATAAATTATGAAAAATCATGTCTTTCAGATTTATTAAATAAAATTCCTACCAAATGCAATAAAACAAATGAAATTCAAAAAGAATTTGAAATTATAAAAGATGGAGCAATTTTATTAAAAAATAACCACACTGTAAATAATGATAAAATTAATGGTATTTATTTAATAACATTTAACAAAACTGTTAATATAGATAATAAAAACTATACAAACCCTACTCAAAAAATACTTAGCTATATAAAAACACATGCCATAAATGACTATGTTGTTGAGTCATACATAATAGACCCAAATACTGAGCTAAAATTTAAGTTTGGGAATATTGACACATTAAATTACTTAAATATAACAAAATCCAAGTCAGTTATTGGAATAAGTACTATAAGTATAATTATTGTAATTATTATTATATTAACCTTATTTTTTAAGAAAAAAGAAATCAAAATCAACAACAATATACCGATGCAACATATAATCGAACCAACGGCTCCACAACAAGAGATGACATTAGAAAAAGGACTTGCCTTGCTTCAGAAACATATTGATGAATCGGGGCGATTCATTTTGAGTGATGGGGGGAGTTATAAACACACAACTGTACCTCAAGCAGGAAATAAGAGGAAATAATAAAATAAATAAGATCGCTAATGATCTACAAACATCCTAATAAAGATTACCACAGATATTTTATGATAAACCAATCAAGATAATAATAACAAAACAAGATAAAATAAAATACATAACAGATGTTTTATAACCAACCAAATAAGATAAAGATACAAAAAGTATAAACTCTGAGGATAAGAAAACCAACTCATCAGGATAACGATATAAAAGATTCAACACAGAAGGAGTGGCGAGTAGTTGCAGAATAGTATGTAAGAACTATGTATGTAAAAACTATTTAAATATTTTATTTGTTGAAAAGGAAATAAAGTTAACATTTAAAAATATATTTTTTTGAAGTAACCTTTTTTAATTCCGACGGATAAATATAATTCGCACGACCAATATTTGCAAATGCAACCCAGCCTTAAGCCCTTAGGAGCAACAATTTTTTTTAATTATGTGCTGACTAAGCTTTTAAAATAATTAAGTAGAAAGGACTTAAGTCCACTGAAACCCATTATACCAAACAAATCTGAAAACTTCTGACTTACACCCTTAGGACTGAAATATTTCTATAGGAAGGAGTAACGCTAGACTTACGATGATAGGACTAAGCGATATAGAAAAAAAGACTTAAGTCCAATAAAAATCCAAAGACCTATTTTTTTTTTACTTAACCCCTTTGGAACAGACACCAGAGCATTAACCTATCTTATTTCACAGAATTAATTAGTAATTCCCTGGTTTATTTTTGTTGTTGTTTTCCTTCTAAATTTAAATTTTAAGCTATAATATGTACTACATATGTATAGTAATCTACTATATAAAAATAAGTCGGGTTTTCCTTCCTGACGCTATAACTCCAGAACACCCCAACCGACTTCCACGTTTTTGCATTCGTTGGAAAGGTCTCGGGCTCCGTCAGGTTTATAGCAAAGAAAATTCAGGAAAAATTTCAACAAAAAAGTGGAAAAATCATTTTTCAGATAAAGCGCCATCTCTGATACATAGCATGTACTACAAACCAATATTTTAAGTAGATGGCGCCGGTGCGTGATACATTGTTTGACAGCTTCTCATTGTTCTCTGCTCAGTTAATTTCATGTGACAAGCCGGTATTGTGTTCACTGTGAAATTGTGAAAAAAAAGTTAAAAAAAATAAGTTATTCGTTTCCTAACATTTCAATTGGAAACCATCAAATCAATCACGTGTATTGTGCAAATTTTTATTCAATTTCAACAGTAGGTATTTGTCTTTAAGGTGGTAAGTTGAACTGTGTAAATTATGTGGATCGTGCATTTGAGGTTAAATTCACCACTCTGTCCATAGTCCAAAATGCCTAGAGGACGACGTGCGAACATCGGACACTGCAGAAGACATGCAAGCCAGCAACAAGTGTATTCACAGCACTTAAGCGAAGAAAGACAAAATATAATAAGAGAAAATGCCCGATTGAGACAACGCGTGAGCACACGAAGATCATTGGCATCATACCATCGCTTGGCATTCCAATATGATCCCACTGCGAACTACAGTGATGATGAAAATTTAGATATTAGACCAATGACGACTATATGCCGATATTGCAATGCGGTAAAGTTCAAAAGAGAAACGGGTGGATTGTGCTGCGCAAGTGGAAAAGTCAAACTGGATCCATTACTTACACCACCACAGCCACTGAAACCATTGTTCGATGGAAGTGATCCCGATTCCAGCCATTTTATTCAACACAACCTTGAATACAATAACTGCTTTCGCATGACTTCCTTTTGAGCTAATATCATTCGAGAAGGCGGCTTCATGCCGGCTTGAAAGGTAAAAGATACAACACACATAACCAATCACTCACACCAACACAATGAATTGCAACACATAACAACTACATATACACCACACACTACACCATCACACAATCAGAAGTTACACCGTATTCTACAACAAATGATTGTTTGCAATTACAGATACAAGGACAAATATATCATTTGCATGGTTCAATGGTGCCAACACCAGATGAACCGCATCAATTTCTGCAAATATATTTCATTTCGTCGATGGTGGATCAGCTGAATGTGCGGTGCAATATACAGCGAACACAACAGTTAAAGAGACGAATTATTGAACAGTTGCAAGCATTTTTTCACGCTAATAATGCTGTGGTTAATATGTTCAAAACAGCATTGGAACGAATGCCATCGGATACGCACAAATTTGTCATAAGAGCGGATTGTACCCCAACAGGTGAACATGTGCGAAGATTCAATGCACCCACCGTTATTGATGTTGCTGCAATTATTGTTGGCGATCCAACTAAATCGCGAGACATTGTCGTTCAGCGAAGAAGCAATATCATGCATCGTGTAAAGGAGACACATCGTTTGTACGATGCGTTACAATATCCAATCATTTATTGGCAAGGGCAAGACGGATACGACATCACGTTGAAGATGGTCGATCCAATTACAGGTACAATATTCACACACTAATTATTGCTATTATTGGTTTCCATTAACAATTCATTTAATTTTGCATTTTCAGGTGTATCAACGAATAAAAATCTAAGCGCAATGAATTACTATGCGTATCGTATGATGATTCGTACACATGAGGAGAATGTCATTCTGAAGTACCGTCGGCTATTCCAGCAATTCGCTGTCGACATGTATGTCAAAGTCGAGACCGAACGTTTAGCGTTCATCCGATTCAATCTGGCAAAGCTACGATCTGAGGACTATATACACTTGCGTGATGCTATTCATTCAAATGGTGATGTTCAGAATATTTGAAGTCTGACGATTCTACCATCATCTTATATCGGAAGCTCACGCCACATGCACGAATACGCTCAAGACGCTATGACGTACGTGCGAAATTATGGAACTCCGGATTTATTTATTACGTTCACATGCAATCCGAAGTGGACGGAAATTGAACGTGAGTTGGAACCGGGCCAAAAACCGCAAGATCGCCATGACATAATCGCCAGAGTATTTCAGCAAAAACTCAAGGTTATGATGGATGTGCTTACTAAGTATCGAGTTTTTGGTAACACACGTTGTAATATGTACTCGGTGGAATGGCAGAAGCGTGGACTACCGCATGCTCATATCCTTATTTGGTTGCTGAACAAATTACATTCAAATGAAGTGGATGACATCATATCAGCTGAAATTCCTGATCCAGTCACTGATCCCCATCACAGATGGTGCATTAAATCCATTATCGCCTTGCATGGCTGATGGAAAGTGCACAAAACAATATCCGCGACCGTTAGTTGCTGAAACAGTCACAGGGAACGATGGATATCCAGTTTATCGTCGGCGTTCAAAAGAAGATAATGGTCGAACTATCAAAGTTAAAGTTCAAAATTAAGAGATTGAGATCGGAAATGAATTCATTGTACCATATTGCCCGCTGCTATCACGAATTTTCGAAACACATGCAAACGTTGAGAGTTGTCATTCGGCCAAATCAATCAAATATTTGTGCAAGTACGACACAAAAGGCAGCGACATGGCTGTGTTTGGTATTGCGTCGGAAAATGCGAATGACGAAATCAGGAACTTCCAAATGGGCAGATACGTCAGTACTAATGAAGCACTGTGGCGATTATTGTCATTTCAAATTCATGAAAGATATCCCACAGTTGTACATTTAGCAGTGCATTTGGAAAATGGGCAAAGAGTTTACTTCACTGAAGCTAATGCGGCACAACGAGCTGAGAGACCACAATCGACAACATTGACTAGCTTCTTTGCAATGTGTGAAGCAGATCCATTCGCAGCGACACTGGTGTACATTTAAATGCCCAAGTATTACACTTGGAATCAATCAACTAAGAAATTCCAACGTCGCAAACAAGGAACCTCAGTTCCAGATTGGAACTGGGGTTCCTTGTTTGCGACCACTTGGTCGCATGTATACTGTTCATCCTAGAAATGATGAATGTTTTTATTTGCGACTGCTGTTGCTAAATGTACGTGGACCAAGATCATTTGCGCATTTGAAAACTGTGAATGGCCAACAAATCCAAACATATCGAGAAACATGCCAACTATTGGATTTGCTGGAGAACAATTCTCATTGGGATTTAATACTTGCGGATTCAGTTGTTTCATCAAATGCGTACCAAAACGAACGCTGTTCGCAATTATCATCACCACATGTTTTCCTTCAAAACCAATTCAGTTATGGAACAAATACAAAGAAGACATATGTGGAGATATATTGCATTGCTTGCGCATTCAAACGAATAATCCTGAAATCCAAATAACCGATGAAATCTACAATGAAGGATTGATTCTGATTGAGGATCAATGCTTGACTTTTGCAAAGAAGCTACTGATTGAAGTATGAATGATTGCGCCAAATCGATCGATGCACGATGCATTCAACCAAGAATCGAGAGCTGCACTACAATGTTGATACGTTGTAGGAATTCGTTCGAAAAACAAGTTCGTTGCAAAAACAAGTATACGAAACATTAACGCAAGCGGTGGACAATAATACTGGTGGTCTATTCTTCCTGGACGCGCCTGGAGGAACAGGGAATACATTTGTCATTTCATTGATTTTGGCCACTATTCGATCAAGATGTGACATAGCTTTGGCGTTAGCATCATCTGGAATTGCGGCAACTCTTCTAGATGGCGGTCGTACTGCACATTCTGCGCTCAAGTTGCCACTCAATTTAAACACAATTGATACTCCAACATGCAATATTTCCCGATCCAGTGCAATGGGAAAATTGTTGATGCAATGCAAGCTCATTGTTTGGGATGAGTGCAATCGAACAAAATAAAGAAAAAATAGTAATTGATAAGAATATAGCAAAATGCAATGAATCATTTTACAATATTAAGTATTGTAAACAAGAAATAAATTTATATTTTTGCAAAATAAATTATGAAAAATCATGTCTTTCAGATTTATTAAATAAAATTCCTACCAAATGCAATAAAACAAATGAAATTCAAAAAGAATTTGAAATTATAAAAGATGGAGCAATTTTATTAAAAAATAACCACACTGTAAATAATGATAAAATTAATGGTATTTATTTAATAACATTTAACGAAACTGTTAATATAGATAATAAAAACTATACAAACCCTACTCAAAAAATACTTAGCTATATAAAAACACATGCCATAAATGACTATGTTGTTGAGTCATACATAATAGACCCAAATACTGAGCTAAAATTTAAGTTTGAGAATATTGACACATTAAATTACTTAAATATAACAAAATCCAAGTCAGTTATTGGAATAAGTACTATAAGTATAATTATTGTAATTATTATTATATTAACCTTATTTTTTAAGAAAAAAGAAATCAAAATCAACAACAATATACCGATGCAACATATAATCGAACCAACGGCTCCACAACAAGAGATGACATTAGAAAAAGGACTTGCCTTGCTTCAGAAACATATTGATGAATCGGGGCGATTCATTTTGAGCGATGGGGGGAGTTATAAACACTCAACTGTACCTCAAGCAGGAAATAAGTGGAAATAATAAAATAAATAAGATCGCTAATGATCTACAAACATCCTAATAAAGATTACCACAGATATTTTATGATAAACCAATCAAGATAATAATAACAAAACAAGATAAAATAAAATACATAACAGATGTTTTATAACCAACCAAATAAGATAAAGATACAAAAAGTATAAGCCCTGAGGATAAGAAAACCAACTCATCAGGATAACGATATAAAAGATTCAACACAGAAGGAGTGGCGAGTAGTTGCAGAATAGTATGTAAGAACTATGTATGTAAAAACTATTTAAATATTTTATTTGTTGAAAAGGAAATAAAGTTAACATTTAAAAATATATTTTCTTGAAGTAACCTTTTTTAATTCCGACGGATAAATATAATTCGCACGACCAATATTTGCAAATGCAACCCAGCCTTAAGCCCTTAGGAGCAACAATTTCTTTTAATTATGTGCTGACTAAGCTTTTAAAATAATTAAGTAGAAAGGACTTAAGTCCATTGAAACCCATTATACAAAACAAATCTGAAAACTTCTGACTTACACCCTTAGGACTGAAATATTTCTATAGGAAGGAGTAACGCTAGACTTACGATGATATGACTAAGCGATATAGAAAAAAAGACTTAAGTCCAATAAAAATCCAAAGACCTATTTTTTTTTACTTAACCCCTTTGGAACAGACACCAGAGCATTAACCTATCTTATTTCACAGAATTAATTAGTAATTCCCTGGTTTATTTTTGTTGTTGTTTTCCTTCTAAATTTAAATTTTAAGCTATAAAATAGATAACACTTTCGTTTTCATATCATATGTATAGTAATCTACTATATAAAAATAAGTCGGGTTTTTCTTCCTGACGCTATAACTCCAGAACACCCGAACCGACTTCCACGTTTTTGCATTCGTTGGAAAGGTCTCGGGCTCCGTCAGGTTTATAGCAAAGAAAATTCAGGAAAAATTTCAACAAAAAAGTGGAAAAATCATTTTTCAGATAAAGCGCCATCTCTGATACATAGCATGTACTGCAAACCAATATTTTAAGTAGATGGCGTCGACCAATATTTTAAGTAGATGGCGCCGGTGCGTGATACATTGTTTGACAGCTTCTCATTGTTCTCTGCTCAGTTGATTTCATGTGACAAGCCGGTATTGTGTTCACTGTGAAATTGTGAAAAAAAAGTTAAAAAAAATAAGTTATTCGTTTCCTAACATTTCAATTGGAAACCATCAAATCAATCACGTGTATTGTGCAAATTTTTATTCAATTTTAACAGTAGGCATTTGTCTTTAAGGTGGTAAGTTGAACTGTGTAAATTATGTGGATCGTGCATTTGAGGTTAAATTCACCACTCTGTCCATAGTCCAAAATGCCTAGAGGACGACGTGCGAACATCGGACACTGCAGAAGACATGCAAGCCAGCAACAAGTATATTCACAGCACTTAAGCGAAGAAAGACAAAATATAATAAGAGAAAATGCCCGATTGAGACAACGCGTGAGCACACGAAGATCATTGGCATCATACAATCGCTTGGCATTCCAATATGATCCCACTGCGAACTACAGTGATGATGAAAATTTAGATATTGGACCAATGACGACTATATGCCGATATTGCAATGCGTTAAAGTTCAAAAGAGAAACGGGTGGATTGTGCTGCGCAAGTGGAAAAGTCAAACTGGATCCATTACTTACACCACCACAGCCACTGAAACCATTGTTCGATGGAAGTGATCCCGATTCCAGCCATTTTATTCAACACAACCTTGAATACAATAACTGCTTTCGCATGACTTCCTTTGGAGCTAATATCATTCGAGAAGGCGGCTTCATGCCGACTTGCAAGGTAAAAGATACAACACACATAACCAATCACTCACACCAACACAATGAATTGCAACACATAACAACTACATATACACCACACACTACACCATCACACGATCAGAAGTTACACCGTATTCTACAACAAATGATTGTTTGCAATTACAGATACAAGGACAAATATATCATTTGCATGGTTCAATGGTGCCAACACCAGATGAACCGCATCAATTTCTGCAAATATATTTCATTTCGTCGATGGTGGATCAGCTGAATGTGCGGTGCAATATACAGCGAACACAACAGTTAAAGAGACGAATTATTGAACAGTTGCAAGCATTTTTTCACGCTAATAATGCTGTGGTTAATATGTTCAAAACAGCATTGGAACGAATGCCATCGGATACGCACAAATTTGTCATAAGAGCGGATTGTACCCCAACAGGTGAACATGTGCGAAGATTCAATGCACCCACCGTTATTGATGTTGCTGCAATTATTGTTGGCGATCCAACTAAATCGCGAGACATTGTCGTTCAGCGAAGAAGCAATATCATGCATCGTGTTAAGGAGACACATCGTTCGTACGATGCGTTACAATATCCAATCATTTATTGGCAAGGGCAAGACGGATACGACATCACGTTGAAGATGGTCGATCCAATTACAGGTACAATATTCACACACTAATTATTGCTATTATTGGTTTCCATTAACAATTCATTTAATTTTGCATTTTCAGGTGTATCAACGAATAAAAATCTAAGCGCAATGAATTACTATGCGTATCGTATGAAGATTCGTACACATGAGGAGAATGTCATTCTGAAGTACCGTCGGCTATTCCAGCAATTCGCTGTCGACATGTATGTCAAAGTCGAGACCGAACGTTTAGCGTTCATCCGATTCAATCTGGCAAAGCTACGATCTGAGGACTATATACACTTGCGTGATGCTATTCATTCAGATGGTGATGTTCAGAATATTTGACGTCTGACGATTCTCCCATCATCTTATATCGGAAGCCCACGCCACATGCACGAATACGCTCAAGACGCTATGACGTACGTGCGAAATTATGGAACTCCGGATTTATTTATTACGTTCACATGCAATCCGAAGTGGACGGAAATTGAACGTGAGTTGGAACCGGGCCAAAAACCGCAAGATCGCCATGACATAATCGCCAGAGTATTTCAGCAAAAACTCAAGGTTATGATGGATGTGCTTACTAAGTATCGAGTTTTTGGTGACACACGTTGTTATATGTACTCGGTGGAATAGCAGAAGCGTGGACTACCGCATGCTCATATCCTAATTTGGTTGCTGAACAAATTACATTCAAATGAAGTGGATGACATCATATCAGCTGAAATTCCTGATCCAGTCACTGATCCCCATCTACACGACATTGTGACGACACAGATGGTGCATTAAATCCATTATCGCCTTGCATGGCTGATGGAAAGTGCACAAAACAATATCCGCGACCGTTGCTGAAACAGTCACAGGGAACGATGGATATCCAGTTTATCGTCGGCGTTCAAAAGAAGATAATGGTCGAACTATCAAAGTTAAAGTTCAAAATTAAGAGATTGAGATCGGAAATGAATTCATTGTACCATATTGCCCGCTGCTATCACGAATTTTCGAAACACATGCAAACCTTGAGAGTTGTCATTCGGCCAAATCAATCAAATATTTGTGCAAGTACGACACAAAAGGCAGCGACATGGCTGTGTTTGGTATTGCGTCGGAAAATGCGAATGACGAAATCAGGAACTTCCAAATGGGCAGATACGTCAGTACTAATGAAGCACTGTGGCGATTATTGTCATTTCAAATTCATGAAAGATATCCCACAGTTGTACATTTAGCAGTGCATTTGGAAAATGGGCAAAGAGTTTACTTCACTGAAGCTAATGCGGCACAACGAGCTGAGAGACCACCATCGACAACATTGACTAGCTTCTTTGCAATGTGTGAAGCAGATCCATTCGCAGCGACACTGATGTACATTGAAATGCCCAAGTATTACACTTGGAATCAATCAACTAAGAAATTCCAACGTCGCAAACAAGGAACCCCAGTTCCAGATTGGCCACAGGTGTTTTCCACTGATGCACTTGGTCGCATGTATACTGTTCATCCTAGAAATGATGAATGTTTTTATTTGCGACTGCTGTTGCTAAATGTACGTGGACCAAGATCATTTGCGCATTTGAAAACTGTGAATGGCCAACAATGCCAAACATATCGAGAAACATGCCAACTATTGGGTTTGCTGGAGAACAATTCTCATTGGGATTTAATACTTGCGGATTCAGTTGTTTCATCAAATGCGTACCAAAACGAACGCTGTTCGCAATTATCATCACCACATGTTTTCCTTCAAAACCAATTCAGTTATGGAACAAATACAAAGAAGACATATGTGAAGATATATTGCATTGCTTGCGCATTCAAACGAATAATCCTGAAATCCAAATAACCGATGAAATCTACAATGAAGGATTGATTCTGATTGAGGATCAATGCTTGACTTTTGCAAAGAAGCTACTGATTGAAGTATGAATGATTGCGCCAAATCGATCGATGCACGATGCATTCAACCAAGAATCGAGAGCTGCACTACAATGTTGATACGTTGCAAAAACAAGTATACGAAACATTAATGCAAGCGGTGGACAATAATACTGGTGGTCTATTCTTCCTGGACGCGCCTGGAGGAACAGGGAAAACATTTGTCATTTCATTGATTTTGGCCACTATTCGATGAAGATGTGACATAGCTTTGGCGTTAGTATCATCTGGAATTGCGGCAACTCTTCTAGATGGCGGTCGTACTGCACATTCTGCGCTCAAGTTGCCACTCAATTTAAACACAATTGATACTCCAACATGCAATATTTCCCGATCCAGTGCAATGGGAAAATTGTTGATGCAATGCAAGCTCATTGTTTGTGATGAGTGCAATCGAACAAAATAAAGAAAAAATAATAATTGCAAAATGCAATGAATCATTTTACAATATTAAGGATTGTAAACAAGAAATAAATTTATATTTTTGCAAAATAAATTATGAAAAATCATGTCTTTCAGATTTATTAAATAAAATTCCTACCAAATGCAATAAAACAAATGAAATTCAAAAAGAATTTGAAATTATAAAAGATGGAGCAATTTTATTAAAAAATAACCACACTGTAAATAATGATAAAATTAATGGTATTTATTTAATAACATTTAACGAAACTGTTAATATAGATAATAAAAACTATACAAACCCTACTCAAAAAAATACTTAGCTATATAAAAACACATGCCATAAATGACTATGTTGTTGAGTCATACATAATAGACCCAAATACTGAGCTAAAATTTAAGTTTGAGAATATTGACACATTAAATTACTTAAATATAACAAAATCCAAGTCAGTTATTGGAATAAGTACTATAAGTATAATTATTGTAATTATTATTATATTAACCTTATTTTTTAAGAAAAAAGAAATCAAAATCAACAACAATATACCGATGCAACATATAATCGAACCAACGGCTCCACAACAAGAGATGACATTAGAAAAAGGACTTGCCTTGCTTCAGAAACATATTGATGAATCGGGGCGATTCATTTTGAGCGATGGGGGGAGTTATAAACACTCAACTGTACCTCAAGCAGGAAATAAGAGGAAATAATAAAATAAATAAGATCGCTAATGATCTACAAACATCCTCATAAAGATTACCACAGATATTTTATGATCAACCAATCAAGATAATAATAACAAAACAAGATAAAATAAAATACATAACAGATGTTTTATGACCAACCAAATAAGATAAAGATACAAAAAGTATAAACCCTGAGGACAAGAAAACCAACTCATCAGGATAACGATATAAAAGATTCAACACAGAAGGAGTGGCGAGTAGTTGCAGAATAGTATGTAAGAACTATGTATGTAAAAACTATTTAAATATTTTATTTGTTGAAAAGGAAATAAAGTTAACATTTAAAAATATATTTTTTTGAAGTAACCTTTTTAATTCCGACGGATAAATATAATTCGCACGACCAATATTTGCAAATGCAACCCAGCCTTAAGCCCTTAGGAGCAACAAATTTTTTTAATTAGGAGCTGACTAAGCTTTTAAAATAATTAAGTAGAAAGGACTTAAGTCCACTGAAACCCATTATACCAAACAAATCTGAAAACTTTCTGACTTACACCCTTAGGACTGAAATATTTCTATAGGAAGGAGTAACGCTAGACTTACGATGATAGGACTAAGCGATATAGAAAAAAAGACTTAAGTCCAATAAAAATCCAAAGACCTATTTTTTTTTACTTAACCCCTTTGGAACAGACACCAGAGCATTAACCTATCTTATTTCACAGAATTAATTAGTAATTCTCTGGTTTATTTTTGTTGTTGTTTTCCTTCTAAATTTAAATTTTAAGCTATAAAATAGATAACACTTTCGTTTTCATATCATATGTATAGTAATCTACTATATAAAAATAAGTCGGGTTTTCCTTCCTGACGCTATAACTCCAGAACACCCGAACCGACTTCCACGTTTTTGCATTCGTTGGAAAGGTCTCGGGCTCCGTCAGGTTTATAGCAAAGAAAATTTAGGAAAAATTTCAACAAAAAAGTGGAAAAATCATTTTTCAGATAAAGCGCCATCTCTGATACATAGCATGTACTACAAACCAATATTTTAAGTAGATGGCGTCGACCAATATTTTAAGTAGATGGCGCCGGTGCGTGATACATTGTTTGACAGCTTCTCATTGTTCTCTGCTCAGTTGATTTCATGTGACAAGCCGGTATTGTGTTCACTGTGAAATTGTGAAAAAAAAGTTAAAAAAAATAAGTTATTCGTTTCCTAACATTTCAATTGGAAACCATCAAATCAATCACGTGTATTGTGCAAATTTTTATTCAATTTCAACAGTAGGCATTTGTCTTTAAGGTGGTAAGTTGAACTGTGTAAATTATGTGGATCGTGCATTTGAGGTTAAATTCACCACTCTGTCCATAGTCCAAAATGCCTAGAGGACGACGTGCGAACATCGGACACTGCAGAAGACATGCAAGCCAGCAACAAGTGTATTCACAGCACTTAAGCGAAGAAAGACAAAATATAAAAAGAGAAAATGCCCGATTGAGACAACGCGTGAGCACACGAAGATCATTGGCATCATACAATCGCTTGGCATTCCAATATGATCCCACTGCGAACTACAGTGATGCTGAAAATTTAGATATTGGACCAATGACGACTATATGCCGATATTGCAATGCGTTAAAGTTCAAAAGAGAAACGGGTGGATTGTGCTGCGCAAGTGGAAAAGTCAAACTGGATCCATTACTTACACCACCACAGCCACTGAAACCATTGTTCGATGGAAGTGATCCCGATTCCAGCCATTTTATTCAACACAACCTTGAATACAATAACTGCTTTCGCATGACTTCCTTTGGAGCTAATATCATTCGAGAAGGCGGCTTCATGCCGACTTGCAAGGTAAAAGATACAACACACATAACCAATCACTCACACCAACACAATGAATTGCAACACATAACAACTACATATACACCACACACTACACCATCACACGATCAGAAGTTACACCGTATTCTACAACAAATGATTGTTTGCAATTACAGATACAAGGACAAATATATCATTTGCATGGTTCAATGGTGCCAACACCAGATGAACCGCATCAATTTCTGCAAATATATTTCATTTCGTCGATGGTGGATCAGCTGAAAGTGCGGTGCAATATACAGCGAACACAACAGTTAAAGAGACGAATTATTGAACAGTTGCAAGCATTTTTTCATGCTAATAATGCTGTGGTTAATATGTTCAAAACAGCATTGGAACGAATGCCATCGGATACGCACAAATTTGTCATAAGAGCAGATTGTACCCCAACAGGTGAACATGTGCGAAGATTCAATGCACCCACCGTTATTGATGTTGCTGCAATTATTGTTGGCGATCCAACTAAATCGCGAGACATTGTCGTTCAGCGAAGAAGCAATATCATGCATCGTGTAAAGGAGACACATCGTTCGTACGATGCGTTACAATATCCAATCATTTATTGGCAAGGGCAAGACGGATACGACATCACGTTGAAGATGGTCGATCCAATTACAGGTACAATATTCACACACTAATTATTGCTATTATTGGTTTCCATTAACAATTCATTTAATTTTGCATTTTCAGGTGTATCAACGAATAAAAATCTAAGCGCAATGAATTACTATGCGTATCGAATGATGATTCGTACACATGAGGAGAATGTCATTCTGAAGTACCGTCGGCTATTCCAGCAATTCGCTGTCGACATGTATGTCAAAGTCGAGACCGAACGTTTAGCGTTCATCCGATTCAATCTGGCAAAGCTACGATCTGAGGACTATATACACTTGCGTGATGCTATTCATTCAGATGGTGATGTTCAGAATATTTGACGTCTGACGATTCTCCCATCATCTTATATCGGAAGCAAATTACATTCAAATGAAGTGGATGACATCATATCAGCTGAAATTCCTGATCCAGTCACTGATCCCCATCTACACGACATTGTGACGACACAGATGGTGCATGGACCGTGCGGTGCATTAAATCCATTATCGCCTTGCATGGCTGATGGAAAGTGCACAAAACAATATCCGCGACCGTTAGTTTCTGAAACAGTCACAGGGAACGATGGATATCCAGTTTATCGTCGGCGTTCAAAAGAAGATAATGGTCGAATTATCAAAGTTAAAGTTCAAAATTAAGAGATTGAGATCGGAAATGAATTCATTGTATCATATTGCCCGCTGCTATCACGAATTTTCGAAACACATGCAAACGTTGAGAGTTGTCATTCGGCCAAATCAATCAAATATTTGTGCAAGTACGACACAAAAGGCAGCGACATGGCTGTGTTTGGTATTGCGTCGGAAAATGCGAATGATGAAATCAGGAACTTCCAAATGGGCAGATACGTCAGTACTAATGAAGCACAGTGGCGATTATTGTCATTTCAAATTCATGAAAGATATCCCACAGTTGTACATTTAGCAGTGCATTTGGAAAATGGGCAAAGAGTTTACTTCACTGAAGCTAATGCCGCACAACAAGCTGAGAGACCACCATCGACAACATTGACTAGCTTCTTTGCAATGTGTGAAGCAGATCCATTCGCAGCGAGACTGATGTACATTGAAATGCCCAAGTATTACACTTGGAATCAATCAACTAAGAAATTCCAACGTCGCAAACAAGGAACCCCAGTTCCATATTGGCCACAGGTGTTTTCCACTGATGCACTTGGTCGCATGTATACTGTTCATCCTAGAAATGATGAATGTTTTTATTTGCGACTGCTGTTGCTAAATGTACGTGGACCAAAATCATTTGCGCATTTGAAAACTGTGAATGGCCAACAATGCCAAACATATCGAGAAACATGCCAACTATTGGGTTTGCTGGAGAACAATTCTCATTGGGATTTAATACTTGCGGATTCAGTTGTTTCATCAAATGCGTACCAAAACGAACGCTGTTCGCAATTATCATCACCACATGTTTTCCTTCAAAAACAATTCAGTTATGGAACAAATACAAAGAAGACATATGTGAAGATATATTGCATCGCTTGCGCATTCAAACGAATAATCCTGAAATCCAAATAACAGATGAAATCTACAATGAATGATTGATTCTGATTGAGGATCAATGCTTGACTTTTGCAAAGAAGCTACTGATTGAAGTATGAATGATTGCGCCAAATCGATCGATGCACGATGCATTCAACCATGAATCGAGAGCTGCACTACAATGTTGATACGTTGCAGGAATTCGTTCGAAAAACAAGTTCGTTGCAAAAACAAGTATACGAAACATTAATGCAAGCGGTGGACAATAATACTGGTGGTCTATTCTTCCTGGACGCGCCTGGAGGAACAGGGAAAACATTTGTCATTTCATTGATTTTGGCCACTATTCGATCAAGATGTGACATAGCTTTGGCGTTAGCATCATCTGGAATTGCGGCAACTCTTCTAGATGGCGGTCGTACTGCACATTCTGCGCTCAAGTTGCCACTCAATTTAAACACAATTGATACTCCAACATGCAATATTTCCCGATCCAGTGCAATGGGAAAATTGTTGATGCAATGCAAGCTCATTGTTTTGGATGAGTGCACAATGGCACATACGAAATCACTTGAAGCACTTAACTTCTCACTGAAGGATCTTCGGCGAAATAACAACATCTTTGGCGGCTTGATGATATTGTTGGCAGGCGATTTCAGGCAGACGTTGCCAGTAGATCACCGTGGAACGCCTGCAGATGAATTGAATGCTTGCCTGAAGGCATAACCTTTATGGAATATCGTAAAAACATTATCGCTAAACACTAATATGAGAGTTCAACTTCAAAATGATCAAAGTGCTGCACAATTTTCCAAACAATTGTTAGCTGTTGGAAATGGAAAAGTCCCAGTTGATGCGACATCTGGATTAATTACTCTTACCAACGACTTTTGTCGATTTGTAGACTCTCAATTAGCTCTTGAAAAATGTTTTCCCAAACATTAGTGAGAATTATCAGAATTATGCTTGGTTAAGTCAACGAGCAATTCTTGCGGCAAAGAATAATGATGTACACGCACTGAATTTCACCATTCAATCAAAAATTGCTGGCGATTTGGTGACATACAAATCCGTTGATTCCATAACAAATCCCGATGATGTCATAAATTATCCAACGAAGTTTTTGAACTCTCTGGAGTTACCAGGATTTCCACCACATAACTTGCAACTCAAAGTTGGTACAGTTATTATGATATTGCGTAATTTGAATCCACCGCGACTTTGCAACGGTACTCGACTTTCGGTAAGAAGACTTATGCCGAATTTGATTGAGGCAACCATTATTAACGGAAAGTACGCAGGTGAAAATGTATGTATTCCTCGTATACCAATGATTCCGACTGATCTTCCGTTTGACTTCAAACGACTGTAATTTCCAGTTCGCCTTGCGTTCGCAATGACAATTAACAAGTCGCAAGGACAGTCGCTTGGTGTTTGCGGGATAAATTTAGAAAATCATTGTTTTTCACATGGGCAGTTATACGTTGCGTGTTCACGAGTTGGGAAACCATCCGCTTTGTTTGTGGTAACGTCAGACCAAAAAACAAAAAATGTGATTTACCAAAGAGCACTTCAATGAAACGGATAATTTGCGGACACGTATAACGCTTCGATTCAGTATTTACTTTGGATTCATTTTCATTTACTTAGAGAAGTTCAACTAAATAACACTTCATTTTTGTAATCGAAATTAATTCATTACTGTTGTGAAATGAAATAAATTTTTTCCTTTTCAAATATAAAACAAAAAAAAAAAAACTTCTTCATCTTTTAATCACCAAACGAAATGTTACATAAGACGAAGCCATCTGGTGGCGAAACGGAGTTCGCCGGGTTTGGTAGTGATATATATATATATATATATGTAGTTACATATAAAAAATGCACTCAAATAGATGAAAAATTTTTGGAACAAGAATTGTAAGGTATGAACAAATACGTTGTGTGTTTGAATTGTGTTTTAGGAAGACAGATACATTAATTTTCAAAGCATTTAGCACCTCGTCTTTTAAATTAAGCTTTTTCTCATTATCTTGTGAAAGTTTCTTATAAAATTTACGACAATTTTTCAAGACATTGAATTTTTCATCAGTACTTAAACCTGAAACCTCTTGCATAGATTCCCAAGAAAAATATCAGTAATTGGCTTATAGTTTTGGGCCTCATATTATCTTGTTTTAAAAAGTTAACATAATATACATTTAAAGAATTTTTAATTAATATTTTATAAAAAAAAATATTTTCCGTTGCTACTTGTTACCAAAAAACAGGAGAAAACCGTCTAGTAAATGGGAGCCAATCTGAATCAAAAACTGGAAAACAGTTAACAAACACAAAAGAAAAAAGAAAATTGTATTATTTTTGAAATACGTATACCTAAGAGAGACAGATCTACATATTTTGATATCAAAGAAAAGAGTGAATTCTATGGATTTCGAATGAATGCGTCCAGTTATCAATGAATTAAAAGGACTTATCCAGTTTTGTTGATGAAATCTAACACTATGTTTAGACTCAGTCTAAATTATTAACGTCAAATTCGGGAAATAAAAAAAGTGTGTCATTTTGAATTTTTCCGTGTCACCACCACGTGGATTTTTTAGTGCCAAAAATGGCACGATCGTGCCACTTCGGCAACGTTGATTGTAACTTGGAATGAAAAACAGTAAACTTCTTACAAAATTTCTTTCAATAAATAGTTTACAATTCTTTTCAAACAAGTTATTTTTTTTCTAAGATAAAAAACCCGAAAGTTAAGACTTATGCGGCCGGTTACTTACACAAATATGTGTCGGATAATGCAGATGTATTTAAAACAGACGGAAAAGTTTTATTTTGTAAAATGTGCAACAAAGGTGTCTCTTACGAAAAAAATCTCAAGTACATCAACAATTGAAGAGTCAAAAGCACACAGAACTTTGTGCCCGAAGCTTGGCAGTTTCATCTTGACAGCTGATTGCATTGCCCAAATACAGATAATAAATTTTGCATGGATTTATGTGAAACTTTTCTTGCTGCCGATATTCCTCTATATTTAAGAATAAATGCAAAAACAAAAAGAATACAAACGCATTTACATACGTAGGTATTGTTTTTGTTTCTTATTTTGTGGACTGTAATTATGATTATAATTGAGTTTTTTTGCGACTTTTAGTCCAATTTAATATGCGTTTCGCCCAGGTACTACAGATGGGCTCATCAGTTAGATGCTGTAGTACCTTTATAAGACGCAATGTATTAGTCGATGGCTGCCGACACAAATAAATTTACAGCTTTAAAGCACTATGAATTATATTCTTCTAGGGGAGTTCGGTTGAATTCAGACACCTAGAAAATAATACCCGTGGTCTGGCTTGTTTAAATTTTAAAATAAATGCAAAAACTAAAACAACACAAACGCATTTACATACGTAGGTATTGTTTTTGTTCCTTATTTTGTGGACTGTAATTATGATTTTAATTGAGTTTTTTTGCGAACTTTAGTCCAAATTAATATGCGTTTCGCCCAGGTACTACAGATGGGCTCATCAGTTAGATGCTGTAGTACCTTTCTAAGACGCAATATATTAGTCGATGGCTACCGACACAAATAAAATTAGCCCAAATTAATATGAGTTTCGCCCAGGTACTACAGATGGGCTCATCAGTTAGATGCTGTAGCACCTTTCTAAGATGCAATATATTAGTCGATGGCTACCGACACAAATAAAATTTACAGCTTTAAAGCACTTTGATTTATATTCTTCTAGGGGAATTCGGTCGAATTCAGGCACCTAGAAAATAAGACCCGTGGTCTGGCTTGTTTAAATTTAAGAATAAATGCAAAAACAAAAACAATACAAACGCATTTACATACGTAGGTATTGTTTTTGTTCCTTATTTTGTGGACTGTAATTATGATTTTAATTGAGTTTTTTTGCGACCTTTAGTCCAAAATAATATGGGTTTCGTCCAGGTACTACAGATGGGCTTATCAGTTTGCTGCTGTAGCACCTTTCCAAGACGCAATATATTAGTCGATGGCTACCGACACAAATAAAATTAGTCCAAGTTAATATGCGATTCGCCCAGGTACTACACATGGGCTCAACAGCTAGATGCTGTAGTACCTTTCTAAGACGCTATATATTAGTCGCTAGCTACCGACACAAATAAAATTTACAGCTTTAAAGCACTGTGAGTTATATTCTTCTAGGGAAATTAGGTCGAATTCAGACACCTAGAAAATAATACCCGTACTCTGGCTTGTTTTAATTTAAGAATAAATGCAAAAACAAAAACAATACAAACGCATTTACATACGTAGGTATTGTATTTGTTCCATATTTTGTGGACTGTAATTATGATTTTAACTGAGTTTTTTTGCGACCTTTAGTCCAAATTAATATGCGTTTCGCCCAGGTACTACAGATGGGCTCATCAGTTAGATGCTGTAGTACCTTTCTCAGACGCAATATATTAATCGATGGCTACCGACACAAATAAAATTTACAGCTTTAAAGCACTGAATTATATTCTTCTAGGGGAATTCGGTCGAATTCAGATACCTTGAAAATAATACCCGTGGTCTGGCTTGTTTGAATTTAAGAATAAATGCAAAAACAAAAACAGTACAAACGCATTTACAATACGCAGGTATTGTTTTTGTTCCTTATTTTGTGGACTGTAATTATGATTTTAATTGAGTTTTTTTTGCGACCTTTAGTCCAAATTAATATGCGTTTCGCCCAGGTATTACATATGGGCTCATCAGTTAGATGCTGTAGTACCTTTCTAAGACGCAATATATTAGTCGATGGCTACCGACACAAATAAAATTTACAGCTTTAAAGCACTTTGAATTATATTCTTCTAGGGGAATTCGGTCGAATTCAGACACCTAGAAAATAATACCCTTGGTCTGGCTTGTTTAAATTTAAGAATAAATGCAAAAACAAAAATAATACAAACGCATTTAAACACGTAGTTATTGTTTTTGTTCCTTATTTGGTGGACTGTAATTATGATTTTAATTGAGTTTTTTGCGACCTTTAGTCCAAATTAATATGCGTTTCGCCCAGGTACTACAGATGGGCTCATCAGTTAGATGCTGTAGTACCTTTCTAAGACGCAATATATTAGTCGATGGCTACCGACACAAATAAAATTAGCCCAAATTAATATGCGTTTCGCCCAGGTACTACAGATGGGCTCATCAGTTAGATGCTGTAGTACCTTTCTAACACGCAATACATTAGTCGAGGGCTACCGACACAAATAAAATTTACAGCTTTAAGGCACTGTGAATTATATTCTTCTAGGGGAATTCGGTTGAATTCAGACACCTAGAAAATAAGACCCGTGGTCTGGCTTGTTTAAATTTAAGAATAAATGCAAAAACAAAAACAATACAAACGCATTTACATACGTAAGTATTTTTTTTTGTTCCTTATTTTGTGGATTGTAATTAGGTATGATTTTAATTGAGTTTTTTTGCGACATTTGGTCCAAATTAATATGCGTTTCACCCAGGAACTACAGATGGGCTCATCAGTTAGATGCCGTAGTACCTTCCTAAGACGCAATATATTAGTCGATAGCTACCGACACAAATAAAATGTACAGCTTTAAGGCACTGTGAATTATATTCTTCTAGGGGAATTCGGTCGAATTCAGACACCTAGAAAATAATACCCGTGTTCTGGCTTGTTTAAATTTAAGAATAAATGCAAAAACAGAAACAATACAAACGCATTTACATACGTAGGTATTGTTTTGTTCCTTATTTTGTGGACTGTAATTATGATTTTAATTGAGTTTTTTTGCGAACTTTAGTCCAAATTAATATGGGTTTCGTCCAGGTACTACAGACGTGCTCATCAGTTTGATGCTGTAGTACCTTTCTAAGGCGCAATATATTAGTCGATGGCTACCGACACAAATAAAATTAGTCCAAATTAATATGCGTTTCGCCCAGGTACTTCAGATGGGGTCATCAGTTAGATGCTGTTGTACCTTTCTAAGACGCTATATATTAGTCGATGGCTACCGACACAAATAAAATGTACAGCTTTAAAGCACTGTGAATTATATTCTTCTAGGGAAATTCGGTCGAATTCAGACACCTGGAAAATAATACCCGTGGTCTGGCTTGTTTAAATTTAAGAATAAATGCAAAAACAAAAAACAATACAAACGCATTTACATACGTAGGAATTGTTCTTGTTCCTTATTTTATGGACTGTAATTATGATTTTAATTGAGTTTTTGCGACCTTTAGTCCAAATTAATATGCGTTTCGCCCAGGTACTACAGATGGACTCATCAGTTAGATCCTGTAGTACCTTTCTAAGACGCAATATATTAGTATATGGCTACCGACACAAATAAAATTTACAGCTTTACGGCAATGTGAATTATATTCATTTAGGGGAATTCGGTCGAATTCAGACACCCAGAAAATAATACTAGTGATCTGGCTTGTTTAAATTTAAGAATACATGCAAAAACAAAAACAATACAAACGCATTTACATATGTAGGTATTATTTTTGTTCCTTGTTTTGTGGACTGTAATTATGATTTTAATTGAGTTTTTTTGCGGCCTTTAGTCCAAATTAATATGCGTTTCATAATCATAATTACAGTCCACAAAATAAGGAACAAAAACAATACCTACGAATGAAAATGCGTTTGAATTGTTTTTTTTTTTGCATTTATTCTTAAATTTAAACAAGCCAGACCACGGGTATTATTTCCTAGGTGTCTGAATTCTACCGAATTCCCCTAGAAGAATATAATTCACAGTGCTTTAAAGCTGTAAATTTTATTTGTGTCGGTAGCCATCGACTAATATATTGCGTCTTAGTAAGGTACTACAGCATATAACTGATGAACCCATCTGTAGTACCTGGGCGAAACGCATATTAATTTGGACTAAAGGTCGCAAAAAAACTCAATTAAAAAACATATTCCTTTATATAAATTAAACAATCCATCCATATACAAGTGCCTTATGTTACAAATGTTATTGTTGGTATTTCATTTCGCATCAAAGCGAGGAAATTAGTAAAAAAAAATATTTGGTTAATGTAGTTGAGCTTGAAAAAACAAACAATGCTCATTGCTCGTAGTTCTGATGAATCCATTAAAATCAGAGTTGGGAAAAAATGATGTAAGAAAATTTCAATTACAATTACTTGTAATTGAAACTTCCAAACATTTTTTCAATTACTTTTAAATGTAATTGAAGAATTTCAATTTACTAATTACATGTAATTGAAAATCGTAAATTACAAGTAATTCAATTACATTAATGTAATTGAAAACACAAGTAATCATAAAAAAAAGAAGTAATTGTTCATTTTACAGTAATCATTACACAAAAATGTAATTGAAGTATTTTTTTGTCAATTACATTTTACGCAATATTATACAAATATTTGTTTTCAATTAATAATTAATAGACATATATTTTATTCGTTTTTATCAAGTTTTTAAATTTACATTTCGTTTGAAAACAATAATATTAATACTACAAAAAATGAGAAAACTTACTCTTACTCTTAGTATCTCGCTAAATACCAAGTCTGACCTGGTTGTGCAGAGTAAAGAGCATTAAAATTGCTTGACAAAACACACCAGGGGTGGAATCGCATAAGGTGATAGTTGATTATCAATTTGTTGATTGTCGTTTCTACAATCGCTCTCTCTATATGTATTTCTTTTTTGATATGATAGAGACAGCTGTAGTCAAAACGACAATCAACGAATTGATAATAAACTATCACCTTACGCGATTCCACCCCAGACTTTCTTAATATATCTGCGGACGTAAGTATTTATCATATGTGCACATGCAAAATAAAATTTGGCGCGTGGAAATTTCCGCGGGTTCCCAGGGAGGCAGGGAATCACCACGCTGTTCAATTGATAAACAAGTAATATGTATAATCCGATTGTAACAGTTCTTAAGATTGTGCATGAATTCTATTTTGTTTTTGTAACTACTCAAAACATAACCACCTGCCAGCTGCGACTGAAAGAGGAACCTGTGACTAGTGTAAGGTTGTTGGTCTTTAATTCTTTATAGTAAATATTTTGTGTAGTTAAGATGAGTGGTACAGAAAGTGAAGCAAAGTCTAACAAAAGAAAATCGAATGAAGATTCTTCTCCAGAATTACCCCCAAAGATGAGGAAATATGCTGAAGAAGTTCTTTTTAATGAATATTTTGAAAGACACGTAAGTAACATATGTATGTGATAGTGGATATGCATAATTTACATTTAAATCTTTCTAATATTTAAATTTTTTTTGAGAACGTTGTTTTATTTTTTATTTTTTATTTCTTATTTTTCGTTTTATAATTTTAAATTTGTCAATTTCAATTTCAATTTTATTTTATTGAACATACTATTTAAAATTTGGTTTACAACTAATAAGATACTACATATACTATGCATGAAAATTTACATTCGTTGGCTCATAGGGGCCTAACTGTATACAGTGACTTAAGTTTAATTAATTTTATATAAAATTTACATGACAAGCCAAAAAATTTAAATTTTAAAAGGTCGGTTGACTGTATTGTCCTCAGGGTGTTCATTCCTGGTTGTTAGTGCAAATTTGTCATTTTAAGTTCACTCTGTTTAAATGAAATTGTAACTGTTTTGTTCCTTTTTTTTATTTTATTTTTTATTCAGTATCTTGAAAATAAAAACTGTTTTTTAGTTTTGTCGATAAATAAATAAATGAATTTCAGTTATTCTGAAACCGGGGCTTTGAAACTTCGAGTCTTTTATTTAAATTTTTAAATTATGTAGATAAATGAGACTTGTTTTTTGCAATCCCCAAAAATGTTCAGCGTTTAGCTATGTAAGCCCTGACTTGTTGTTTTTGCTTTTAAAATGTCAATATTTGCTGTTTCTTTTAAAATGTAAATCGTTAAGCCCTAATACAATTTTTTAGTCAAATTAACATGACAGTGTATGATATGCATAAAACACAAGTAATTACTAGAAGTATAAGGATAAAGTAAAAACTATAACTTTTAGTAACAGGTTAAATTTATAGTATTTACTTCTTTTTGTATGCATAAAATTAAGTTCAAACTTACAGGCAAATAACTTAAGTATATACTTAATTCAAAAAGTTAAAATTATCCTAAGAAAAAGTATGTAATTTCAAGTTGTTTTTATTTTTTTTTAACTTTGAAAAAATTAAGTAATAAAATAAAGTTTTTACCTAAAAATTCATTTGAAAAAAAGTAAGTGTTATAGTCCAAATACTTAATTTTCAGCATAAATGCATTTATAAGTAAATGGAATATAATCTTCAGAAAATTTGTTGATATTGTCAATGCGTATACGTTAAGCAGAGAAATTGTGTTGTGATGCGATTGAAACCAAAATGTAAAATAGTGTTTATTTAATTCTAATTACCTATATAGAATATTTCAAAATCAGTACATTTTAACATGAATAGCGAATTGAATCATGTTTCACAAGTATTTTTTATCGTACATACATATATTCGATTTCATATTGCATAACAAAAAAAAAATATGAACTACATACTCATATTTTTCAAAAATATAAAACTTTTTAATTGCGGCTGTGATAATGACCATTGCAATGAAACAACCATGGGGACAGTTTTAATTTTAAGTTGCTTGATTCCAGCCGGTTGTCAACAAAGAGCCGAGTTAGTAGTATATAATTACACTTAAATAGTTAAAAGAATGACATTATATAAAATGTAGATTGTAAAATAAATAAATAATAAATTTTTTTTGTAAAATAAATAAATATTAACGAGATATTGAAGACATTTTTTAAGAAATGTTCACTATGGCGTATGAGCATTTTTTAATATTATCAATATTATGTATTATTATATTTGTCTTGATTAGAATCAAATCGGTATTGAACTTAATTTATTGAAAATATATTGTCTGGTATACAAAGGTCAATCATTTACTATGTTTTTTGCATATCACCGCAACCAACAAATAAACAGTAATATTTGTGCTTAGCATGTTTAATAGTACTAAATATAATAAACGATAAATTAACAGAAAAATAAAATTACAAAATTCTGTTTAGAACGGAAGTGATGGAACATCAACATCTTCTGATCCATGTGCTTATGGTAAATGCCGAATTTGCAAAGAGAAAACAGTTGTTATTAAGTTTCATCCAGGAGTAACTTCCAACTTGATAACCCATTTAAAAAGAAAGCATCACAATGAGTATGAAACATATTTGAAAACAAAAAAAGAGGAACTTGAAAGTCGAAAAAACGTAACAAAACAGGAACATTTTAATAATGACATAGTGGATTTCATTGTTCAAACGGCATCTCCAATTACTATTGTAGAAAATCAATTTTTCAAAAAGTTGTTCCACAAAAGAATTAATTTAAAAGTACCAAATAGAAAAATAACAATACAAAAATTAAAAAATAGGTATGGGTTTATTAAGGAAATGATCAAAAAAGAAATGAGAGACACTAAATATTTTTGTACTGCTGCTGATATTTGGTCAAATAAGCATAAAAGTTTTTTTGGCTATACTTGCCACTGGTTGGATACAAATAACAATTACCAACGCAGATCAGCTGCTTTAGCCTGTAAACGTTTCACGGGTTCACATACATATGATCGTATTGCAGAAATGATAACATCTATAAACAGAGAATTTGATTTGAATCCTTCTAATAATATCTTAACCATCACCGACAATGGATCTAACTTCGTCAAAGCATTTCGAGAATATGGTGTAGACACTGAAACATTAAGAGATATTTCAAATAACATCGAAATATGTAATCCAGGCCATGAAACGGACACAAGTTCAGACAATGAGGACCTTCCTGATAATGTTGCAGAAAATTATAACGAAAATATAGATTTTGTTGATATTAATGGAATCGCAAATAACCTCATTTTGTCAAAACATTTCCGTTGTGCAAGTCACACGTTAAATTTAATAACAACAAATGATTTCATCTCAGCTTTGAAAACAAAATTAGAAATTTTTAACATTCATTTACAGGTAAATTAAATATTTTTTTTATGTTCATCCAACTTAATTTATGTTTATGAAGGCGATTTCTAAGTGCAACCAGTTATGGAAGAAAACCAACCGACCAAAGTCGTCTGAAATAATAAAAAATCTTTTAAAAATGTCACTCAAAAGTCCAGTGGTTACCCGCTGGAATTCTTTGTATGACTCAATAGCCCAAATCTTGGAAGTGGAAGATCAACTAAATGAGCTTTGCATAGAGCTGAATTGCGAATTGTTTTCAGTTTCTGACAAAGCATATTTAAAAGAATATTGCAAGATCATGAAACCATTTGCTCATATTTTGGATTTTTTGCAAGGCCAAAAAGGAATTTACTTTGGTATGCTAATTCCATCTTTAGCAACTCTAAAAGTCAAAACTGACAGAATCATCAACGCCAACGACTTGCTATTTTTAAACGATATTTTAATAAAAATGCAACAGAGCCTTTTCGACCGCTTCAAACCCTTTTTTGAACTATCTGAAAAGGCACACGAGGCTGTTATTGCTGCCGTTTCCCACCCTACAGTCAAACTAAATTGGCTTAAGGTTTTGTCTCCAATGTCTGGTAAAACAAGAGCAGATATTTTGCAAATAATTGAAATGTACTGTCAGAAACACAAAACAACGTTGGATTTAAAAAAATTGGAAAAACCACCAGTAACAATTTCAACCATAAATATTTTTGATTATGGCGACGAGTCAATAAGTATATATTGTAAAATAATTGTTGTCAGGAAAAATCATAAACTGCCTTAACCATTTCAGACTCTTCTGACATCATTAGTAAACCTGTTAGTGCATCAGATTTAGAGTTTGAGAACTATTTTACAGATGGAGACACATCTCTCAACAACTTGAGAAAATACCCACTGGTGTCAAAAGTGTTTGAAAGGTCAAATACTCCGTTGACATCTTCGGCACCCGTTGAGAGGCTTTTTTCCTTTGCAGGAATTGTTGCTACTCCTCGACGACAAAACCTCAACGACGCTAACTTTGAAATGTTAGTAATGTTGAAGGCTAACCAACTCTTTTGCCAATAGTTTAGTTTCCATTTTTATAAAGAAGTTGAAAATGAATACAGTTTTTTATGTAGGTTTTTTTTAACAAAAATTCTATATATACCACAGAAATAAAACAGCCAAGAAGAAGACTTCGCGCTTTTCAATTGGGGACCACCAGGATAAAACGCCAAATTTTTGTGGATAAAAGGCCGTTAAAATCAACTCTGAATCGAATATTAGTTTAGTTTTTTACTTAAAATACCTTTTATTTACTTTCAGTATACCTATTAATCAATAAAAACTTGTAATGAATTACATTCAATGAAATTAATTACCTTAAATGTAATTAACACAGTGTTATCCTTCAAGAACTTGCAAAAACCCATTACTATTTTCAATTACATGTAACTTGTAATTGAATTTTTTCAATTACAATTACAAGTAATGGAAGTATATGTTTTTTTTCAATTACAATTAAGTGTAATTGTAATGGAAAACTTTCTAAAACTAATTACTTTTAATTGAAATGAAAGTTGAAATAAATTACAAAAAGTAATCATTATTTCCCAACTCTGATTAAAATGATCCATTGTAACCTGTCTGGCTCATGCACTACATCATGTGGCTGAGGAAATAAGAGGCAATTACAAAAATCTTAAACATATTGACGCAAAACAGTAGCGAAAAAGAAATCCCGGAGAATTATTCAATAAGTGAAATTCTTTCATTCAAGAATGCTCCACTTTAGTTTAAGTTTATTGCTATAATTACTCAGTAAGATACAATATCTTTAAATTTAGAGCAAATGTCAGTATATAAAATTATACTATTTTATAAATTATTATTCATAATGTGTTGCAAAATTGACAATTCATTTCATTTCATTGATAACACACTAATCATTTAAAATAAAAAAATAAAATTGGAACTAACAACGTCTTCGCCAATATAATTCGATCAATGTTTAAGTTTTTTCCCACCAATTCGACAGAGTTTTCTTTTTGAAAATTTCAAAAACCAACTTTATGGTATATGTTTACAAGACGTATTCAAATTTGGAAAATTAGTATCTTATTTAAATGAGATTGCCATATAATTTTGTATTTTAGTTTCAATTCAATGAGTCTAATTTTATGTTTATTAAATAGTTAATTTTGTTATTGTTGTTAAATAAAAAACAGATTTTTTTATTTTCTAGGTTTTTTAAATAGCCTGTATAAACTGTACAACATTTTCAGAGCATATTTTTACTTTTTAAGTGCATATTTTCTCATTTTATATGCATATTTTATGCGCATATTTTGTGTTTTTAAGCGCATAAAAATCCGAGCCTGGTAATAATGTATAATTGTGTGTTTTTAAATGAAAATAACAACGAACGAAATGGGAATAACATCGACAAAAATTTCTTTGTGCACTACTGGAAAAAAGGCCGAAATGCTGATCGACATTATTACCATTTTTGTAGAAAATATAGTCGACAAAAACAAAAAAACAAACTTGCCTCTATATCCATTTTTTGGAAAAATAAAACCGATTCGACCTTAATTATCTACTTTTTTCACGGCACCGATAATGGAAACCTTTTTCGATGACTGAGATCAATAATTTAATCAGAATCAGAGTTATAACTGTTATTTATACACATAATGTAGTATTTAGTATTATTATTAATTAATAGATTAAATACCGCTTAGTTAGTAAGAATTAGAACAAAACAGTTAGTTCCCTCCTATCCTAATCATCAACGTGTTCGCATTGCTCTATATTTGTCTATAAATTTATGTGATAAATGGCGACGAGGATAAATTATTTAAACAAAATTAATAAAAAAAAAAATGTAGCTAATTCAAAGCGCGTACAATTCCCACAACATCTTTAATGGGAAATATCGAATTTTTCAACGTAGGGGACGACTTTATGTTATACCAGCAGTGCATGGTACAGCTTCTTAAACTTAACAGGATTACCTTGGACGATGATAAGGTGTCATTTTTCATCAGTATGGCTAGAGGAGAATAATATAAAATTCTCAATTCCCTCGTGGCTCCGACAGATCCCGCTGCATTGAATTATGATGAAATCGTAAAGAAACTCTCAGACTATTTTGAGCCGAAAATCAATGTTATCGCACAACGATTCAGATCCTATAAGCGAGACCAAAAACAACACGAGCCATTTGGAGATTATGTAGTCGAGCTGAAATTCCTTGCGAAAACCTGCGACTTCAATAAATTTTTAAAAGAAGCATTAAGGGATAATTTTGTATGTGGCTTTAAGAACAAAAAATACAAGAGCGCTTGCTGAACGCAGCCAGATTAACATTTGAGAAAGCCCAAGAAATAGCAACAACAATGGAGATGACAGAGAGCGAAATGTCGTTGATGAATCCAGTTAACACCGTAAATTCAATAAGCAGACCACCTCGCCGTGATTACAGCTGCAGCACAGAAGGTGTGAGAAGAAGAGCAAGAAATGTTTCAAGGCGATCCTGCCGTTATCAATGATATCGTTGTAAACGATTGGGACATTTACCTCGTGATTGTTATGCAGCAGTGACAACAGTAAGAACTAACAGACAACTTGAGAAGAGAAATACAAGGCACATCAAAGCTATTAGTGGGGGCGAAAGTGATGAAACAGAAGAATACACTTTGAACATTGGATACATAAACAGATTAGGTCTCGATGAGCCATTAATTTATTAACGTATGTTTAAATAATTTTTTTTATTGATTTCGAAGTAGAAAGTTGAGCACCAAAATCCGTTTGGTGATTTTAAGATTTTTGTCAATTCAATGAATTTTAATATGAGAAATAGAGATTATTATGTTAGTTATCTTAAAGAGAAATATAAGAAGGTATTTTCGAATGAATTTAGTGAACCGATCAAAAACTTGGAAGTTAATATTAAATTGATGCCATAAACAACGCCAGTTTTTTTTTTAAGACACTGTACCTTATGGGATGAGGATACAGGTGGAGGATGAGCTGGATAGGTTATGTAAAATTTGGATTTTATAGAACCGGTAACGCAGAGTAAATGGGCAACTCCTTTAGTTGCCGAGGTAAAAAAGGATGGAAGTTTGCGAATATGCATGAACTGTAAAGTCACTATTAATACAGGGAGTACGCCGGGAAGGTATACTACTTTGTTTTGCCGCCATTTTGGTAAACATTAGTCTTGACAGTTCATATTTGGCAGTCGTGAAGTAGATACGTGGCAAATTTATTATGGAAAAATATTCGATAAACCAACGTGTTTTAATCGTTAAAATATTTTATCAATATCTATCATCGATTACTGTGCCGGTGAGAAAGTTACGTGAAATTTGTGGGAGAAATAACGTGCCAACAAAACGCACTATTTACCTTGCAGTGAATGTTTTCGAAGAAAGAGATAGGCCCAAGCATGGACCACAACGTACTGTAGGATCGGCTATAAACATTACTGCTGCTTAAGGAAGTGTTCAAAACAATCCATCGACCCCAATTCGACGAGAACAACTTTGGCCACAAATTATTCATCAGTTCCTTTTGCATACATTTAAGCTACAGTCTGGTGTGCAATTTGGTCAGAAGGAATCATTGGGCCTTACTTCTTCGAAAATGAAAACGGCGAAACGGTAACTTTGAATGGGGATCGATATCGTGATATGATTGGAAACTTTTTGGCGCCACAGCTGCATGCTTTGGGCTTTATTAACATGTGGTATCAATAAGACGGTGCCACATCGCATATAGCCAGGATTACAACAGAATTGCTGCGAGACCTCTTTCCACAACAAGTTATTTCAAGAAATGGTGATGTTGATTGGCCTCCACGGTCGCCTGATTTGACTGCTCCGGACTCCTTTTTGTGGGGATATCTGAAAAGCAAGGTTTATGCAAACAAACCAGAAACGCTTGGGCAATTTAAACAAAATATGCGAATATGCAAATATGACAAAATTAATGAAATACCTCGTGAAATGTGTGAGAATGTAATGAATTATGTGCCTAAAAACGGCTCGCATTTTTGAGATTAATAGAGCCGGACATTTACCTGATATTGTATTCCATACATAATAGCCGACATTAAATAAAACATTTATCAATATAAGATTCATTCCCTTTCATTTAATCAAAAATTATAAGCAAACAAAATAGTATACCTTCCTGGCGAACACCCTCTAGATTTATTGAACCTTTGTTCTACCCACTTCCGACCTTAGGGGATTTGATTGGTGGTAAATATTTTTGTGTGCTAGATTTTGCGGGAGCTTATCAACAATTGTCCTTAAGTGCGAAGTCAAAAATATACGTTACTATTATAACACATAAGGGTTACCGCGTTACAATACGCTGCATTTTGGTGTAAGTATAGCTCTTTAAGAATCCCAGAAAGTGATAGATAAATTCTGGTTGGCTTTAATAAGGCTAGAGCGTATATGGTTGATGTGTTAATAGCTGGATACTATGGAGGATTGTTTTGAAAATTCAGAGTTTCTTTTGAAAAGATTAGATGAGTTTTGCTACTGAAAAATAAATTACTTGCTCATTATAACGCCGATCTACGGATATTTGATAGTTGTGACGCCAGTCCATATGGCGTCGGTGGCGTCTTGTCACATGCTCTTGACGGGCAAGAGCGCCCAGTGTATTTTGTTTCGAGTACCTTTAATAAAGCGGAACAAGGTTACGCACAACATATAGAGAACCTTTAGCTATAATGTTTTCCGTACCCAAGTTTCATAAATACATTTATGGAAAGCATTTTACTATATGCACAGATCATAAGGCGTTGCAAGCGATATTTAATGGTAAAAAATGTAAAACGGCAATCCCATTGAGTCGCTTGCAAAGATGGTGTATATAATTGTCTATGTATGATTACGACGAGAAATACCGTTCAGGTAGTTGAAAGCAGAATGCCGATGTGTTATATAGATTTCCACTAGAAGAGGGTACAGAGAGGAACATTTTATAAATTGGTTTAATGTTTCGAATGAGCTTCCTACCAAGTTAGGGGCTACAGCAAAAGCAACGAAGAGAGATGAAAATTTAAGTAAATTATAAAACTTTGTTATGAGCTTATGTCCAGAGAATAATGATGAATGGGATAGACTAAATCAATATTTGACTCTCTATCTGCTAAGATTGGTTGCTTGTTTTATGGTGAGAGAATCATTATTCCGGAATGCATTAGGTCTCAAATATTATGTTACTTACATGACGGTCTTATTGGATGGGTCAGAATGAAACAGTTGGGAAGAGAATATTTTTGGTAGATATGTATGGATCAAGATATAGAGTGCTATATAAAGGAATGTGAAATTTGTCCTATGTCTGAAAATAAAAAGTTAACAGCAGATTTAAATCCAGGGCCTACGGTTCTTGAGTCTTTTGAGCGGATACATGTGGATTTTTGTCACTAAGAGGGGTTTTATATGTTAGTCCTATTAGAAGCTTAATCAAAATGCATGGGTGTTAAGGTATTGAATCACACCAAGTCACAGTCGCTATTATCAACTTTACGAACATTGTTTGCTTATTTCGGTTTACCTAAAGAAATTGTGATGGATAATGGTCAACCCTTTGCGTCTCATGTGTTTTTTTAGAGTTTTGTGAAAAAAAATCTATAAAAGTCTTAAGTTGACCAGGGTATCACCCACAGTCGAACGGGCTTGCTGAGAGGGCAATCCAGACGTTGAAAAATTCATTAGCAAAGTTTTTACTTAATAAAAGTACGAAAAATTTACCAATGCGATGCAAAATTGATAATTTTCTTTTTAAATATAGAAACACTCCGACCACAACAATCCAATAATCACCGGATTTGTTCCAAATTAAATAGTTAGATATAGGAATGTATATAAACACTTTGCTAATAACGTTTTAGCTCAGATTATTAAGAAGATAAGTAAAAGTTCATTTAAAATTAAAATTAATAATGGTAATGTTAGAGTCGCACACATAGGAGATTTAAAAAAGCTTATAATGAAAATCGAGTAAGGTTTTCACTAAACAATTGAGTTCCTGTTAAAGAAGCTGTTGAAGAGGTGGAAGGAAAAAGATGCCAAAAGCCTAATAGACACGAATTATTACAAGAGGATAGTAGTCCAATTAAGGAGAATGCTAAAAACGACAATATATTTATGAGACGGTCTAAGGGAGCAAAATCGAAAAATGTAAGATACAAAGAAGGTGTTTTTTTTTATAATACAATTTTATATACTACTGAAATTACTCAGCCAAGTTGAAGACTTAGCATTATATTTAATTGGACTTGTTGAATTTATTGATTCAAAATAGTTTTTAACGGCATTTAGTCCACAAAGTTTGCGTTTCGTCCCGCAATCTCACTTGGACTTATCACTTGGTTAGCGAGCGCCTTAAGTGAACTTAACAAAAATTGCGTATTGGAATGTAATTTGTGAATTATGTAATATATTAATAAAAAAAATATATTTTATATGAATTTAGAAATACAAAATGTACCAAATGAATTTACATACATATACAAGCAAATGTATTATTATTTTTCTTATTATTATCTTTATTATTATTTTTAGATAACCTGATTTAAAAAAGGAGAGGAGTGTTATGTATACACATACTGTATTTCTTAGTATTAGTATTAGATTAAGTACCGGCTAGTTAGTAAGAATGAGTACAATAAAGTTAGTTACCACCTAATCATCAACGTGTTCGCATTGCTCCATATTTGTCTATAAATCAGACAAATAATTTCAATAGCAGGTATTTTCGATCTTCAGTAAGAAGTTATTATTGCTATTTGCTAATACCTATTATGTACTGAAATAATGTCCCATCCCTACTTATTATCTGTGATCATAAGAGGATATATTGTTTTTTTGTTTTACATTTATAAGCAATTCATTAGCGGGTATATTTCTTGTCTATATTATGCAAGGGCGGCACATTGCCACTCCCGCTAATGTATTGAAAAAAGCTCCCCATAAGGTCAGTACTGAAACTTTTTATTGGAAAGATTATAAGTTCTCCTATATTAAAATTATTTCGTTTAAGCTCTACTTATATTATTAGGAATGAATAATGTAATTTTAATATGTTGTTAAATAGTCTATTTTCATGTACATATTTGATATTTTGTTTATTTTAGATTTACAATATAAACTGAAAATCATTCATTAATCAAATAGTCAAGTCACATATAACGCATATAATGCCTGAAAGATTTAAAGTAACGAGAGCAACTGGAGATGATGTAAAGCTTAATTGTGAAGAAATGGCTGTTACTGGAGGACTTTTACCATATACTCAAGGTAAGTTAACACTTTTCTAAAAAAAATATATTTTAATTTTATTACAAAATATTTATACTATATGCAAAATGTATCTTTAAACGTCGTTTTTAACATAATTCTTTATATACAAAATCTTTTTAATTTTTTTCTAAAAAAAATGTTGCTATGATAATTTTAAGTATTTACCAATATATACATAGATTTAAAAACAGAATTTAAAAAAAATCGGGCACCCGTTTTCGAAATATTGAATCTACAAACAAAAATTTTTTTTTAAATCTAAAAAATAATTTTTCGAAAATTTTGGCATGCAGAATTATTTAAAATGTTCGCAAAAATGGTTGTATGGCAGGTACCGTTAATAACAAAATATGTAGACATAATTTTAGACCAAAATGTAGACTGAATGTGGACTGAGTTCTTTAATCAAAATTGATAGAGCTGGGTTTTTAATAGTTTCGATTTTGAGTATTTCTGCAGTCTCGAAGTAACGTCAGCATTGTCTTGAATATGATGACTCAATTTGCCCAAAACCTGCGTTTATTTATTGGGGAGTGAGGTGGTAAAATACAAGTGACACAAGTTATTTTACTTCTACTCCACTTTTACGTAGTCCCAACCAACATTGACTGAGGTCAAATGTCAACAAGGCCTGAACTTGTACAAACTACAATATCTTTGCCTTCTTTGTGTATTTATATGTGTATTTATATACCCTAGTGAATTGTGATTTCATTACATGAACAATTTCATTTCTGGTACATTTATGAGACAGGGAAAGTCGACTGTAGTACCTTTGGATTGATTGAGGTTGGAATGACGAGTCCCTGCTATTGGATAGCATTTTTTTTTACTTTGCTAGGATCAATAGATGTCCATCGCGCTATAGCCTCATAAGAAGAGGCTTGTTGCTATCAATTGTTTTTTGCAGACATACGCTGAAAGATGTTAATTTTCTATCTTTGTCTGAAGGGGACAAAGTAATGAATTCGTTGTTCAAGCTAGTTGGCTGCGATGTATTTAATCAAAAAATTGATAAATTCGAACCGGACTCTAAGTCGAGAATCTCAAACCGACCTCTCGATTGAGCACCTGGCTTAGGGCCATGATATCAAAAAGATGTTACTTATTTATTAAACAGAGTTTATACTCCGTATTAAAACGGAAATGAAATGGAAATTTGTTGCTCTATTCGTTTTTAAAGATCTTGGGTTTGAGGCATATGTTTGCAATCTTTCCCAAGTACTTGGGTATAATACATCGTTCAAATTCTATTTGAAATCGTAAATCACATGTTTTTATTTTAAATACTTTCACCATCGGTTTCACTCAAAATATTTGTGAATTTTCTCGACTTGTTACAGTCAATCTTTGCCTAATTTAAAATATTCATTGATTTTATATCTCATCTCGTGTCGCCGCACACTGGGGCAGAATGACCCTATTGGTGGCAATAAATCATCCAGAAGAGCTAGGAACCTGAAAATTTCTGGTAATGTTTATGGAAAAATAGAAAAATTTTCTAAGCCCAACATTTACCACGCCCACCAAAACGCCGACTTTTGTGGATTTAAGACAAAGTTGAAAAATTAATATACCTACCTTTTTTAGTGTACTCCTACCAACAAGTATATATTTTTTTCTTATGTCTTATATAAATACCAAGAACACATACATTTTTTTCAGGAAAAAGAGAATAGTAAAACAAATTTTAATACAAAAAATAAAACATAGAATAACTGATTTTTTTTATCAATTTAAAACAAAATCATCGCTTTCTTCACCACTGCTATCCTCCTCAGCCTCAGAATTATTAATATCAACAGGGGGAGATTTAAGCAAACCCAATGCTGAAATTTACAGGTGTTGCTCCTTTTTTCCGGTAGATTCCTCATGCTTGTGATTATGGGATCAGAACTTAACAAAAAAGGTTGAAAATATCTCGGCTAGAATTTTCTCTGCTAGTTTTCCGAGAATTATGCTCTCTATAATTTTTGAAGTCCTTCTTTCTTGATTCTTGTACTTCCTCCGTCAGTTGACCCACCGGCAACAGAATACATGGGCTATTATTTCTCGTCCATTAATGAAATATTTATGAGGGGTTGGTGACATAAAATACCAGCGATACTTTTCCACATAATATCTGGCAGTATCAATTGCGAAATTTTTGAACTTCTCGACATCGATTTCATAGCCACTACCCACAACAATTATAATAGTGTGCATCTTTTTTATGAGTTGAACATCAATTTTGGTAATTTCTGCGGAAATTTCAGGATTTTGAAAGAAACATCTGGCCGTATTGCCATCATTAGAGTTTCCGAATCCGGGAACACAATTAAACCGATTTGCACAAATAAGTAAAAAAACAGTAATTTCAAAGGTTTTTATGATAATTGCCTTTTTTAAAATTAAAACCACTTTCTCACAAAAAAAATACTTAACCCTAGACCCGTGTACTATAAAATTTCTACTTATTGTGCACTTGGGGACTGTGTGCCCAAGTGTAATTTTCATACAAAATGTGAGACAGTTGTGCTGAAAAGCCGATTTTAATTTAAAAAAAAACTAATTAATTGATAAAGTTTATTGAAAAATGAATTGAAATATATAATACAAATGGAATGAATAAGCATGATAATTAATATTTTACAAGTTGTTTTGATAAATTTTATTGATAAATGTGATAAACATATGTTACAAATGAACAGAATAATGAATAAGAATAATAATAATAATAATGTGTGTAATTGAAATGTGTATAATTAAGTTGGACTGTGTGTTCTTCGCCGTTTTGCTGATTGTCCCGCAGAGGTCGAAGGTAGAAAAGTGCCACCATCTTCATCTTCGTCACTATGACCATCTTTAGCCACATAGCATTTTTCGCACACTCTTACATAGTGCTTTGTGCATGTAGCTGTATAGCATAAATCGCAAACTGCTGTAGTCTTGTTATCTTTTTTTATAACTTTACAAACTTCGCAGCGTTGTTTTAGAGTATTTGGTCTGGATGTGGGTAACATAGTTACTGTTTGAATCTCGTAACCTATGAGTTTCATGGCTGTCTTCACTTTTGTTTGAAGCGTTGTTTTGGCGATACGATTTTGTAAATGCTTGTCCGTAAGCTCTAAGGCTAGTTCTTTCAAAAACTTTTTTCTCTTTTCGGACCTTTTCTTGCTTACATACCATGTGGGTTGACAAATGTCAAACAACCTGTAAGCAGCAACACCAGCACAGTCCAAAAGATTATAGAATACCGTTACCGGCCAACGGTTAGTTTTTCGCTTACAGGTGTATACGGTCACCATTCGGTCCAAAGTATCAACCCCGCCCTTTGTTGAGTTGTAATCTATGATGACTTCTGGTTTTTGTGTTGCTTCATCTATTTTGTCCTCATGATGAGTTGTAGAAAGCATAAGTACATTTTTTTTTGTGTTGCTTGCATAACTACATAATTGAATGCACTGAGAGTAACAAAAAATTGAAGAAAATTTGTCCCTGGTCCTTTTGAAATCCTTATCAGCTGGTGTAAAGATCTTAGGTAGTTGCGGCTTATTGCTTTTTATTGTGCCGACTGTTGTTGTTTTTCTTGTCATCAAGTTCAAGGCTAATGGTACAGAGGTGAAATAATTATCCGTCGTTATGTTATAACCCTTGTCCAGATACTTTTCCGCTAGTCGCATCACGAGTTGATGAGATATTCCCTCAGATCGATTTTCACCGGGTTGTTGCCCAACATATATTTCTCCTTGAAGAGGGTAGTTGGTTTAAGCATCTACAATCCAAAATATTTTGACTCCATATTTCCCAGGCTTATTGGGCATGTACATTTTGAATGGGCATCTTCCCCTTGTGCCAACGAGTTGTTCATCGATGGTAAGCTCTTTCGAAGGTTGATAAAAACTAATGAGGTTACTTTGAAACAAATTCCACACATGCCTAAACGCAGCTAGCTTATCACTTTGTTGTCGAAAAGTTCGGGTTCTTCCGTCATCGAATCGAATGAATCTGCTTATTTGCTCAAACCTCTCTAAAGACATAACTGCACGGTAAAAGGCCATATTACTCTCATGGAAAAGATCCCTTGCCTCTACACCATAAGCTTTTTCAGCTCCAGCGTACAGCAGTATGGCAATGTAGGCAAAGATCTCATCTTCAGTTGTATCATACCACCGACGCATTACCTTCGGTTCGTTTGATAATCGATTTTCTTCATACACTCTTTTTGCTTTTCTATTTGTTTCCAAGACTATGTTTTCCACAATGGCTGGAGTCACCAATGACTTGAAACAATCAGGTTTAGAAGAAAATGTCTTCGAACATGTACCACCCTTATGAATCAAGCGTTCATTGCGATCTCGATTTGCTCTTCTTTTTTCTATTTCATCTGGCATTGACCACCAAATGTCATTGAATTTCATATTTCGGGCCGTATATCGCATTCCTCTATTGGGGTTAGCAGGCTCACTTTCAACCTCCTCCTCACGGCGAGTTCCTTGCTGTCGTTGCAGTTCCACTTCAGTTTCTTTCTCCATATCAAACCCAACCTGCTGGACGCGTAAGTCAAGCAAAGCTTCGTTTGGCTCGTAGTTCGGATCATCGGCATCCGAGAAATCTGCACCATCATCACTGTCGTCGTCTTCAGAGTTATTTTCATGAACTCTTTCTCCTTCATCAACTTCTTCATACATAACTCGACCATAATTTTCATCAAAAAATTCCTGCTCTGCATCAGTCAAATCCCGACTTGATGATGCATTTAGCAGGAATAGTATGCGACTCATATCATCCATATTCTAAAGATATTCCATCAATAACAAACTCACTTTACACAAGCTTTTTTACTTACTTTAGAATAATTTATTAGATATCTAAAAAAATCACTTTATTATGAAAAAAAATGTAAAACAATTTTTTGTCGATTTCTTACTAAGCAGCAAAACTGACTGATTTACTTGCAGCCTACCTAAATCTATAATAAACAATAAAAATCAAAGCAAACTTGATGAAAATACCGCTGTCAAAACATAAAAAACCGTTGAAAAAGAATAATTCTCATCTAATCTAATATAATAATGCACTCCAAACTCATATGGGCACTGAGTGCCCACATACACGATATCGGCTTTTTTACTTTGCAACCATGACCTGCCCCAAATACCAACAAAATCAATTCAAATGGTCCATTTTCGTGTACTTGGACACTGTATGCTTGTAGGAAAAATCTCTTTAAGCATGTAACAGAGCAACTTATAAGTTTTTTCTTGATTTGAAAATTGTAATGGCCACTCAGTGCCCAGTACACGGGTCTAGGGTTAAATAGCTTAACACATACCAGATTTTGAAGGCTCCATACCAAAATTTTAATATTAAATAATCTCCACTTTTTTGTATGCAATAAAAAACACTTTACGAATGTATTCACAACAAACTCCAACTATCTGTGAACAAGAATTGCTCGCGCCGATGCATGTAACGCAAATTGTGTTTAGGATAACGGTTTTAAACTTTTACAATATTAACAGTGGGATATTTGACTATTAAAAAAAATAAAAATGGTCCAATTCAGGCAATTTAATTTTTCGATTTATTGACACTGATTAGGCCATTTTCCCCCATTGTGCGTCGGTTAATAATAAAAAAAATACATAAGATAATTGTCTTTCGTTCCTGATAGAAAATTGAAGTTTTCATGCACAATAACAATTTTCTCGATTTTGGCTTGTAAAAGGTTGCACTTCCAATATTTTTTTTTTGATAATTTTTCCATCCATGAGTATTAATGTATTTATCGATTTTTCTTGCTTCTCTTTTATAGTATTTTGTTTCTATTTCTATTTTAATTTCCATACTACTCGGATTTAGTTCTTTTTCAATTTCTGTTCACAAACCTGATGCCTGATAGCTTGACACATGCACCGAAATTCAGCTATTTCGGCGTGTCAAGTGAGAAGACTCGCCTTACTCGCCGACTCATCTCACTTTCCGCCAAAAAGTGATTCAGCTATTTAAGTGAAATGAGTATGTTCGAATTTAGCTTAGTACACCTAAATGTCTTAAAGCAAAAACAAAATGTAGGTAGGTACAATGCTACATTCATACATAAGCAAAGAAAATGTAAACAAACAAATCAAAACAAGAAAATGTCCAATAAATTAAATGCAAAAGAAGTATTTATTTTAAATACACAAATTTATACAATTACATCTACATATCTTGTACATTATGTACAAATGCAGAATCCTACATTGTTACGTGCCTTACAAGATTATTGCAAATCAGTTTTTCCATATTTTTCATAGCTTGTTGGATTCTTTTGTGCTAGTTCGTTGTGTTTGTCATTTTAATTTCGTGTGCGTGAATAGGTGTGAAACAATTTCTTTAAGAAAAGAACAAATTCTTAACCAAAAACGTAAATACGCCAACAAATGCACCAAGTGACTGCTGAAATCTCAGGCGAGTAATCTGACATTTCATTTCACTCACTCCCTCACTTTTACTAGCTTAATCGATTTTTAATTAAAAGTGACTCATCTCACTCACTCACTGCAGTTTAGAATTAGCTGAATCTCGGTGGTGGATGTGGTTCCATTTTAGTCTCAGTCATTTTGTGCGAAACTAGCCCTATTGACTGCAACTAGCGGGATAAAATCTAAGTAATGTATTACTCAGTCCGTGAATGTGATGCTCAACTCGTTATTTTCTTTTGAAATTCTATTCGGTAATGCGTGTTATTTATATATTCTGGATGATAAAGATTATAGAGAATAGTGTGCATTTCGTAATCGTAATTAAAATCCACTCAGAAGTTAATTCAATGATCCACTTGAATTCGTTAGCCATTTGGTATGGTCTTTATTCATCAACATCCGAAAATAAATTAAGAAAAGAAGAGTAGAAATAGAAACGTCAAAAACTTGCAAGTGCTAAGATAGAATTTTTTCTTATTTATATTTTTTACTTTTTATATCTTTCTGATACTCCCTTCATGCAACGCTAAATACGCACCGTGTAAAACCGGACTAAGATGACTAAAAATAATTGTCAGCAAGATATCATAGATGTCTCACATTTCTAAAAAAAAAATACCATAGCTGTCACACGTTTTTATGTATGAAATTTAAAAATATCGGTTATTGTTTTTAGTTAATTCATCTTTGTGATATGTAAAAATTTCAAGTAGCTAATTTTTTTCCTGAAGTGGTGTCATGAAAGTCAGCATCGGGATTCCAATTTTGGCGGCATTTTTTTGACTATTGTCGTATAAAGCTGAAATACGGCTTGCAGTCCATATATAATACGTCCACGGAATGACAAATTTATAAATCGCCGGAAGGTGGCGCTTTACTTTAATACTGGTGGTGGTCATCGATAAACAATTAAGACTCCAATATTGTTTCCACAAATTAGACTTGATTGACAATACTTTAAATGTTTTACTTAGAACACCAGATATATATTTCGCACAAAAGGTACTTGGCGAAGGCAAGTCGATGCGTCTGGATTAGGGCTGGCAACGAGACCGAGACTAGTCTCGGTCTCGTCTCGGTCTCGTTCTCGGTCTCGTCAACGAGACGAGACTCCTCTAAAATTACCGAAGACGAGACCGAGACGAGAGCGAGACGAGACCGTATTTTTGATAGCGAAATTCGACGAGAGTCTCGCTGGTCTCGGGGGTCTCGGTGGTTTGATTTCGGTTTTCGCTATAAGAAAATTTTGTTTTAATTTCATTATTTTTTAGTATCTAATCATGTTCAATTTTTATAATATTCACAAGTTTTTTTTGCGAAAATACAGAGATAGGCGCATTGCGAAAATCCAGAGAAGAATACGTATGTATGCATGGCGTTGCTTCCTTTTGGGTGACATTTGGTAAAAAATATTGTCAAAACGTCAAAATATAGTTCGTTGCCTAACTGTCAAGCCATGAGCTGTCAAAATCCAATGAAGGATGGCTCCGATTTAAAAGGATTAAAAAACCTCTACAAAAGTCAAATTTTACCTCAGAAAATTAGAAATTTTTCGATTTAATTTATTGCTCCGGAAAAAGTTGATTTTAGACTTTTTGGGTGACATTTGGGAAAAAAATAGTATGCAAATGCCAAGGTATAGTAAGTTACATATCTGTCAGGTCATGAACTGTTAAAATCCATCGACCGATCGCTCCGATTTAAGCGTATTAAAAGAACCTCACCCTCTATAAAATTCAAATTTTGCCTCAACAAAATTTTGCTCCGGAAGAAGTTGATTTTAAGCCTCTTGTATGGCATTTGGAAAAAAACTATTATGAAAACGTCAAATTATAGTTCGTTGCCTACCTGTCAAGCCAAGAGCTGTCAAAATCCATGGAAGGATGGCTCCCATTTAAATGGATTAAAAAACCTCTGCAACATTAAAATTTTACCTCGGAAAATTCGAAGTTTTTCCGATTTTTATTTTTGGCTTCGGAAAAAGTTGATTTAAGGCCTTTTGTGTGAGGTTTGAAAAAAAAATATTTTAAAAACGTCAAAATATACAGTCCTATTCTGTTAAACGTTCACGTGAATATTTGTATTCTGCTATCCGACGGAAAAAATGTTTGAAAAATTTCGATCAGAAATTAATTTTAACAATTCGATTCTTTTAAGAATTAAACAAAAAAAATATTAGTAAAGCTTTGGACTCAAAAGATAGAAGACATTTGAAAATATCTCAATAGTGAAAAATTGAGTGAAATATTTACGTGAATCGGAAGATAGCAGAATAGGGCTGATAGTTTATTGCCTACCTGCCAAGCCATGAACTGTCAAATTCATTGAAGGATTGCTCCGATTAAAATGGATTAAGAAAACTGTAGAAAATTCAGATTTTATCTTGGAAATACGGCTCTTCAAAGGTGTCAGATAACGTCACAGCCTATTTTTTACGTTATCACACACCTTTGAAAACTAAATTCGCACAAAATGTGAGCCATTCGGAGCGCTTTCGTACGCAACTAATAAAATTCAACTTAAAATCATAGTTTTCGATCTACACAAGTAAAAATTACTCGTTTCAAGTGAAGTCTATGGCCTTAGCTTCATGGACATACGTACTGCAGAACAAGATTTCTAGTTTATGATTTGTTTAGCATAAGCAACGTACAAGGATATATCATTATTGGATTCATTCATAATTGACAAGCACAACAAAGTTGGAAAAGACGTGCAGATGCCAAGTTTGACCGAATTCTTGAGATCCATATTGTACGTTTATTTTCACCAAGTTTCCCAAACTTGTTTTTTTTTTTCTAGGGGTGTTGGCAGCTAAATGTGAAAATTTGTACCAATTCGTACGATTTTTCACGTTACCAAACACTAAAGTCGGAGCAGTCCTTCAATGGATTTTGACAGCTCATGGCTCGACGGGTAGGCAGCGAACTATATTTTGACGTTTTGATAATATTTTTTTCCAAATGTCATACAAGAGGCTTAAAATCAACTTTTGCCGGAGGAAAAAATTTCGAGGTTAAATTTGAATTTTGTAGAGAATTTGTAATCCATCTAAATCGGAGCGATGCTTCAATGGATTTTGACAGTTCATGACTTGAAAGGTAGGCAGCTTAATATATCTTGACATTTGAGCAATATTTTGTTTTCGCAATTTCACCTAAAAGGTCTAAAATCAACTTTTTATGGAGCAATAAATTAAATCGAAAAATTTCGATTTTTTTGAGGTACAATTTGAGTTTTGTAGAGGTTTTTTTTTAATTCATTTAAATCGTGGCTTGACAAAACTGGTCAATTTATTTTTAAAAAAATCGAGCGTTGTATGTAGGTACTCCTTTTTTTAATATTTTATTTGTTTTTGCTATGAAATATATTAACTTACACAATTCTTCCAAAATGTTATTTCCACTTAACTCAAAAGACGAAACAGACGCACGAGTTTGTTTTATACATTTTCCAGCATTTTTCTTACCGACGAACTGCTGAGATACCACAACCATACTCTATATTTGCAATCCGAACAATGCGTCTTATCTTTATCTTACATCTTTTTACTACCAAAAAAACACGAAAGAAACCAAGACTAAGGATGGTACCAGGACCGAGACCGAGATCGAGACGAGACCGCACATTAAAATTTTTTCGAGAAAAAGGCGAGACCAAGGCCGAGACGAGACTTGGTTAGGCGAGACCTGGACCGAAACCGAGACGAGACTGGAATTTTTCGATTTTGGCGAGACCGAGACGAGATTAACAAAAGTCTCGCCTGGTCTCGTCTCGTTGCCAGCCCTAGTCATCCAGACTGGTCGAATTTGAATTAATGGTTCAACTTCAATTTTCTTTAGGAGCGATTTTTTCTAAGCCGGGGGGAAATTAGACGAAAAAAGGGAGCAGTGGGATTAACAATTTCCATATTAAATCCAACAACAACTAATCCCCGGGGGTGCCTATCTTAAAGCAAGACAATTTTTCGGGCTTAGCTTTTGGAGAGGATAAAAACTGTGCTAACAAATGATTTTTCATTAAGTTATAGATAAAATGTATAGAAACATAAAATCTGGCATTTTGAAATGTCAGTTAATTACCTATTTTGTGAATTGCAAAATTCAAAGGTAATAAAAGTGCCTTAAAAAATATTCTTTTGACTATTATAATTTACTTTAAATATTATTTCGCCTAACGGAAGTGATTTTCAATCGATTCATGCTTGTGATTATGAGATCAGAACTTAACAAACAAAGAAAAAATATCCGAGAATGATGCTCCTTATAATTTTTGAAGTCCTTGTTTCTTGTGCTTCCTCAGTCAGTTGACCTGCAATAGAGCATGGGCTATTATTTCTGGTCCATGAATGAAATTTTTATTTAGGGTTGGTGACATAAAATACCAGGGATACTTTTCCACATAATATCTGGCAGTATCAATAGCGAAATTTTTGAACTTCTCGACATCGATTTTAAAGCCACTAGCCACAACAATCAAATTTCAGGATTTTGAAAGAAACGTATCGCCGTATTGCCATCATTAGGGTTTCCGAATCCGGAAACACAATTAAACCGATCAATATTTGCACAAAGAAGCAAAAAAACAGTAATTTCAAAGGTTTTTTTTTATGATAATTACCTTTTTCAAAATTAAAACCACTTTCTCACAAAAAAAATACTTAAATAGCTTAACACATACCAGAACTTGAAGGCTCCATACCAAAATTTTGATATTAAATAATCTCCACTTTTTTGTATGCTATTAAAAACACTTTACGAATGTCTTCACAACAAACTCCAGTTATCTGTGAACACGAATTGCTTGCACCGATGCATGTAATACAAATTGTGTTTAGGATAACGGTTTTAAGCTTTTACAATATTAACAGTGGGATATTTGACTATTTAAAAAAATATAAATGACCCCATACAGGCAATTTAATTTTTCGATTTATTGCCACTGATTAGGCCATTTTCCCCCATTGTGCTTCGGTTAATAATAAACAAAATAAATTAGATAATTGTCTTTCGTTCGTGATAGAAAATTGGTTATAAAGTTTTCATGCACAATAACAATTTTCTCGATTTTGGCTTGTAAAATGTTGGACTTCAAATAATTTTTTTTTCTAATTTTTCCATCCATGATTATTAATGTATTTAGCAATTTTTCTTGCTTCTCTTTTATAGAATTTTGTTTTTATTTCTATTTTAATTTCCATACTACTCAGATTAAGTTCTTTTTCAATTTCTGTTCACAACCCTGATGTCTGATAGCTTGACACATGCACCGAGATTCAGCTATTTCGGCGTGTGAAGTGATATGACTCGCGTTACTCGCCGACTCATCTCACTTTCCGCTAAAAAGTGATTCAGCTATTTAAGTGAAATGAGTATGTTCGAATTTAGCTTAGAACACCTAAATGTCTTAAAGCAAAAACAAAATGTAGGTAGGTACAATGCTACATTCATACATACATAAGCAAAGAAAATGTAAACAAACAAATCAACACAATAAAATGTCCAATAAATTAAATGTAAAAGAAGTATTTATTTTAAATACACAAATTTATACAATTACATCTACATATTTTGTACATTATGTACAAATGCAGAATCCTACATTGTTATTAACGTGCCTTACAAGATTATTGCAAATCAGTTTTTCCATATTTTTAATAGCTTGTTGGATTCTTTTGGGCTAGTTCGTTGTGTTTGTCATTTTAATTTCGTGTGATTGAATAGATGTGAAACAATTTCCTTAAGAAAAGAACAAATACTTAACCAAAAACGTAAATACGCCAACAAATGCACCAAGTCACTGATCAAATCTCAGGCGAGTAATCTGACATTTCATTTCACTCACTCCCTCACTTTTACTAGCTTAATCGATTTTTAATTAAAAGTGACTCATCTCACTCACTCACTGCGGTTTAGAATTAGCTGAATCTCGGTGATGAATGTGGTTCCATTTTAGTCTCAGTTATTTTGTGCGATACAAGTCCTATTGACTGCAACTAGCGGGAAAAAATCTAAGTAATGTATTACTCAGTCCGTGAATGTGATGCTCAACTCGTTATTTTCTTTTGAAATTCTATTCGGTAATGCGCGTATTATTTATGTATTCTGATAAGGATTATAGAGAATGGTGTGCATTTCGTAATCGTAATTAAAATTAACTCAGAAGTTAATTCCCTGGTCCACTTGAATTCGTCAGCCATTTGGATTGTTGTTTATTCATCAACATCCAAAAATAAATAAAGAGAAAAAGAGTAGAAAGAGAAACGTCAAAAACACGCAGGTGCTGAGATAGAATTATTTCTGTTTCATCTTTTCGTTTTTATATCTCTCTGATACTTCCTTCACGCAATGCTAAACATGCACCGTGTAAAACCGGACTAAGCTGACTAAAAATAAATTTGAGCAAGATATCATAGATGTTGCACATTCCTAAAAAAAATACTATAGCTTTCACACGTTTCTATGTATGAAATTTAAAAATACCTGTTATTGTTATTAGTTAATTCAACTTTGTGATATGTCAAAATTTAAAGTAGCTAATTTTTTTGCTGAAGTGGTGTCACGAAAGTCAGCATCAGGATCCCAATTTTGGCGGCATTTTTTTTGTTGACTATTGTCGTATAAAGCTGACATTAAACTTGCAGTCCATATATAATACGTCCACGGAATGACTAATTTGTAGATCACCGGAAGGTTGTGCTTTACTTTAATACTTGCGGTGGTTATCGATAAACAATTAAGACTTCAATATTGTTTTCACAAATTAGACTTATTTACAATACTTTAAATGTTTTATTTAATACACCAGATATATATTTTGCACAAAAGACACTTTGCGAAGGCAATTCGAAGCGTCTGGATGTTGCCTGGTCGAATTTGAATTAATGGTTCAACTTCAATTTCTTTAGGAGTGATTTTTTCTAAGCCCGGGGGAAATTAGACGAAAAAAGTGGGATTAACAATTTTCATGTTAAATCCAACAATAACTAATCCCCAGGGGTGCCTATCTTAAACCCAGACAATTTTGCGGGCTTAGCTTTTGGAGAGGATAAAAACTGTGCTAACAAATGATTTTTCATTAAGTTATAGATAAAATGTATAGAAACATAAAATTTGGCATTTTGAAATGTCAGTTAATTATCTATTTTGTGAATTGCAAAATTCAAAGGTAATAAAAGTGCCTTAAAAATATTCTTTTGACTATTATAATTTACTTTAAATATTACTTAGCCTAACGGAAGTGCTATTCAATCGATTCTGCTATATGATGCTCTTGTGCAGTTGACTGAACATCTTCGCACTTGTCAGGAATTAAGTCAAGTCCGTACTGGCAATTGGCAAAAGTTCTGCGAGGTTCATGAAAATGTAAGTCCGTCGCTTGTTCAGATTGCCTGTCCAACTAGAAGATGTGGTCTCACCAATAATTCTACAGTACTACACGGATAAAGGAAACTCTGAAAATCATAGAAATGTATTTCTTATATCGGAGTTTTTCTTATAGAATTAATTTTATAGGGGAGATTCTTAACCTGTTTTTATTATAAATTAAAGATTTTATATTATCAACTTAAAACATAAGATTATTTAAATAGAGCTTACTGACGACGGTAGCATAGCTTCTGAAATGTACATATAAGCAAAAATAAATAATTTGTGTTTTAAGTTGATAATAATAGGGCTGATAGTTTATTGCCTACCTGCCAAGCCATGAACTGTCTTTCATTGAAGGATTGCTCCGATTAAAATGGATTAAGAAAACTGTAGAAAATTCAGATTTTATCTTGGAAATACGGCTCTTCAAAGGTGTCAGATAACGTCACAGCCTATTTTTTACGTTATCACACACCTTTGAAAACTAAATTCGCACAAAATGTGAGCCATTCGGAGCGCTTTCGTACGCAACTAATAAAATTCAACTTAAAATCATAGTTTTCGATCTACACAAGTAAAAATTACTCGTTTCAAGTGAAGTCTATGGCCTTAGCTTCATGGACTTACGTACTGCAGAACAAGATTTCTAGTTTATGATTTGTTTAGCATAAGCAACGTACAAGGATATATCATTATTGGATTCATTCATAATTGACAAGCACAACAAAGTTGAAAAAGACGTGCAGATGCCAAGTTTGACCGAATTCTTGAGATCCATATTGTACGTTTATTTTCACCAAGTTTCCCAAACTTGGGTTTTTTTTTCTAGGGGTGTTGGCAGCTAAATGTGAAAATTTGTACCAATTCGTACGATTTTTCACGTTACCAAACACTAAAGTCGGAGCAGTCCTTCAATGGATTTTGACAGCTCATGGCTCGACGGGTAGGCAGCGAACTATATTTTGACGTTTTGATAATATTTTTTTCCAAATGTCATACAAGAGGCTTAAAATCAACTTTTGCCGGAGGAAAAAATTTCGAGGTTAAATTTAAATTTTGTAGAGAATTTGTAATCCATCTAAATCGGAGCGATGCTTCAATGGATTTTGACAGTTCATGACTTGAAAGGAAGGCAGCTTAATATATCTTGACATTTGAGCAATATTTTGTTTTCGCAATTTCACCTAAAAGGTCTAAAATCAACTTTTTATGGAGCAATAAATTAAATCGAAAAATTTCGATTTTTTTGAGGTACAATTTGAGTTTTGTAGAGTTTTTTTTTAATTCATTTAAATCGTGGCTTGACAAAACTGGTCAATTTATATTTAAAAAAATCGAGCGTTGTATGTAGGTACTCCTTTTTTTAATATTTTATTTGTTTTTGCTATGAAATATATTAACTTACACAATTCTTCCAAAATGTTATTTCCACTTAACTCAAGAGACGAAACAGACGCACGAGTTTGTTTTATACATTTTCCCGCATTTTTCTTACCGACGAACTGCTGAGATACCACAACCATACTCTATATTTGCAATCCGAACAATGCGTCTTATCTTTATCTTACATCTTTTTACTACCAAAAAAACACGAAAGAAACCAAGACTAAGGATGGTACCAGGACCGAGACCGAGACGAGACCGCACATTAAAATTTTCTCGAGAAAAAGGCGAGACCAAGGCCGAGACGAGACTTGGTTAGGCGAGACCTGGACCGAAACCGAGACGAGACTGGAATTTTTCGATTTTGGCGAGACCGAGACGAGATTAACAAAAGTCTCGCCTGGTCTCGTCTCGTTGCCAGCCCTAGTCATCCAGACTGGTCGAATTTGAATTAATGGTTCAACTTCAATTTTCTTTAGGAGCGATTTTTTCTAAGCCCGGGGGAAATTAGACGAAAAAAGGGAGCAGTGGGATTAACAATTTCCATATTAAATCCAACAACAACTAATCCCCGGGGGTGCCTATCTTAAAGCAAGACAATTTTTCGGGCTTAGCTTTTGGAGAGGATAAAAACTGTGCTAACAAATGATTTTTCATTAAGTTATAGATAAAATGTATAGAAACATAAAATCTGGCATTTTGAAATGTCAGTTAATTATCTATTTTGTGAATTGCAAAATTCAAAGGTAATAAAAGTGCCTTAAAAAATATTCTTTTGACTATTATAATTTACTTTAAATATTATTTCGCCTAACGGAAGTGATATTCAATCGATTCATGCTTGTGATTATGAGATCAGAACTTAACAAACAAAGAAAAAATATCTATGTAAGTATTTTCTATGCTAGTTTTCCGAGAATGATGCTCCTTATAATTTTTGAAGTCCTTGTTTCTTGTGCTTCCTCAGTCAGTTGACCGGCAATAGAGCATGGGCTATTATTTCTGGTCCATGAATGAAATTTTTATTTAGGGTTGGTGACATAAAATACCAGGGATACTTTTCCACATACTATCTGGCAGTATCAATTGCGAATTTTTTGAACTTCTCGACATCGATTTTATAGCCACTAGCCACAACAATCAAATTTCAGGATTTTGAAAGAAACGTCTCGCCGTATTGCCATCATTAGGGTTTCCGAATCCGGAAACACAATTAAACCGATCAATATTTGCACAAAGAAGCAAAAAAACAGTAATTTCACAGGTTTTTTTATGATAATTACCTTTTTCAAAATTAAAACCACTTTCTCACAAAAAAAAAAAACTTAAATAACTTAACACATACCAGAACTTGAAGGCTCCATACCAAAATTTTGATATTAAATAATCTCCACTTTTTTGTATGCTATTAAAAACACTTTACGAATGTCTTCACAACAAACTCCAGTTATCTGTGAACACGAATTGCTTGCACCGATGCATGTAATACAAATTGTGTTTAGGATAACGGTTTTAAGCTTTTACAATATTAACAGTGGGATATTTGACTATTTAAAAAAATATAAATGACCCCATACAGGCAATTTAATTTTTCGATTTATTGCCACTGATTAGGCCATTTTCCCCCATTGTGCTTCGGTTAATAATAAACAAAATAAATTAGATAATTGTCTTTCGTTCGTGATAGAAAATTGGTTATAAAGTTTTCATGCACAATAACAATTTTCTCGATTTTGGCTTGTAAAATGTTGGACTTCAAATAATTTTTTTTTCTAATTTTTCCATCCATGATTATTAATGTATTTAGCAATTTTTCTTGCTTCTCTTTTATAGAATTTTGTTTTTATTTCTATTTTAATTTCCATACTACTCGGATTAAGTTCTTTTTCAATTTCTGTTCACAACCCTGATGTCTGATAGCTTGACACATGCACCGAGATTCAGCTATTTCGGCGTGTGAAGTGATATGACTCGCCTTACTCGTCGACTCATCTCACTTTCCGCTAAAAAGTGATTCAGCTATTTAAGTGAAATGAGTATGTTCGAATTAAGCTTAGAACACCTAAATGTCTTAAAGCAAAAACAAAATGTAGGTAGGTACAATGCTACATTCATACATACATAAGCAAAGAAAATGTAAACAAACAAATCAACACAAGAAAATGTCCAATAAATTAAATGCAAAAGAAGTATTTATTTTAAATACACAAATTTATACAATTACATCTACATATTTTGTACATTATATACAAATGCAGAATCCTACATTGTTATTAACGTGCCTTACAAGATTATTGCAAATCAGTTTTTCTATATTTTTCATAGCTTGTTGGATTCTTTTGGGCTAGTTCGTTGTGTTTGTCATTTTAATTTCGTGTGATTGAATAGATGTGAAACAATTTCCTTAAGAAAAGAACAAATACTTAACCAAAAACGTAAATACGCCAACAAATGCACCAAGTCACTGATCAAATCTCAGGCGAGTAATCTGACATTTCATTTCACTCACTCCCTCACTTTTACTAGCTTAATCGATTTTTAATTAAAAGTGACTCATCTCACTCACTCACTGCGGTTTAGAATTAGCTGAATCTCGGTGATGAATGTGGTTCCATTTTAGTCTCAGTTATTTTGTGCGATACAAGTCCTATTGACTGCAACTAGCGGGAAAAAATCTAAGTAATGTATTACTCAGTCCTTGAATGTGATGCTCAACTCGTTATTTTCTTTTGAAATTCTAGTCGGTAATGCGCGTATTATTTATGTATTCTGATAAGGATTATAGAGAATGGTGTGCATTTCGTAATCGTAATTAAAATTAACTCAGAAGTTAATTCCCTGGTCCACTTGAATTCGTCAGCCATTTGGATTGTTGTTTATTCATCAACATCCAAAAATAAATAAAGAGAAAAAGAGTAGAAAGAGAAACGTCAAAAACACGCAGGTGCTGAGATAGAATTATTTCTGTTTCATCTTTTCGTTTTTATATCTCTCTGATACTTCCTTCACGCAATGCTAAACATGTACCGTGTAAAACCGGACTAAGCTGACTAAAAATAAATGTGAGCAAGATATCATAGATGTTGCACATTCCTAAAAAAAATACTATAGCTTTCACACGTTTCTATGTATGAAATTTAAAAATACCTGTTATTGTTATTAGTTAATTCAACTTTGTGATATGTCAAAATTTCAAGTAGCAAATTTTTTTGCTGAAGTGGTGTCACGAAAGTCAGCATCGGGATCCCAATTTTGGCGGCATTTTTTTTGTTGACTATTGTCGTATAAAGCTGACATTAAACTTGCAGTCCATATATAATACGTCCACGGAATGACTAATTTGTAGATCACCGGAAGGTTGTGCTTTACTTTAATACTTGCGGTGGTTATCGATAAACAATTAAGACTTCAATATTGTTTTCACAAATTAGACTTATTTACAATACTTTAAATGTTTTATTTAATACACCAGATATATATTTTGCACAAAAGACACTTTGCGAAGGCAATTCGAAGCGTCTGGATGTTGCCTGGTCGAATTTGAATTAATGGTTCAACTTCAATTTCTTTAGGAGTGATTTTTTCTAAGCCCGGGGGAAATTAGACGAAAAAAGTGGGATTAACAATTTTCATGTTAAATCCAACAACAACTAATTCCCAGGGGTGCCTATCTTAAACCCAGACAATATTGCGGGCTTAGCTTTTGGAGAGGATAAAAACTGTGCTAACAAATGATTTTTCATTAAGTTATAGATAAAATGTATAGAAACATAAAATTTGGCATTTTGAAATGTCAGTTAATTATCTATTTTGTGAATTGCAAAATTCAAAGGTAATAAAAGTGCCTTAAAAATATTCTTTTGACTATTATAATTTACTTTAAATATTACATAGCCTAACGGAAGTGCTATTCAATCGATTCTGCTATATGATGCTCTTGTGCAGTTGACTGAACATCTTCGCACTTGTCAGGAATTAAGTCAAGTCCGTACTGGCAATTGGCAAAAGTTCTGCGGGGTTCATGAAAATGTAAGTCCGTCGCTTGTTCAGATTGCCTGTCCAACTAGAAGATGTGGTCTCACCAATAATTCTACAGTACTACACGGATAAAGGAAACTCTGAAAATCCTAGAAATGTATTTCTTATATCGGAGTTTTTCTTATAGAATTAATTTTATAGGGGAAATTCTTAACCTGTTTTTATTATAAATTAAAGATTTTATATTATCAACTTAAAACATAAGATTATTTAAATAGAGCTTACTGACGACGGAAGCATAGCTTCTGAAATGTACATATAAGCAAAAATAAATAATTTGTGTTTTAAGTTGATAAAATAAAATCTTTAATTTTTCTAATATCCAAACATCGGATATAAGAGAGAAAATTTCTTATGTGAGACATACGGATATAAGAAAGAACATTTCTTTAAAAAAAAACTATGGGCAAAGAAAAGTATTTTGTACGTGTACCTACAAAATTTGATGAAAACGAAGTAGGCCATACAAACATTATATGCATAATGAATGTATGTTAATATAAAAACTTCATCTGTAATATTTTATAAGATAAAAAGCTTTAATGTAACCATATAACCAAAATATACTCTTCATCAAAAAGTAAAAAAAAAAAAAAAAATAAATAAGTCTTCTCTGCAAATAATAAAATTAAGCAAAATATTGTGAGCCTATGCAATGAAGGTTAATACGTATCTATTTTTTTTAATTCATTTTTATTTATTTTTAACTTATAATTATATTAAACATAAAAAATGCTTAAAACTAGCCTAATTATCAATAACTTACAACTATAATTTACTGGCGCTTTGCAGGCGCTCAAAACTAAACCATAACTCTTAAAAATCATGTGTTTCGACCTAAAAACTGTTTTAATTAATTCTAATTATTTTTATTCTACCAAGAAAACATAATTAAAAAAACTTGGTATCATATCATATTTTATATTTACCTATAAACTACCTAAAGCTAGACTAAAAAATAATTACAACTAGATACAAATAAGTTATACTAACTTAATATAGCTTAAACTACTTAAAATAGCCAAAACCACTTAAAACAGCCACAGCAGCATTTTTCGTTTTTTAAATTTTTTTATTTATATTTTGTACACGCATATCTAATATATACATGAATGTACAGGAACTATTTTGTATGACAGGTGGTAATCCTTAAACATTTATCATCTCAACACAACCAGCAAAAAATGTCAAGCGCAAATGTCAGAATCACATTTTTTACATTGTTGTATTTGTAAATTTGACTTTCTCCTCATGAATATATGACAAATCTAACAACCATATCCAAAAATATAGGTTATGTCGTAAACAGATGCAAAAATATCAATTTCATAAAGGTAATAGCTTGCAGGCATACTCAAATAGCTACCGAAATTTCCCATCTTTGTTTTGCTAATCTGTGGTCAGAATATTCGCGGCCTTTCCAATTTTCAGCTGTCATTCCTTTAAATAGGGAATTGTAATGAAGGTCTTAACACAATGATTCATATTCAAAAGGTTTTGGGACAGGTCTTTCTAACAAAGTAAAATTTCTTATAAGCGTACTTTTTTGTCCTAAGAATTGATTGAAAAAGGCAGGGTGTTTCTCATTGTGTTACTTATAAGCGAGTTTTTCTTGCATGAGTGTTTCTTTTACCCGTAAAATACTGTATAACTATTTCAAGCGGGCTTCTCTAATAACAACCAAGAAAAACAAGATTCTAACAAACAATCTGTATCCTCGTCCAAGAAGCGTAAGATCGTTATAATCCGAGGAGAATGAAATGACATCTGATTGTAAATTCCATCCAACATATTGTAGTACCTTTGTTTACCAGTTTTCCGCCTTGTGCAAGATCATTTGCTATCCGGGTTCATAAAATTATTCCTTCTGGAAAGCAAACATAACTTTAATTCCTTCAAAACGCAAAAAATGTTGTTACAACAACTTCGCCAACAGCACCAGCATCTTCAACATTAACATCAGTTCCTGTCGTTCGAAAACGGGAAAATGCTCGATATTTATTTGGAAGAAAAATTACAAATATGAAGGGAGGCAATGGATGGTTTATGGTCTAAAGAAGAAATGCCAGAAGGAATCGGAAGAAAACAAAATCAGAATTGAAGTTTGAAGATCAATTCAAAAGAATTTGAAAAATAATTTAAATCGTAATTTAGTTTCGCTTATGTAGAGAAGCTGCTGTTTGATAGTACGCTTTCTAATCTGGTCTGCTCATTGTACCTTAAAATAAAAAGGATTCACAGGCACAGCAGTAGTGTAGTCATCAATTGAATCCGGACTATTATACCTTGATAGTAGTTAGAATATCAGAAACAATTGAGTTCTCCTCAGTGCTACCCAGTGTACAATTTTTGCTCCTTACCTTTCACCAAAATTGCTCCTAGAGGAGGAGACCCAGTGATCGGGCTGTAGAATATATTTGTAGTATCTGACAATTTGGGCAGCGTATCGAGTTTGGCAAGAATTTCACCATTTTTACGTTGTCCCAACCAATATCGTGTGAGGTCAAATGTCAACAAGGCCAAGCCTGTACATTGTACAAACTACAATAAATTTTCCTTCTTTGTATATTTATATGGGTTATTATATACCCTTGTGATACCTAGTGATTTCATTTCATAAACATTTTCATTTCTGATACAGGAAGCGTAGACTGTACCGATCAATAAGAACAGATCGTGAACGAAAATATTAAGGAAAACGAAAGAATGCCTATCTTCAATTTCCATATACATCAAATAAGCGTCCGTTTAGTCCTGCTAAGGAGCTGTACACATATTATTTTTATTATTATTATTTTTTTAATACGTTAAATGCTATCGTTAAAATTACAAAAATTTACTTAAATCTAAATTTAATTTATTATAATTATAACAAAATTTCAACTACTCAGAGCAAAAAAGTTACATTTGAAGCTTTCAGATTTAATATTATCATTTGCAGAACCCATGAGAATAGAGAATTTATTGAAATTTTTGATTAACTGATTAAGAGGACAATTAGCGCGACAGTTTGATCTGCTAAAAATAGTTCGAAGTAGTAAATTCCTTCTTCAGCTAGTCTGACTCATCTTGAAACCTATTCGAACGAGAAACGACGGATCCATTCATTACTCCAGTTATGAAGCAGAACTGCAAGTGCTCTCTGTGACCTGAAAGAGATGGGAGGTTAATCAATTGTAGTCTTAAAGTATATGGAGGTAATATAACTCTATCTGACCAAGGCAAAAAACGAAGAGAAAATCTTAACAAATTTCTTTGTTTACTTTCCATCCTGTTTATATGAATAGACTTGTCTGGCGCCCATACAACGCACCCGTATTCGAGAATTGGCCTGACAAGAGAAACATAAAGAATTTTAATTACATAAGGATCGCGGAAATCACGGGAAAATCATTTCACAAAACGAAGTATTCCATTATTTTTTTAAATAATATAAATAAAGTGGTCAGTAAATGTAAATTTTAAGTTTAATACGATTCCGAGATCAGAAAACTAGATTCACGATATAAACGCGACGAGTTAAGACGATAGTCATAATTAATTAAATTACGTTTGCGTGTAAGGCTTACTGTCTTACAATTGTCTATATTTAAAATCAAAATTGTTTTTGCACCATTCCCAAAATGTATTTAGATTATATTGTAGTTGTTCACAATCTGTGATGTAGTTAATTTTTCTAAATATTTTTACATCACCAGCGTAGATTAAAGTCATTGAATGATTAAATTTAGATGGAAGATTATTTATAAATAAAATGAACAGCAAAGCACCAAGGTCACTCCCTTGGCGAACACCAGAATTAACTTTAAATTGGCATGAACGGTTTCTTCTAAACATAACACTGTAATATCTATCTTTGAGGTATGACGAAATCCACATAATCGTTGAGTCCAATTTTGTTTAATTTACTCTGGAGTATTTCATGACTTAATTTATCAAATGCTTTGATGAAATCTGTGATAATACAATCTACTTGGGAATGTTTTCCGTTTGAATCCAAACGAAAAGTAGAGAATTGTAATAAATTAGTAACTGTAGATTTTTTCATCACAAAACCAGGTTGATTTTCACATGTAAGAAGAACAATTAAAAGAAATTATGTCACAGACAAGAGACTCGAACAGTTAAGGAATAGCAGAAAGTTTCGCTATAGGACGATAATTTGTTATTAAATTCATGGGGCCTTTTTTATGGACTGGTATAAGGAATAAATATTTCCAAAGACATGGGAATTTAGAACGTTTCAAAGACTCGTTAAAAAGAATAAACAATGGATAAGAATTATAAGATACACATTTTTTCAGCATAAATGATGGTATACCAGGACTAAAATATTCATCTGGTTGTAAAATATTTTCACGTATGTCAGCCTCAGAAATCGAAAAATTAATCAAATTAAGATGTGTGTATTCTAGTGTGTTAGGAGGGATAAAAGAAATACTTGCTGATATTGTCTCTGGTAGATGACTAGAACAATTTTGAAAGCTCATACTAGCTGGATAACCGTCAGATTTACGTTTATTGTTAACGTATCTCCAAAATGTATGGGGGTTCAATTTAAGCTCAGTTTTCGAAACAAATTTAGATTACAGAAAGTCTGAGTAGGCCACAAAGAAGAATTGCAGTTCTTGGTAGACATTTGGCACATCAGTTCTCGAAAGATTATATATCAGCCAGGCCTTATTTCTTTTATTTTTTAAAGTTTTTAAATGCGAATCAAACCATGGCGGGTTACTATTTAAGGATTTTAATTCACGCAGTGGAATAGTATCCAAAAAACAATCAAATAAAATGTCATAAAATCGTAAAATCATTTCATCTAAGCCCAACTTAGAAAATAATACATCCCAGTTAATTTCGACCAGCAAATCCAAAAAACAATCAAATAAAATGTCATAAAATCATTAAATCATTTCATCTAAATGTAATTTTGAAAATAATACATCCGAGTTAATTTCGACTAGTAAATTAAATAGCTGAACAAAATTACATTTTTGAAGTCAAACTCAATATGATTTTTTAAAAAAATACAGATAAATTTAAGGAAATAGTAAGGGCGGGGTGGTGGCCATCTTCGTGAACAAGTTTTGAATATCGGATGATATAACGGCAGCATCAGACTTCATTACATCAGTACAAGTAGATAAGATCTAGCATTCTTCAATTTTCGTTGTTAACTCCATTAAGCTGATTTAAGCGAAAAGTGCCATACCATCTATTAAGACGAATTTATTAGTATTCGAAGCGTTAGTGGGGAAATATTCATCATCATTAGTTGGACGGCACCAAGTTGGGAAGATAAAGTCCCCAATAATTATCATTTCGTCAGTTGGATCAGTCTTTTTAAATGTCGTCTCTAGGGAATTGTACAAATTTTCATAAATTTCAATGGTAGAGCTGGGTGGAATATAAGTAGCAACCACATAAACCTAACCAGAAGACATTTTTATTTTTGCGCAGAGCACTTCAAGCGATAATTGCAGAAAATCGTCAACAAGTGAACAAATAAGAACTGTTCTTACTCCACTTAATAAACCTCGGTCAACAGTAGCTGAATTATTAAGTATGTGGCGATCACGTCTAAAAAGTTGAAAGGTGTTATCAAATAATTCAGAGTTAATAAGAGACGAGTTCAACCATATCTCCGTCAGCACGATAATGTCATGAGGGATTTTACTTATGTTTTTATAAACCTTGCTGGCTTTTGTCCTTAGTCCATTTACATTTTGACAGTAAATCAGTACTTGTTGTAGCTGCTTCGAAGAGAATTTCGCATTGTCAGTTGTGGAGAAAAATTTTTGTGATGTGTCTTTGCGGATCTGTTTCCAAATTCATGCATGATTATACCATTTGGCCAAAAAGACGAAGAATTTAGGATGTAAAATATTGAATCAGGTACTTTTATTTTAAACGATGAGTATTTTGAGAAGTTACGTTGAATTATTTTTGCTACAGATATATGTCGAATCGTGCCAAGTTCATTTTGTATATAATTTTTAAAATCTAAAGCATTCAAATTTGGAAACAAAGATAGTTTTTTGTACTTCAGCTATTTTTAGTCCGTACTCAATAGAAGATACAGACTTAGTTTGATTTGTCATGGGTAAATTTTGGGTTGGTAAAGTTGAGAAATTCGCGTTTATATGTGGTATATTACCAATTATATTATTTAAAGTGTTTACTGAGCGAGTTACACAATCTATAAGCTCGTGTACTGGTACAGAAACGTCAATAGGAGATCTAGGTGTAGGTAAAGGTGTAATTGCACTTAATGCACCTTCGATTTGTTGCGATTTAGAGAACGGGGGCATTGCTAAAGGTTCTGCTATGGATGTGGCAAGTTTCTTTGTTGATGGAATTAGCGAAGTTGATTATAAATCGAGTTCATAACTTTTTCTTTTTAACGGCGCTGCAACAATTTTCTCAGGTAAAGTTTTATTTTGATTACCTTCATTATATCACAGTCGCTGCAAAAATAATAGAAAGATTTTCTCTCCTTAAATAGCTTAATTGTGTAAATGGAACGTCAATACATGTAACATGAAAAAGTTTGCGACAATTGCCATGACACATAATGGGATCTATCATATAATCAGTAGCACCTTCACAAAAATGGCATTTAGACATTTTTGCAATTTAATTATTGGTCTTTAACTTTAAAAAATAAAATTTTAAATAGTCTCCTCACAAATTTTTGGTTCAGCCTGGTCTTCGAAAGTTAAACAAAAAGGTTCAAGTCTCAGATAGATGGTAATGTAGTGTGTTGACAGATCTCAATAAAATACAGATGTTATTGTTGTTGTTTTCGTTGGTAAAAAAAGTAAATAAAAAAATGCGTATGTATGTAGCATCAAAACAAACTATTGGCAGGACATCTACTAAAAATGCACTCACCGGGAAGGAAGAGTCAAGAGCGCATTCCAATTTTTTTCAGGTTGCCAGTAAAGAAATTAATAATGATGGTGAACAATGTTCCACAGCTCACCCTCACGGCAGTTTAGGACCATAAAATAAATAGGGAAACACCTTTATTATTTTTTGCAGTAGTTTTTGCTTCTTAAGCATAATATTTGAAAACTAAATTGCACTAACCACGGCAGATAAGGCGGAGACAGCGGGATAGATGAATATCAAAGCTTTTTCACTCAATCAACCGATAAATTACTTTCTTTATGTAATTTTAATTTTGAAAATATACAATATTCACATATTAAAACTACTCACGTGAAAGTAATTTTTTTAAAAATATGGTTCAACTATTTAAAGCAGTATTTTATCATTTAGAAAATAATAATTTTTCAAAATAAATTTAATACAATCGCAGAGGTAAAATCACACAGCCTCTTTCATCGAGCGTTGCCAGATTGAACTGTAGATAGAAGAACAAGATTCATTGATTGGATTGGTTCAGTCTGGAAATGGTCAGCTGGAAGTCCCGATGTTGGAGATTGGAACAACTTCATTCAAAGAGAACAGGAGATAGTAGAAAACAACAATCAACAGTAAAAAGTAAATAAAGCACTAATTGGTATTTCACATAATATCACTGAGGAGATGAATTGGATAATTAGAAAGTTCAACAACCAAATTGGGAGAACAGAATCAGGAAGAATGCAACAAGGCATTCTGCACCAAATCCTAATAGTAAAGGAAGAAGTGGATTAGATCATCCGAGCATGCCAAATGGCTAGAAATGGAATAGTCACGACGAATCTACTGAACAAGGAGGAAATAGAAAGAATTATAAGCGAAATTAGAACATTGCCATACAAAAATGAAATCCAAGCTGCAGAGTACAGCAACAATTAGTCTTCACTAACAAAGTAATAACACCATGCTCTTATATGTCCTTTCAATAGCTAAAGTTAGGACAGTCGGACAAGAGCTACAATAACTGGAAACCAACAAATGGACCTGAAGTTCAAAGTGGTTCTTATTAACCACAGCGAAACCTTTGGATTGATAAGTCACTGCCTAACTATCAGCAACTCTACCAAAAGTTAAGAACAGGCATGGGAAAGGATTCCCGAGAATGGTTGCGTAGCTAAATTACTTAAGGATTGAAACGCAAATTGTGACTTTCGTACTAATGCAAAAGAAATTGTCGAACTAGTCAATGACGATACCATCTTCGTAACAAACTTCAAGTGGATTTGTTCTCAAACAACTCCACAAGTAGGTTGAACCGTACCTATGTTATTTATATGAATTATTGCACTTTTTATTATTTTATATAGATAAATATATAAATACACATATGTATGTGACTAATTTTAGTATTTCTTTCACAGGGGTTTTTACAGATTTTTTTTATTTTAACCTGAATTGGGCATATGACACATTTCAAAAATGTTCATCACAAGATTAGCACCACACAAACATAGGAAAGAATACACAATATTTTCAGCTAATTCTCTAATAGGTAATAGGTCCTTTAAAGACAATGGACAATCGCAATATAATTCTGCCAATGCAAAACACTTTTTAAACAAAATTCAAATATTATTGGAGAAACTGCAGTTTATTCTTTTTTTAATATTAACTTTTTTATTTTAGTAAGAAATATTACAAAAATACAAAGTCTATCTCACACAAAGTCTTCTTCTCGAACCTTTCAAAAAAAAACATTTTCTTATTTTTTTCTTCTCTAACAAAACTAGGTTACTTAATTTTTTTGTATCGTTTTTTTCTGTTTTTTAATGAAGTATATTTAGCGAGCCTACAAAACATTTCTTTCCAAGGAACGCCAGCGTGCAAGGAATCGGTCTGCACAAAATTTCGCTTAAGGAAAATGTCACCTACCTTGAATTTCACATCCTTGCTGTGTGTGTTATAAGAATTTTCATATGCTTTGTTTGCACGTTCAAGGGAAGTTTAAAAAAGGCTGTAAATTACATGCATCTAAGAAGTTTTTCACAATACCACAAAGTCTGGGTTGTTGACGGCTCTGAGCGATCTCAGGAGTTTGTAGTCCGAGCCAGGTTCTACTTTACACTGCCCAAAAAGTGCTTCGTATGGAGACATATCAATGGCCAAGTGAATCGTCGTTCTAGGGCGCAAGCTTTGAATTAAATTTTTTGTCCCAGGGCCTCCGATCTTTGTCCAAATAAGACCAAGTCACACTTACAATGGAACGATTCACTCGCGTGAAAGACAATCTCCTTGTTCAGTAGATTCGTGTTGACTATTCTATTTCTAGCCACTTGGCATGCTCGGATGATCTCATCCACTTCGTCTTTTACTTTAAGGATTTGGTGCAGAATGCTTTGTTCCATTCTTCCTGATTCTGTTCTCCCAATTTGGTTGTTGAACTTTCTAATTATCCAATTCATCTCCTCAGTGATATTATGTGAAATACCAATTAGTGCTTTATTTACTTTTTACTGTTGATTGTTGTTTTCTACTATCTCCTGTGCTCTTTGAATGATGGTGTTCCAATCTCCAACATCTGGACTTCCAGCTGACCATTTCCAGACTAAGCCAATCCAATCAATGAATCTTCTTCTTCTATCTACAGTTCAATCTGGCAACGCTCGATGAAAGAGGCTGTGTGATTTTACCTCTGCGATGGTATTAAATTTATTTTGAAGAATTAATAATTTACTAAATGATAAAATACTGCTTTAAATAGTTGAACCATATTTTTAAAAATTTTACTTTCACGTGAGTAGTTTTAATATGTAAATATTGTATATTTTCAAAATCAAAATTTACATAAAGAAAGTAATTTATCTGTTGATTGAGTGAAAAAGCTTTGATATTCATCTATCCCGCTGTCTGCGCATTATCTGCCGTGGTGAGTGCAATTTAGTTTTCATATATTCTGCCTAAGAAGCAAAAACATTGATACTGCAAAAAATTATACAGGTTTTTCCCTATTTATTTTATACTCCTAAGCTGCCGTGAGGGTGAAATGTGGAACATTGTTTGCCATCGTCATTAATTTCTTTACTGGCACCCTGAAAAAAAATTGGAATTCCATTATGTGTCATGGCAATTGTCGCAAACTTTTTCATATTACATGTATTGACGTTCCATTTAGCACAATTAAGGTATTTAAGGAAAGAAAATCTTTCTATTATTTTTGGAGCGACTGTGATGTAATGAAGGTAATCAAAATAAGACTTCACCTGAGAAAATTGTTGCAGCGCCATTAAAAAGAAAAAGTTATGAACTCGATTTAGAATCACCTTCGCTAATTCCATCAACAAAGAAACTTGCAACATCCATATCAGAACCTTTATCAATGCCCCCGTTCTCTAAATCGCAAAAAATCGAAGATGCATAAAGTGCAATTACACCTTCACCTACACCAAGACCTCATATTGACGTATCTGTACCAGTAGACTAGCTTATAGATTGTGTAACTCGCTCAGTAAACTTTATAAATAATATAACTGGTACTATACCACATATAAACGCGATTTCCTCAACTTTATCAAACCAAAATTTACCCATGACAAATCAAACTAAGTCTGTATCTTCTATTGAGTCAGGACTGAAAATATCCGCAAAGACTCAGCACAAAAAATTTCCTCCACAACTGACAATGCGAAATTCTCGTCGAAGCAGCTAAAACAAGTACTGATTTACTATCAAAATGTCAATGGACTAGGGACAAAAGCCAGCAAGGTTTATAAAAACATATGTAAAATCCCTCATGACATTATCGTGCTGAGTGAGACATGAATTATTGAGACTGAGACTGAATTATTTGATAACACCTTTCAACTTTTTCGAGGTGATTGCCACATACTTAATGACTCAGCTACTGTTGGCAGTCTGGGCTGTTGACGGCTCTGAGCGATCTCAGAAGTTTGTATTCCGAGCCAGGTTCTACTTAACATTGAACAAATAGTGCTTCGTATGGAGACATACCAATGGTCAAGTGAATCGTTGTCCTAAACCCGCAAGCTATTGAATTAAATTTTTTATCCCAGGGCCTCTGATCTTTGTCTAACTAAGACCTAATTGCAGAATCAAACGATTAACTCTTTCACTCGCGTTTGCCTGCGGTGAATAGAATGCCGTCTTTACGTGAGTGACTCCATATGAATGCAAACATTTGGAGAACTCTTTGCTCACAAATTGTTTTCTATTATCAAAGAGCAAGGATACTGGTACTGCAAAAACCGAGAATATTTGATGCTCCAGAAAGTATTTGTACTGGTAGCCTGTCGCAAAGGATGAATATGAACAATCTTTGTCAGTTGGTCTATACAGACGATTATGTATGTGTTACATTTGATTGATCGTGGATACGGTCCCAGGAAGTCGATGAAAATATGTTGGTATGGCCTTTCCACTACGAATGCCTTTCCCAATTTTTGTTCTTAGAATTGTGTTAGTAGTGCAGTCGATACTGTGCATACGTCGCAACTAGCAGTCAATGATTCAGTCGATCTCGTACTGTGGAGGTGTTAAGACGTTTTCGGCTTCCCAGTTTTTCCAATTAAAATTCGTGTGTGAGCTTAAGTTCTATATTAAATCAACATTTCATAAGTGGTGCAGTAGCACAAAGATTGAGTGGCCGACCGAGAATCCGAGGGTCGCAAGTTCGATTCCCAGCCGGGCATCAGAACTTTATCAGCTTTTTTTCACAACCGTGAAGTGGAAAACTTTATTGGTTGGGAAAACGATCAAAGGAGGAGGAGTTTAAGCACCAGGGCATCGAAAGGTGTCCTAGGGCCAATGAGGCCAGCGATGGCATCAGCAGAGGGAACATCGAAAGATGTTCCAATTACAAACAATGATTCTGCAGCAACAACATCATCAGCAATAACAACAACGGCAACATCATCCGATGCTAATCAAAAGCGCAGAAAGAGGATCAAGTGCGCACCAAATTTAGTAAAAAGGAGATCCACGGCCACCTCAGCAAAGCTGCCAGCTGGGGTGCATACGTCCGATATAGACGAGACGTCAGAGGCAGCAAGGCAAACCGAGCTAGACACTTCACCCGAAGAGGGTATAGCATATATGTCTGAAGAAGGAGAAGGGCACTTCACGACGGGCGATAGTACTGCCCTCGTGAACCTCTCCTCATCAGAGGCGTCATCTGAGGAGGACGAGGAACAAAGAATGTTCGCCCAAATTGATGCTCTGGAGGCAGAAATAGAAAAGATAAAAAGTAAAGTTAAGGCCAGCCAAGAAGCGCGTCGAGCGAGGCAACTAAAAGAACTCGACGAAAAAGAACAACAGCAGAAAAAAGAACAATTACAAAAACAACAGCCACAGCAGCAGCCAAAACAACAACGGCCAAAACAACAACAACAGCAACAGCAGCAGACACAAGTCCAGAAACAAACGCAAGAAAAACAGCAGCAGCAGATTCAAAAGCAGCAGAATCAACAGCCGCAGAAAAGTCAGTCTCAGCAGCAGCAGCCACAGCCGCCGATTATGAAAAAAGAAAAGGTGCCACCCATTAATACTTATAAAATGGAGTTACAGGATACAATAAATCTATGTAAGTTGACCATAGGTCAAAATTTTACTATTAAACGATTAAATAACGATAGGCATGCTATCCAGTGCTTCACACTGGAACAGCACAAAAAAATTAAAGAGTTGCTAAAAGAAACTACAACCGAATTCTTTAGTTTCACCCCTAAAACCGAAAAATTTCAAACGGTCCTTTTGAAGGGCATAGATTCCTACACGGAACCACAGGTGCTCTTAAATGAACTCCGCCAAAAAGCGAATGACGATCTCAACTTTATCGGGGTCAAGCCGTTCGCTACAGTTAGAGCTAGGCGGGAGAAGCGGAGACTTCCCTTCTTCCTTGTTCAACTCTCACCCAGCAGCAAACTGGATAGTTTGAGGAGTATATCCGTCCTCAACTATCAGGTTGTAACTTGGGACAAATTAAAAAGGCGCGGCGACATGCTTCAATGCATGCGCTGCCAAAGGTTCGGCCACGCCGCAGCAAACTGCGAAATGCAGTCACGCTGCGTTAAGTGTGGAGAGAACCACAATGCAGATGAATGCAAGTTAGGAAAGGAACGGGTCGAAGATAGGACCCAGCTTAAATGTGTACCCTGCCGAGGCGCCGGACACCCCGCTAATTATCGGGGATGCCCGACGTTTCAGCTTATAAAAAACAATAAAGCAGCAAAGCAAACAGTGGTAGAAAAGCGTCCAACAGTGCGCCCTCCTACAACAACGCCCGTCAACCCCCAAATTTCTTACGCCCAAATGGCGTCAGGAAGGGGAAGCACGGTACAGCCTACACCAAAGGTCGCCCAACAGGCCCCCGTGCCTAAGGCGCCGGCGGCACAGGCGGACATTATGGGCGTTCTACTGGCCATTCAGGGCCAGTTGAACGGCCTCCAAAACCAGATCAGGGAGCAGGCGACTAGGGTGGATTATATCTACTCTGTTTTGCCGAGCTTAACGCAACTTAGAGGTTAAGGGCGCGCTGCCGGAGAGGCCCTTTAAGATCCTAGCTGTGAATGTAAATTCACTGATTAGGACCGAACGTAGAGCGAATTTATTCCAATTGCTTAAAGACATAAGTCCAGATGTGTTTATGGCTAGCGAAACTAAGCTTAACCAGAAACATAAATTGACTAACAACAATTACAATATCGTAAGGATAGACCGACCCAACTCCACTCAAGGAGGGGGCGTCGCAATCTTTATACGTAAAGGCATTAGTAATAAGGTAATATATAATAGTGATGTGCGTAAATTTCGGACGTTAGAGGCATGCATCATATGCATTCATCTCCAACAGGGGAAGGGAATGTATGTGATCGCTGCCTATGCACCGGAAACACCTCAGCCCACACAGTTTATAACAGAGCTTGAAAAGCTTTTTGAATGCTTAAGATTGAGCTCGGAAGAAAACTACTACATATTGGCTGGTGATTTGAATGCCAAACATATAGATTGGGGAAATCAAATACAAAATCCTCGTGGTAACCATCTGTATAATTGGATGGGTCGATACAACCTGGAGTATCGCATTGAACTTCTCGCTACAGACAGGCCATCGTTTCCAAGAAGCGGTGCCTATCTGGATCTATTGTTGAAAGACGCAAGACTAACAATTACTGATACTGTGGGCCATCGGTCTAAAAATTGTTTAAGAACGATCGAGTACGACAGTGACCACTGCGGACTCGCCACCGTAATACAACTTCCGAACTCGCTTATGGAGTTGGAGGAGTATGTACCGGTGCATACTTACAATTACAGTAAGGTGCGCTGGCCACGCTTCTCGAACGTCTTATTGAGCGAGTTACGATCAAATGGTATATCCCCACCAAATGACAGGAACATGACAAATACTGAAATTGACAGATACTTAGAACAAATGGACGAAACAATTCAACGAACAATGAACAGGACAATACCGAAATACAAAGAACGTAACGCAACTGACATGTACCGTAACGCGACAATTGATGCACTACACAGACAAAAAAGTGGCTTACTGACAAGACTAAAACGCTTGTACAGACGGTTTACTGACACACGAGATCTGGAGATAAGGACACTGAAGTCGTCCATCAAAACTTCAACCAATTGATCAAAGAAAATTATAGGTTGTCCATTAATTTGTTTTGGGACAACAAAATTCGGGCCGTGAACGCTACCGACCCGAGTATGTTCCCACAAATTAATAAGATATTCAGAAGAAAAGATCGAAACGACCTTCCGTGTCTTAAGCTCCAGAGGACGACACAAAACAGAGACGTACTTCTGACAGCAGGCATAGACCCAGATGACGCCGTCTTGGACGATGACCTCTTCATAATCGAAGATCCGCAGGAGAAGGTGGAGGCTGTGGGGGCTGCTTTCCAGCAAGTGTACAAGGTGAATGCTAGCATTCGCCCGAATCATGACCTGGAGAACAGAGCTCTGCTTCATCACTTATGGCTCCGAAACGATATAAGCGAATGGCGATCTGAGAACCTTGGTTTTACCGGGTTTAATGATGAAGATTTGGCAAACGCCATAATCGCCGACCGAAATGGGCCCTGTCCCCTGTTAATTTCGAAGAATGAGCTCCAGCTCATCTTCGATTCATTAAAGAAAAAGAAGTCTGCAGGAGTCGATGGTATATCCAACGTTGTACTACGACATTTGCCTCAAGAAGCAGTTGACATTTATACCACACTATTTAACAACGCGCTGAATAATGCATATTATCCAGTGCGGTGGAAGACAGCTGTGGTGCACCCTCTCCCAAAAAAGGGAAAGGACAACTCCAATCCGGCGAATCTCCGGTCGATAAGTCTTCTTCCGAGCATCAGCAAAGTATTTGAAAAGGTTATTAATAGAGCCCTGTTCAAGTGGGCGGAGAACAAAAATATCATCCCGGATAATCAGTTCGGTTTTAAGGCGGGACATGACAAAATTCATGCCGCGTCTAAACTAGTTTCTGATATCCAATGGAACAAAACTAAAAAGCAGTGTACGGGTGCCTGTCTGGTTGATTTGGAGAAGGCCTTCGACACCGTATGGTTAGAAGGTCTCTATCTAAGGCTAACCAGACTAGGTATAAGTAAACCTCTATTGTATATGCTTTATGACATGCTAAATGGTAGAAAGTTTATTGTCAAGAGTGGCAATGTAACTTCTACCGCAATTTTTAATATTAATAATGGTCTTCAGCAGGGAGCGGTTAACTCGCCGATTCTATTCAGCATTTACACCAGCGATCTGATAGGTAGTCTAACTCAGGCAATTGCGTACGCCGACGATCTAATTGCGTACAGAACAGCTAATACAGTTGAGGTCATCAAAAGTCTCTTGCAGAGTGACTTCGACAAGATTCAGCGATATTGTGATGACTGGAAGTTGAAAATCAACTTCCAGAAATCAGAAACTATTTTGTTTAGGACTCCGTTGTCTAGCGCCTCAAGGGATACGAAAAAGAACTGGCGCAAGCTGGTGATCGTAGGGCCACATGGACATCCACTGGCGAGTAAAAGTGTAGTAAAGTACCTTGGCATCTGGTTGGATCAGTACCTGTATTTCGACAGACATATAGGTGCTGCTTTGGCCAGGGCTAGGGGCGCCTTTGCCTTGACAAAACGACTGTTTTATAGCAGCCGTCTTGACAGCAGGGTGAAGGTAATTTGCTACATGGCCCTCATCAGGCCGATGATTGCCTACGGATGCCCGGTGTGGTTCAACGTTGCCCCATCTCAAATGGAAAAGATTCGGGTGTTTGAGAGGCAATGTCTTAGACGTTGCCTTGGATTACACATAACACCAGAGTCGGAGTACACAAGATATTATTCCAACCAGGTTCTATACAACGGAGCCAACATAAACAGAATAGATAATTTTTTGTTCAAGCTGATTCGGGGTCACGTTGCAAGAGCGATGTCCTCAACTAACAGCTTAATTTTTGGGGCTTATTACCCCAATAACGAATATTTTGAGAGTGCGCGGTTAAGTGGTTACATCCCTCCCGAGGCATTCCTCTATTTAGACAGTCGAGGGCTGATACAGGATGGAGGGGCGGTTCTGCTCATCTACCACGTCAGCCGAAAAACTGTGGATAGGCGACTCCTGTATGGTCGAGACGTCATCGCTCAAGGTGGAGAAGAGCGCCTTCGGTTCAGTAGGACTGTGTCCGATCGGGACCGGAGGGATAGGGCGAAACAGGAGAACCAGTTCTGGTGGCTCTCTGAACAGCATCGTGATATATAAAGTCGATGAAGATGATATATCTTGGCCGACTTACATAGATTTAGGGCATTAGGTATAGGGAACAGTCAGGGTGGCACCAAAAAAAAAAAATATGTATGTATGCGGGGGCATACGTGCATGCATCTGTGTGTCTGTACGTGTATGTGCGTACGTATATGTATGTGTGTATGTACATGTATGGGTAGGTTGCATGTTGGTGTGTGTCTGCGTGCATATAAAAAATAAACAAAAAAAAAAATTAAAAAACGAAAAAAATGCTGCTGTGGCTGTTCTAGTTTTTAAGTAGTTTTAAGTATTATTAGGTATTTTAAGTAGTTTTAATTATTTTTAATATATATTCAGGTTTAGTTTATAAGTAAAAAAAAAAAAAAAAAAAAAAAAAAAAAAAAAAAAAAAAAAAAATTGATAAGATACCAAGTTTTTGTAAAATTTCCTTGAAATATAAAATAAAATAAAAAAAAAAAAATTTAGATTTAATTAAAATAGTTTTTAGGTCGAAATACATTAGTTTTAAGAGTTATTGTTTAATTTAGAGCGCCCGTAAAGGGCCAGTAAATTAGTTGTAAGTTATTGATATTTAGGCTAGTTTTAAACATTTTTGTCTAGCTTTAAGATAGTTATAAGTTAAAATGAAATAAAAATGAATTTAAAAAAAAAAAAAAAAAAAAAAAAAAGTCAATGATTTGACCTCTGTCACCATATTAGGGCAGTAAAACCTATCACGAAGACGATACAAAATCTTTGTAACACCACCATGCGAAGCTTTAGGAGTTGATGTGCTTAAAAAATTATGGACTCCGTCAACGCCGATGGAACCCATAGCTTCCACACCACGTCCTCTTCAAATGGGAGGACAGGACAGTGTTTGAAGTTCTTTAACGCAAATCCATCAGACACTTGAAGATCAGGAAGCTGGTGCTCATTTTCTCTAATTGTTTTGATCAATTTCATATATTCCTCTGATGTGAAACTCAAATTATTAAGGTCAATGTGAAGGACATCATGAGGATTTTCTAAATAAGGGACATCTTTAATAGCATCAACAGCATATACTCGTTGTATATTTTAATCCATCCGATTATCATATACCAACAATTTACAATATTTATTACCCTACAACAGCTTCTCTGTTTAATTAACAGCAACAGCAACAGCTTCTCTGTATGCTTTATTTTCACATTTTTCTATATACATCAATTCAAATGCAAATAATAATTTTCTCACAGTAGTCAGCAGTTTCTTTTTTTTTTCTTCATTCATGCTCAGAATATACCTGACAGAAATGTATTATATTTCCTTTTATTTTTTTGTATCATATTATTTTTTGTATATTTTAGTTGTTTATAAATTTAGCTAAGTAAGCAAAATTTTTGTATAAATAGTATTGTAAGCTAATAAAATTTATCATTTATGATCAAAAGGTTGTTTGGTCTCCTTATTATTATTGCTTCCCCCCACCAGTGGTAAGGGGCATTAATATAATCGCAACTATTCCTTCTTCCGCAGTATACAAAAGGTACAAGAACCTTTTTGTATAATCTTCATTCTGGTCAAGGTTTATGTACCCTGTCCAGACAGTCAGAGCAAAATAGTTCCGACTTAAACACTCGTGATTACGCGTCTGAAACAACGTGTTGAGAACCCTTACAATGTCCAATATCAAAATTGAGTCCCTGAAGCGTTAAACTCCATCATGCCAATATCCCATGTAAATCTTTTTGATTCATCAACCACTTAAAGCTTGCATGGTCCGTCACAATTTTGATAGTATGCCATTCCACAAAAGTTTCAACTCCCAACACCGCCGCATAGCATTCTTGCTACGTCACAGAATAATTATGGTGAGATTTGTTAAGCTTATGGGAGTTATATTAAACAGGACGTTCCACACCCTCATCGTCCTCCTGGCACAGTATGCAGCCAATACCGGTATTTGAAGCATCACAAAGGATCTTGAAAGGCTTTTCATAATTAGAGTTTACCAGGATTGGGGCGGTGGTAAGTGCACCCTTCAGTTGATTGAAGGCTGTAATAATACTAAATACTAATGTAGTAATACTATTGTAGTAATCAAAATTTAACAACACCATTGTAAGAACATCATTTTTAACACTACTCAATAAAGACATTCTCGTGTATTAAGTCCTGCTCATCACATGGTGTCAGAAAGTGTCAATTAAAATTAAAGAAAAAATATATATATGTATATACATATATATATATATAAAATACCTAATCTTAAAAGAAATACAAAATTATAAAAAAAAAAATGCCAGATAATAAGCCACCGAACAATAATGTTAAAGGTTCAATTACAGATGACGCAGCATCAGGAAGCCCAGGAGCGAGGTTTATACGACCACCAACAGAACTGATCACCACGGGAGACTCTTCTACAAACTGGAAAAACTGGATACAACAATATGAGTGGTTCGAGATAGCAACGCAAATGCAGACCAGACCCGAAAACGTCCAAGTGGCGACGCTCATGTCATCGATAGGACCAGAAGCTGTGCCAGTTTACAACACGTTTCAACTAAGAGACTAGGAAAAACACAGGTAAAAGTCATCAAAGAAAAATTTAATAGCTATTTCGTTCCCAAAATAAATATTATATACGCGTTTAACAAAATACAAAAAGCGAGGGCGAGTTGTTTGATGATTTTCTAACCCGCATAAAGTCTCAAGTAAAAAAATGTGATATCCAAAATTTACAAGACAGCCTGCTCAAAGACAAGCTAATAATAGGCATAAGCAATGATCATTTACGCGAAAGATTACTATCGGAAGAAAATCTGACCTTAGAAAAAGCTATTAGCGTATGCAGAGCAAGCGAAATTACGTCAAAACAGCTTAAAGAAATTCACAAGGAAGAACATGTTGATGAAATCTATCGTCCCAAACGAAAAACCAACATCGCCAAAAATCGAAAACACGCGCAAACTGAAAATACGTTCGATTGTAAGAGGTGCGGAACAAACCACGGGAGAAGATCATGTCCAGTATATGGGAAGAAATGCGCTAAGTGCCAATACAGAAATCATTTTCAGTCTATGTGCCAAACAAACAAAGAAGCTCATGTTATAGACACCGACGATGAAAGTGAAGATGACTATGAAATAAACGAGTTAACAGAAAGCAACAAGGATGACGACAAGAACTGGTATGAAGTCATAAAGTTAAATAACTCGAAAATCAAGATGAAGCTCGATACTGGAGCTCAATGCAATGTTCTGCCAAAGCGAACTGCGGAGACAGCAGGTATAAAATTACATCCATTAAAGAGCAAGACCAAACTCGTTACGTACAGCAAACACGAAATACCAATAATAGCTGAAGCCAAATTAGAAGTCGAGATCAGAATGAAAAAATATATAGTAAAATTGTTAGTGGTTGATGCAAAGGTATCGCCAATTCTAGGTAAAAAAGCATGCGAAGGAGCAAACCTCATAAAACGCGTAGAAACTGTAAATAACACCAAATCATCTCAATGCCACGGAGTCGGGTGTTTCAAAGATTTTGAATATAATATAGAACTAAAAGAAAATGCACAGTTGAAAATACATCCAGCTAGAAGAATACCATACTCACTGATAGAAGCAGTTAAATCAGAGTTAGATGAGATGGAAAGAAAACGAGTAATAACCAGAACAATTGAAGCAACTCCATGCGTATCACCGATGGTTGTAGTAAAACAAAAAGGCAAAATTCGGATCTGCATTGACCACACAGACCTCAACAAAAACATCATACGACAATATCACCCATTAAACACTCTAGATGAAATATCAACACACATTAGAGACTCCAAATTTTTCACATTGCTCGACTGTGAAAGAAGTTTTTGGCAAATAAAGGTGTCAAAACGAACAACAAAGTACTTGACTTTTTCTACACCTTGGGGACGGTATAGTTTCTTGGTTTTGCCCTTTGGCTTATCCGACGCCCCGAAGGTTTTCCAGCATCAAATGGAAGAAACATTGAGAGGCATAAAAAACGTCGAAGTTTCTATAGATGATATTCTTGTACACGCCACAACATTGAACGAATTGAAAATACTACAAAAAGAAGCCATTCAAACTCTTCAAAGTAGAGGTCTCAAACTTAACGTGTAAAAATGTGTATTCGAAAAAGAAAAAATTAAATTTTTGGGACACTTTGTAAGCGCAGATGGTATAAAGATAGATCTTGAAAAAATTCGAGCAATCCAACAACTGAAAACACCTGAAAACAAAAAAGAAATACAAGGACTCCTTGGAATGATCGCGTGCTTGTCCAAATTCATGAAGAACGCGTCAGAACTAACACAACCCTTACGCAAGCACACCCAATTCGCCTGGGAACATGAACAAAAAGAAGCGTTGGAAAACATAAAGAGACTTTTAACTTGAGCACCAGTTTTAAAAACTTATGATGTGAACAAAGAGGTAAAGATACAAACAGATGCAAGCTCGTACGCAATTGGAGCAACACTGCTACAGAGTGATCAACCAATAGCGTACAGTAGTAGAGCACTCAACAGAAATGAAATAAATTACCCTCAAATAGAGAAGGAGGCCTTAGCTATCAGATTTGCGTGTAAAAAATTTCACCCATACATATATGGAAAAAAGTTGATCATTGAAAGTGATCACAAACCTCTCGAGTGAATTTATAAAAAGTCAATCTATACCGTTATGCCCCACGAGTAGTTTATAAAAAAGGGTCTACTATGAGCCTAGCAGACACACTAAGTCGAGATTGCCTTAACGATGATGCAGAAAAACAACACACAACTGAGTTCGAAGTACTACAATTCCACTCAATATCGGAATCAGCTATAACAGACTTGAAAATAGAAACATCAAAAGATGAAAAATTAAAAGGACTAATAAAAACAGTCATGAAAGGTTGGCCAGAAAACAACCGCACTCTCTCGCAATCAATAAAGCCATATTTCAAATTTCGGGGAAATATCACAGTTGATGAAAACATATTATACAAGGGAGATAAAGTCATAGTAATGGCCTCACAAAAGCTACGTATAATGGAACAGGTACACAAGGGTCACCAAGGAATCGAAAGGACTTTGTCTAGAGCCAGGGAAAATGTGTTTTGGATTGAAATGACAAACGACCTGAAACAATATGTCGAAAGTTGTCACATTTGTCAATCGACTCAACGTAGACCGCAAAAACAGCCTCTTATTTTGAAACCAATTCCAGAATTTCCTTATGAAATAGTAGGAACCGACATTTGATTTTTCAAATACAAAATAAAAATTACTTGTTAATTGTAGACAGTTACAGCGGATATCTCGAGGTAAAGGAAGGTAAAGAAAACAGAAGACAGAAAAACAAATAATCACAGAGATGTTACGCACACGAAGTGGTAGACTAGTCAAACCTGTGGACCGTTTACACTACACATAAACGCAATTAGTTTAAGGAACATTAAAAGAAACAATGAATAAATGAAATGTATGTCTAATGAAATGAGTTAAAAAAAAAATAAAAATAAAAACAGAACATGTAATAATACTAAATACTAATGTAGCAATACTATTGTAGTAATCATAATGTAACAACACCATTGTAAGAACATCACTTGTAACACTACTCAATACAGACATTCTTGTGTATTAAGTCCTGCTCATCACAAAGGCTACAAGAGGTTCAGGACCAAACTCAACTTTTATACCCTTTTTCAAAGTGTTGGTGATAGGTGCAGCGATTCCCAAATAGTCCTTCTCGAATCTTCGGTACCAACCAGCCAAACCGAGATACATTCTAACTTGACGTGTATTCTTAGGAATTGGAAACTCTGAAATCGACGAAATCCTCTCTGAATTTATTTTCAAACATCACTCCCCACCACATACCCAATGTAATTGAGTTCCCTAAAACAGAATTTGGATTTTTCTTAATTGATAGTTAGACCAGCTTCTGTTTATCGGTTCGCAATGATCTTAAGTATCTGCAAATGTTCTTCAAATGCCACTGTCGCAAGCAATAGATCATCAAATTAAGGACAAATATTTTTTCGATATTGATATGACACAGCCCTGTCCATTAATTTACACATACGCTGGGCAGCGTTGCATAAGCCAAATGGTATTACTTTGAATTGCAGAAAAGGTAATCCCGGAATTGTAAATGCCGGTTTTTCCTTTGAAATTACCTCCAACGGTATCTGACAAAAATTGTTTTTCAAATCCACATTCGTAAAGAAAAGTGAATCTGTTAAATGCCTTTGTAAACCTTCAACATTCGGAACCGGAGCAGCATATATTTTCGTGACGGAATTGACCTTCCTGAAGTCTAGGAAGAGTCTGTGTTTGCCGTTCGAATTATTCACTAGTACAACAGGAGAGCTCCAAGCACTGCTGCTTCCTTCAATTACGTCAATCTGAAACATGCGATCCCCCTGTCGATAGAGAAGGTGTTCTTCAATCGTTGTTCGTCTGAAACCATTTACCGCATAAGATGGAAATAATGCCTTTGCTTTATCTGATGATACTGATTGTTCTGGAATTAGTGGATGAATATTTGGGTCTAATTATTGCGCTTAAAAAGTCTGACGTAATTTAGAAATTATCTGTGGAGCAAGATTAAACAATTGTAATGATGCATAACAGGCCACGAATAACTACGAGTACAACAGAGTAAGTGCTAAAACACTCCATTTCCCCCTTTTGGCCCCTTTATGATACCCCCACACCTACGCACCTGTCCAATCACAAATACTTACCCACCATAGTATACTATCCTAGCCATAGAAACATCATCCGACATGCATAACCAGCATACGTACCTTTTCACGCAAGACCCCCCTCCCAGCCACATGCATAATCAGCATACCTACTTTTCAACCCAAGATCCCCTTGCCAGTCTACGTCCCTGCAACAATAATAAAACCTACCTGTCCAGCAACATGCTCCCATAGCATGACGGGCAACACACGCATCTCCGCCAAAGACTGATATGCACAGAGTGCTTATCAGTGAACAAACACAATAACCCTCACACAAGACATACAGCGTGCTGAGTTTAAGTTAATTATGTATATGACATGATAAATCTCCACTGACGACGGCATCTGGACAACGAACCTTGGACCTTGATCGTGAATTTCCAATATGCTGAAAATAGAAAAGCATGCCCCCGACCACCAACAAGTCACCACCATTAACTAGGTAATGGGAATAGAAGGGCGGGCTGAACTGTCCATACCCCTCTTCACCTATAGTTAAGTAAACCTGATATGCAACTAATGTAAAGGCATGGCCCAAGAAAGGAGAATTTCTTCTCCGCATCACCCGCCAACCACCGAATTGCAATTAATAAATCAGATAATATTTGCTGACGTATACATAATATGTGTTTCTTTAAACTTAACCATCTTACAGCTCACACTTAGTCCAAACGAAAAGTAGGAAAAGTAGAGCTCATAGAAACCACAATAATCATCAAATTATCGAGTAACAGAGATCAGAAGTGATCAAGTACAAGCATACAAAGATCAGAAGTCAAGCGATAGCCGCCAAAGTGCGTTAATTGCCGTTAAAGGACGTGAAAGCCGTCGAAGGACGTTGAGTGCCACCAAAGGGTTTGATTGCTGTCGAAGGACGTTGACTGCCGCCGTAGGGTGTGATTGCCACCAAAGGGTGTGATTGCCGCCAAAGGACTTATACGGGCACAGCTTCAACGCATTGGTCGACACAGGGGCCACCAGTTCGTTTTTAGGGAACAAGCCGAGACAGTTGCTTAAAAGACTCAGTGTCCCCGTCCGCTACCAGAAGCATACCGTATACGTGGCGAATGGAACACCAGTACTTAATAGAGAACACTAAATGCATAAGCCTCCTGCGAAAACTAAGGCTGAATATGTCCATGAACGGTACGGAGCTTGCAACCGTACCTTGCGGCTTAAATTCCTCAGCAGCGACTTTCCAACGCATGCTAGATTCCGTCGTACGGCCCGATATGGACCCGCATGTATTCGCATATTTAGATGATAACATATCGATTAGCGGGACATTCGAAGGGCATCTAATGTATCTGAGGAAGTTGTTCAAACGTTTACACAACACAAAATCAACCTGGAGAAGTGTGAGTTCTGCAAAAGAAAGTTGAAATACCTGGGGCACATAATCAGCGACCAGGGAATCAATACGGACCCAGACAAAGTCACCGCCATTCAAAGACTAAATAGACCGTGTTGCGGAACGGGCCTCAATCGAATAATCGTCTTGATAAATAATGTGAACGCAGCCTTTACTTTCCTCTTCTTTACGTCATCCGTGTTTCGACTCTTATTAGATATCGAGTGTCGCTTCTATTGACAGCCATTTTGAGTTTCGATGTATTTCCTTTTTATAATTTATTTTTGTCACTGTCGAGCTGAAGCCTAAAAGAAGAGGAAGTAAAACTGCGGTAAGAATAATTTATATGCCTAAACTGCTCATAATGAATTTATCCCACAGAAATAAACACACTGGTTAAATTTCGATTCTTCTTCTTTTATTTCCGCGCGACAGACCGAGATACGTCAAAGAGTTGAGACGAGTACTAGGTATTGCGTCATGGCGACGCACAAGAAAAGGCCCTCGATCAACTTAAGCCTAAGCTCATGGAATCACCAGTATTAAAAGGTCCCGACCTTGAGCTACTATTCACGTTGGAAACAGTCGCCAGCTAGTATGGCCTAGGAGTCATATTGTCTCAGAGACAAGGGACAAAAACGGGTCAACGCTCATGCCAGCCGGACATTAACTGAATTAGAAAAAAAGTATTCTGTAACAGAAAAGGAGTGCCTAGCGATACTGTGGGGAGTACGCAAGACTCATTCATACCTGACGGGATACCAGTTCACCGTGGTCACCGCCCACCACTCCCTAGAAAACCCATCAGGCCGATTAGCTAGATAGGCATTGGAAATGCAGCAATACGATTTCGATATCCAGTACAGAAAGGGGGCTATTAATATAGTAGCCAACGCATTATCTAGGGATCCCTTACCAATAATGGTTGAAAGCGATTTGATGTTAATTCAAGAAGAAGTAGAGGACTGGACCGTACGACGCATAAAGCAAGTAGAGAAAAACCCTGCGAAATACGCCGATTATAAGATAATAGCAGGAGCATTGTATAGGAAGTTCGCAACCCATTTTTGGCGAGCAAGTGCCATGAGTAGAAAATTTGCATCCCGGCAAAAGATAAAATTAGGGCTCTGCAAGAAAATCACGACGCATTAACGTCCGGGCATCTGGGAATAGCAAAGACAACCTCGCGATTACTGCAAACATATTACTGGCCTCTTATCATGAGTCATCGCTACATACGTAAATAAATGCATTAATATAATAAGTACAAGGTGTCCCAGCAGAAACATAGCTGATTCATGCACACGAGTAGATGGGAAGAACCGTGGAGCAATGTCGACGTGGACTTCATAGGACCACATCACCGGGCTATAAGTTCACGAAATGAGCCGAAGCAGCTCCACTGCACACCGCCACTTCATCCAGCCTCATCAAGGCTCTACGACAACGGATCCTTTACAAATTCGGTATTCCTAGAATACTACTATCAGACAATGAAGCACAATTTGTCAGCCAGAAGCTGCGAGAGTTTTTAACCGAACTGGGCATAAAACAAATACTTACCGCCAGACATACACCTAAAGAAAACACAACCGAAAGAGTAAACCATGTGCTAAAGGTGATGATCGCGCAATATGTGCAAGAAAACCACAGGATTTGGGACGAATACCTACCTAAATTATAGTTTGTTATAAACACTAGCATGAACTCATCCACCGAATTGACCCCAGCGAACTACGTCCGCCCCGTCAGCCGAATATACCTGATTAAGATCTCACTGAAACCACCTCAGTAAGACAAGAAAGAATGAAAGCCCTGTACGAAATCGTTACTAAAAATCTGCAAAGAGCTGCCGAAATGCAAATCAAATATTATAATTTGAGGAGAAGACCATGGAAACCTAACATAGGGGAGCGAGTGAACAGACGAATAAGAGTTCTATCTTCAGTAGTAAACCACTATGCAGAAAAATTATCTCTCCACTACGAGGGTCCCTTTTAAGTGGTGAAATTAACCTCACCCGTTATCGTAGTACTAAGACCGATAAGACCAAACAACGACATAAATACTACATCTCAGATCATATGATGCCACTTGAGGGATATAAAAGGAGCTTACGATGACAAACCAGACATCAGTCATAGGTCAAACAGCACACGAAGCGAACCAGATAAAATGTCAGGTAATAATCCGACGGTTAGACAACCCACCAGGCCAAAACGAATGGGAGTTTCGCCGAGGCCACCAAGAAGCCTAGAAGACACCATCCAGCGGCGACCCGAGAAGCCGATCGTGAGATCATGCAACCAATTGCAGCACTGCACAAATTCGGGGCAGATAACCCATTCTGGGCAGCAAAATTCAAAATACCAGATAAAGAAGAGCAAAACAACCAGCCCAAACCCAGCAGATGTAAAGCCGCTATTTCCAAGCAGCCTAATAACGAAAGAAAGGACGCCGAATAAATTGCCCGTTGAATAATTCACCGTACAGCCAAAAACAGTAAGCCTTATCTCTGTAGCAGTGCGAAAGCCGCCAACAAAGCTGCAAGAGAAACCCGCGACCCGTTCCGAAACATCCACATACTGAGTTATTCAAGAAAATTTGGGGACAAGTGATGGCGGTTATACGAAGAACAGGAGCGGCCAAATTGATGTTTGAAGACAAGAGGAAGACAGAAGCCTAAAGCAGTTTTTTTTTTTTTGTAAACAAAATGTTTAAGTTAGTTATTTCTTTTACCCCGAAATATTTTGTTTTATTATTATATTTGTACTATTTAGTTTTGTTTTTGACTCTGAAATTCTCTCGCATTGTACTACTTAATTTTAGTTTTTGACTTCGAAGGTAATATTGTTCTTATATTAGAAAATAAAACACGTTTTTTCTACTTTACTATTGATTATGTAACTTGAATCGTTATATCGTTAAATCGTATAATCGTTAAAAAGGAAGAAAAAAAAGGAAAAAAAACAGCAAGAAATGTAAACGAGAAGGTTCTCGTTTTCGAAAAGGGAGTGCCTTGTAATGATGCATTACAAGCCACGAATAACTACGAGTACAACGTAGTAAGTGCTCAAATACTCCATTACCACTTTTTCTCCTTTTTGATAAACCCCACACCTACGCACCTGTCCTATCATAAGTACTTACCCAACATAGTATACTATCCTAGCCATAGAAACATCATCCGGCATGAATAATCAGTATACCTATCTTTGGCCCAAGAGCCCCCTCCCAGCCACATGCATAATCAGCATACCTAACTTTTAACAAAAGACGCCCTCCCAGGCTACGTTCCTGCAACAATAATAAAACCTACCTGTCCAACAACATGCTCCCATAGCATATGGACCCCACGCATCGCCACCAACGACTGATATGCACAGAGTGCTTATCTGTGAACAAAAACAATAACCACCACGCCAGACACACAGCGAGGTGAGTTTAAGTTATTTATGGATAATGGCATGAAAAAACTCCACTGACGACGGCATCTGGACAACGATCCACGGACCTTGATGGTGAATTTCCAATACGCTGAAAATAGAATAGCATGCCCCGGCCACCAGCATGTCACCAAGAGGCAAATAATAAGTTAACTAGGTAATGGTAATAGAAGGGCGTGCCGCACTCTCCATACACCTCTTCGCCTATAGTTAAGTAAACCGAATATGCAACTAATGTAAAGGCATAGAACAAGAAAAGAGAATTTCTTCTCCGCATCATCCGCTAACCACCAAATTGCAATTAATAAAACAGATAATATTTGGTGACGTATGACCAACAACATAATATTTGTTTCTCTAAACTTTACCATCTTACAGCTCACACATAGTCCAAACGAAAAGTAGGATAAGTAGTGCTCATAGAAACCACAAAAATGCCGTCAAAGGACGTTGATTGCCGCCGAAGGGCGTGATTTCCACCAGAGGGTGTGATTGCCGTCAAAGGACATGATAACCTTCGAAGGACGTTCAGTGCCACCAAAGGGTGAGGAGTGCCGCCGAAGGGTATTGAGAGCCACCGAAAGACGAAAGTAGCCTACGAAAGACGGAGAACATCTAGGCAAATTATAGTGACACGGCACGCAAGAACCAGCCCTAGCATGTGAGGATCGTATCTATATCACCTTCTACTGCCGAATCCGATTCTCGAATTTAGTCATAGAATTAAAAAATTTCAGTAAACCTTACGAATTTGCTCCAGTAATTAAATCATTAACTCAAAATTTCTCAGATACATAATTTGGGGTTATTTATTTTCTCATTTCAATCCTTCATTTATTGTTTTTATTGTGATAAAATAGTTAAATCACGAACAGGTACACCCCTAAGGTCAAAAGATCATCATTCTACGTGAAAGTAATTCTTATAATTGATACAAAAATCTGAGTTAAGCTCGACATACCAAACTCCAATAAAGCGAATACAAGAAAAACTACCTCATGCGACTCAAAACATCAAGATCTTTATTTTGCGTCTTCCCAAAAGGTGGGACTGACTACCATGTATCTTGATTAAATTCATATATTAATAAAAACATTTTTTTTGTTTCAACTTCAAAAGTATGTAAATTTAATCAATTACTAAGAAACAAACTTAACAGTTATAAAAAAGAACTTGACAATAATTGTACGCAAAGTAAATTATTAATTTCAAAAAGAAGAAATTATTCAATGTCGTCTTCGTCCGAATAATTATGTTTGCCATTTTCAATCCGTAGTGAATACTATAAGTGAAGGAGCTTCTTTGATCGCCCAAATGCAACGCGATTTCTAGGAGCAGATGGACATGTGCCCAACTTGAAAAAACTTTCTCAATTTGAGCGCAGAAGCAGGAATTTGTAGGAGTTTTTTCGCTGGATTAGCCAGTCGTGAGCTTAGTGTTATCGTAGTGTGGGTGCAAATAATAAGTCGAAACGGCATATTTAGTTAGAGCCATATCAACACGCGCTTTTAACGATGTTTCTTAAATTGGGTTCAATGTACCTTGTAGTTTTAAGTTTAACCAAAGATTGACTGCTTCTCCTGCAGAGCAATCGGCCGCTTGACATATATTTATTAATGTACATACTGGATCGAAATGCTCAATATAATTCTTAACTTCTTTTATGAATTGCTCGTCAAACATTAATGACACCACGCTCTGCTTAATTTTTTTGGCTCTTGATTCGGCTGTGACAAATTTCATGGTATCAAAATTGTTTACCAAGCATTTGTAGGAGTCACGGTATGAGCACTAGCTTGTTTCACACGGCAGTTTTATTCGTTTACTACCTCTATCAATTATCATTTTTTCAAAATCAGCTTGCTTAAATTCTTTTAAAACCATGGGAACTTTAATATTATGGTTTTTGTCCATTAAATCTTTTGCCAAGAGATTTGCAATGTGACTACTGCAAGTACTTTGCCAAATAAAATGTTAGGACATTTTTCTCATTTTCTTGCTAGTACTGGCACAGCTGCGTAAACTTGGGTTGAATACATTTGTTTAGCCGTGTCAACCGATTCTACCAAGATGCTTGAGAGCTTTTCTGCTGTTTTAAATTCTCCTGTTAGGTCCCAAGCTTGGAGAAATCGTTGCTCCCCGACAGCATTGTGAAGCATCGAAACCACCGTTTGCTTGAAGAATTCTTCCAACCATCAATAAGCAAAGATGGTTGGGTGTTGTAGAACGAGGGTAGACTCTGATTGGCGTTAACTTGGCAATGCCCAGTGTTGCAACTCTGACTACACATCAAATGTGCTTATTTTTACCTCCAAGTGGTAACCATCGGGTACTGGTCTCATCCAACCGGATTTGACTTGCTAAACGATAAGTGCGAGTGTTGATAACACGACGAAAAACCGCAACACTATAAACACCCTGGTGAGAACGGCACGGATGAATACCCGGCCTGCTGTCCCAGGCGAACCTAGATGAGCTGCTCTGATATATTCGGACAACAGGTTGTCTAGGAATTTCAAGGGTTAGTCAGGCCCCTTGAACAGAGATGGTGGCGGATGAACCGAAAGGCCAACGGCAGCGCTCAATCCCGTAGTGGATACTGATGGCCCCGTGTCCTAGGGGTATCTAATAAATTGGAACTGGCCCTCCAGGTTGGGGGTTGTGCTTTGGGTTAACTACCCACCCACAGAAAAAAATATTGTTACGAAGCAACCAATAGCCTCGGAAAGGACTGATTTTATTGTTGACGACCCTGCTAAACGAAAAAAGGACAACGACGTTCGTATCTGCACCTGGAATGTGAGAACATTAAACAGGAGAGGTGCAGGCGAACAACTAGCGGAAGCCCTAAACTGCTACAAAGCAGACATTACTGCCATCCAGGAAATACGATGGGATGGGCCGGGCAAAAAGAGGATGAAAAACTGTGACATCTACTACGGACCGTGTTATAGTGAGCAGAAACAGCGACTATTCGGATGCGGATTTGTTATAAGTGCCAGACTTAGGCAAGAAGTCTTATGTTTCCAAGACATTAGTGAACGCATAGTAACAATCCGCATCAAGGCCAAATTCGCCAACATAAGCCTTATATGCGCTCACGCTCCGACGGAAGAAAAAGATGACATAGCTAAGGATTGCTTCTACGAGCTCCTTGACAAAACCTATGAGCGACTACCGAAGTACGATGTTAAAATCGTGCTGGGAGATTTTAACGCAAAGGTAGGAAGAGAAGACATCTTTAAAAGTATTGTCGGAAAACATAGCCTACACGACAACACGTCTGGTAACGGACTTAGGCTAATTGATTTCGCTACGGAACGAAATGCCACTATAGCCAGCACACGGTTTCCTCACCTCGATATCCATAAGGGGACATGGCGGTCTCCAGATCAACGAACGGTCAACCAAATTGATCACATTGCGATAGATAAGAGGCACGCATCCAGTATTTTGGATGTCCGAACATTCCGAGGAGCTAACATCGACTCGGATCACTACCTTGTAGCAGCCAAGGTAAGAATGCGGATATCCACCACACCACAACAATCCAGAAATACTGTGAAAAAATTTAATGTCGGAAGACTGAAATCGCAAGAGACCGCCAAGACCTTCGCACAACGCGTATCCCTTAACCTCTCGATTAACACCATACCACCAGCATCGAATGTCAAAGAGCAATGGCAACGATGCCAACAGGTCATTAGATCAGCCGCAACTGATGTGCTAGGTATCTCGCGCCCACCAGCAAGAAACCCCTGGTTTGATGAGCAATGCCGACAGATGCTCGCAGCCAAGAACGAGGCCTACAAGGCTAAGCTGCAGGTGAAGACGAGAGCTGCCACTGAGTTCTATAGGCAAAGAAGAAGGGAAGAAAATCGGCTTTTCAACAAGAAGAAAAAAGAGCAAGAAAAGCGCGCGATCGAGGATATAGAGAGGTGCCACTCCAGGAACGATGTTCGCAAGTTTTACCAGAGTGTAAAACGTCAAGGCCAAGGATACAAGGCTCGAACAGAATCCTGTCGAGATGAACAAGGAAATATTGTAGTTGAGACACAGTCGATGCTGAGGATATAGAAAAACCACTTCTGCAGACTGTTAAACGGCGATGACGAACAACATTCCGCTGTCAGGCAGAACGAACCATTCAATATTGGCAACGACAGCGAAAACTGCCAACCACCCGACCTGAGTGAAGTGAGGATAGCAATATCTAAACTCAAGCTTAATAAGGCTGCCGGAAATGACGGCCTCCCCGCTGAGCTTTATAAGGCCGGCGGAGATGACTTGGTAAGTAACATCCACCAACTCATAAACCAAATCTGGTCAGATGAAAATATGCCTGAAGAATGGAACCTCAGCATCGTTTGCCCGATCCACAAAAAAGGAGATCCTCTGAACTGCGCCAACTACAGAGGCATAAGTCTCCTCAACATCGCCTACAAGATCCTATCTGCCGTAATATGTGAATGCCTGAAACCGTTTACCAACAACCTGATTGGCCCTTATCAGTGTGGTTTTAGGCCAGGAAAGTCCACAACCGATCAAATTTTCACACTCCGGCAGATCCTGGAAAAAACTCAAGAAGTCCAAACGATACCCACCACCTATTCATCGATTTCAAAGCCGCATATGACAGCATTTATAGAGACGAACTGTACAGAGCCATGTCTAGTTTTGGTATACCGCCCAAACTCGTCCGTTTGTGTAGGATGACGATAGAAAATTCTCGCTGCTCCATCAGGGTCGGAAACGACCTCACCGACACATTCGATACCAAAAAAGGATTTAGGCAAGGTGATGCGCTGTCATGTGACTTCTTTAATCTGATTCTTGAGAGGATTGTGCAAAACTCCAAAGATAACACCAGAGACACAATTTTCCAAAAGTCGGTGCAACTACTAGCATACGCTGACGATATTGACATCATTGGTAGGACTCAACGTGATGTCATAGCCACGTTTGCTGAATAGAGAAGGAAGCGGCGAAAATAGGTTTAGCAGTAAATGAGGGTAAGACTAAGTATATTATGTCATCACGAAAGGACTCACAACATCGACGAATTGGACAGAACGTCACCATTGACAGATTTAACTTTGAGGTAGTGCGGGACTTTGTCTACCTCGGCTCCGCTATTAACTCTGACAACAACATCTCGTCAGAAATTAAACGAAGAATTACTCTTGCCAACCGCTGTTTCTTCGGGCTAAGAAGGCAATTTAGTAGTAAAGCCCTCACTCGAACTACTAAGGAGATCCTATTTAAGACCCTGATCATCCCAGTGCTGCTCTACGGCGCTGAAACCTGGACCGTATCAAAAGCGGATGAAGAAATCCTTGGTAGATTCGAGAGGAAAATTCTTCGAAAAATCTTCGGTCCCGTTTGCGTTGACGGGCTATGGAGACGAAGATTCAACCAAGAACTATACGAGCTGTACAGCGACATGCCCCTGGTCAAAAAACTCCGCATTGGACGTTTAAGGTGGCTAGAACATGTAGAACGAATGGACACCAATACTCCGGCTCGCAGAGTCTTCGATCACCGGCCAGACGTCGGACGCAGTAGAGGAAGACCTCGCCTTAAGTGGCGCGCACAAGTAGAAACCGACCTCAACTAACTTGGAGTGCGCAACTGGAGGCAGTTAGCTAAGGACCGGGCTAATTGGAGAGGCATGTTGGTTGAGGCCCAGGTTCATTCCGGACTGTAGCGCCACTTAAGTAAGTAAGTAAGTAAGTAAGTATCAATAAGCAAAACAGCTTCCGAACTAATAGTTGTATTAATTGAAGACATGCATTTATCATAAGCTTTGTCCAATATTTAAGTTGAAAGCGCTTTAAGACCAGGAAGTTTGTCGGCGTATTTTTTAATAAAGTTTTTGAAATGAAGTTACTCTAATATTCACAGTGGAATATTACATTCGAAAACTAGTTTTCCCAAGGCTTCATTCAATTTACTTTCTTCTTTTTCCCGAAAGCCTATCAAAAAATTTTGCAAGAGTGTTCGACGGGTTACTGGAACGTTTTAAACGTTGTACATTTGCTTTGTACATTGCTGTAGGCAGTGGCAATAACGTCAAGGATAAGGAACTCTTGGAGTTTAACGACATTGAAGAATTCGACGTAGAAGGGCCCTGAAACTCATATTCGCTTGAAAGATCCCCAACTGAGAGCGCGTTTGCAGCTGTTGGAAATACTACAGTTGTTCCAATAGTCAATGGGCCTTGTTTCTATAACTAAAAATTTTTAAAATTTACTAAGACTTAAACCCTTTTTTTTTTACTTTAAGGTTAACAATTAAATTCTGATTATCATTATCATTGTCATTTGTAATAGAAAGAGACAACTGAAAGAAATAATTTCCGTCATTATTCGTTTTATACAGATCAATGGCCAATATTTACTAAATGATTCTTGGGAATATTGTATATTGGATAACACAGATTTGTTCAGTAGTAGGGGTGATCTAGGCTTAAATTAAATATACTGTTTTAGAGCAGGTACAATTAAAAATATCTTAATTCCAATTTTATATTGTTAATGATGCGCCATATCAATACTAATACACATACAATAGCTTACAAAATTTCTTTTTTAACATATCTACATATATTACCCAAAAGTGAAATAGGTAAATGCCACTTTTTAGAAGATTCTAAGTAGAATCTAGGCGTATCAACATCAATTTTCTAGGATAAATACAACAGGAGATGATGCAAAAACTAAATTTTGATCCGCTTGCCCAAATTGAAATTGATAAAAGCCACTGTTTAGAAGAATTTTAGCAAAATCTAGGTGTATCAAAATAATTTTTGTATGATAAATACAACCGGAGATAATGCAAAAAATAAATTCAATTTTGTTCATATTGTACTATCTGTTTACTATTGAATTCCGAACGGACTATTTTATACAAAAAAATATACCTGAACTGGAAGTATGCTAAAAATTCTACCAAAACACAACCCTTGGTAACGACTCTTCAATAATAGAATACGCAACCCAATAATCCATTGGAAAGGAACTTGCTAGAACCGTTTAACGAGAACTTCCGTGGTATATCTAGAAATCTTAAACAATTATAAATACCGGTCCACTAACTGCGAAACGGGACATATTATTTTTGAAAGCGCATGTGTAAAGTTGGTTGTAAGAAAAGATATAAGTTTGTAATTGGTATACTTATATTATAAGTGGAATAATAAAGCGTTTAATGTGTTAAAAAGAAAAGTGGTGTTTAATTAATTGTGAAGTAATTAATTTGAAGGCGTTAAAAGGTAATAGGTTCAATTTGCGAAAACCCGAGTGAAAATATTACATTGGTGTCAGAAAAGTGGAAAAAAACTTATTTTAAGTGTGTATTCGCATTGATATAATTAAGTAACACACGAAAATTGTGTAGCGTGTATTTTTAATATTTATGATTGATGAATGATTGAATTGATTTTATTCAGTACAATAATATAATTTGCATAATACTTATCTTACAAAAATCATTTGGATATGGCGGCATCAACCCTACTTGTCACGAACCAGGCTATCAGTTTACCACCACCCAGGTGACCACAGATACATGTGAACATAAACCCAAATGATCATAATGTATGATTGGTTTATTTATGAGTATGATAAATTCATCTCTTATCCTCTTCACACATGTTGATTTGAAAGGAACATCCCACTTCGGTTTCAATGTGATTTTATAACACTATTTTTAATGTCAGTCTCATTACATCAGCGATGAGGATAACATAGGAGTTTTGTCAAGCTTTTTATTATTACTGATATCTTGTTGTAGTATAGGTGATCAGATCACTATTTGGGAAGGAATGTAAAAGTTTTAAACATGATTTTCCGTAAATAATAAGTAACCACCTACCTAATTTTTATTAGGAGTTTATAATTTGTGAAAGAAAATAGTTGTGTAGGTATATATCTATGCGAAGAATGTTATTAAGAATAAAATTTCGAGTTTAATTTGTATAGATTAGACTAGACTTTTATTACAAGTTAAAATAAGTTGCATAATATAATTGAATAAGATATATATACAAGCATGGTGTGAAAGCCGTCTGCCCGTTAATTTAAGTTAGGTTATATATATAGATAAGTAGTTAGGTATACCTACCTACTATATACAAATAAAAAATAATATGTTTGTATGGACTCTGTTACTATTATTATGAAATATTAAGTAAAGGAGTATGTAGGTATGTAGATGAAGAAGATAATAGGAAAAATATATGGTTCAATAAAGATCTTATACTTGACGTGATCCAATTGGGCTTAAATTTAATTAGTCGAGGATACATATTTGACACTAGCGTGATAAAAATATACATTTTAAGATGTCAAAAATGTATTCTGTCTGGAAGCAAGATACCCTACATATATATCTAAAATATTTATTCATCAAAATTTTGTAGTGTAAGATAGGTACCTATGTATACTTATGTTCTTAAGTAAGTCCCTAGGTAACCAGGTATAGGTATAGCTAAAATACAACCATAAGAAAATTTTCATATCAAACAAATACAATGCATATATAAGTTAACGACGACAAGTTAACTTAAATGTATCCCACGAAAAATGCTGACATGATGTCTGGGCGATGACCCCAAATTAGCATTTCAACAAACAACTCCAATTCGTGGAAATGTAGAAAGAAAATATGTTGGGAAACAAACAATAATTGAAGGAAGGCAAATTATGTTACGTTAGCATAAAATAGGTATTTAAGGTTTAGATTTTAAGCAAACATTATCATTAAGCTTAGAGAGGCAGAATCGCTGCCAGTTTTTTGTACTGTAAAAATTGAATGAAAAAAATAAATAAAAAAAAAAATAAAAGTTATTTTTTTAATAAAAATTAAAACATACAACTTTAATTGGCGCCCAACGTGGGGCCACTGTGATTGTGTAGTGCGGGAAAATAACATCTTATTATACGCCCTCAAGAAGTGAAAAATAAATCGCGCAAAAATATTTTTCAATTAAAAGCCCTTAAGTAGTGCTAATCGTCCCCAAGCGGTGCATGTGAAAAAAACACCAACACAGTGGCTACCCAATAAAATTGTGACAATAAAGTGAATCGCTAAGTCCCAAAGAGGTACTAACAGCGATATAAAGTAAAATAAACAATACAATAAGTCCCCAAGAGGCACATAGTGACATTTAGTGACAATAAATACAAATAACATCATAATAAGTTCCAAAGTGGTACAGAAGCGATGAAAAACATTTGAACCATTGAAACCGTTGGAGAAATTAATAAAGGGCCCCCCAGTAACCAAAAGTAAAAATGACGCAATATACCTGCTTGCCGCTCCACAAACATCATGTTCATCATCAGTTTAATTTTGTAAGACATTTTAATTTTTAAGAATATATTTTTTTAATAACATTTTGAAAATTAATATTTAAAAAAAAAAAAATTTTTTTTCTTTTTTAATTTAAAATAAATTAAAATACACGAAACAAAAAACACATAGATCAATAATTTATATTGATTGTATAGATTATATTGATTGAATAATTTAAAATCAAGTAAAATACTCTAATCAAAAAACACAAACATCGATATCCGATAGAAATTATTTTAAGAATTTCATTTTTTATAATACAAACTTGCTAAAAAATGTCTAACCCAAACAATCTGGCTAGGCCTACAATTAATCCAATTAATCCGTCTGGACCTGCCCCAACCAATAACCAAAATAATGCTGGTCTCACTCGTCCCGAACTGCAAAGCATGGTATTATCTATTGTAAACCATGTGCTTAACGCAGAGGGGAGAGATATTATTCAAGCCATCATAAATCCTAACTCCAATCGATTTCGAGGAATCGATCAAACAATCGATCCAGCACAGAGAACTAATTTCGCGGATCTTGACAAGGTCCCGGATGTAGTTAGGTGCCTGAGAGATTTTTCGGGTCAACCCAGAGAATTCAGCTCCTGGAAGAAGAGCGTAGATCAAATTATCCGCCTCTACGAACCTGTCAAAGGTTCACCTAAACATTTCGGTATACTAAACGTTATCCGATATAAAATTTTATGAAATGCGGACATCGCATTAGATTCCTACAATACACCCCTCGATTGGGAATGCATTTCCCGATGCCTTACCTTGCATTACGCGGATAAACGCGACTTGGGTACACTTGAGTACCAAATGACTTCCCTAGTACAAGGGAACGATACTGTGCAAGGCTTCTATCAAGCCGTTTATTCCCATCTATCCCTTATTTTAAGCAAAATAAGTTGCATGGACCTTGGTCCTGAAGCACTCTCCTTGCTCACGAAAACTTATAGAGATAAAGCTCTTGATACGTTTGTAAGAGGTCTCAAAGGAGACTTGCCTAGACTCCTCGGGATCCGTGAACCCGTAGACCTCCCACAGGCCCTCTACCTGTGCCTCAAACTAGAAAATCAGAACTACAGATCAAATTATGCTATAAGTCAACAAGGAGCAATTAAAAAAATCTATCAACCAACTCCCCCAACACTTCCTCCTAGGCGACAAATCCAAAACACCTTAGCTAATAATCAAATTAGGTTCTACCCACAACTCACCTATTTCCCTCAACCTACTATGAACTATAACCAACGATTGTATCCATTCAATAATAACAATATCCCTAGACAGCAACCCTTCAATAATAATCGTTACCAATATCAAACCCCGAATCAAATACAAGGAAATAATATCAGATCACCTCCAAGGCCACAACCATTACCAAATCAAATGGAAACCTCCACTATTGGCACTGCTAGAGTAAACTATATTAACAGGCCACCACAGCAACAGAGAAATTGGCCACCTGTACCGAAGAGACCTAACAATTTTCCACAGCAACCTAACTAACCATACAAGTTACAAAGGAATTTCCATCTAAACACCCAAGAAAACCCTCCAACCCAAGAATCAGAATTAGAACAATATTACGCTGCACCATATTTAGACAATCAGCAGTATGAACAAAGTTTCAATAACTACCGTTAGCCGTTAACACAAGATCAGATAGAAGAGAATGTTACCGAAGTTATATCTGAACTAAGTGACATTCATTTTTTAGATTAACAAGCTCTTCGTTGCCATATATCGAAGTTAAATCAGATGGTGGCGAAGTGCTTAAAATTTTAATAGATACAGGTTCAAATAAAAATTATATCCAGCCTTCCCTATTAAAAACCCTATCCTTAACGACAATAAATTCTATGCCAACTCTATCGGAGGAAACATAGAGATAACTCACCATACTTTTGTAAACTTATTTGGCTTAAAAGATCTAAAAATTAAATTCTTCCTCATGCCACACCAAAAATCTTTTCAAGGCATTCTTGGAAATGATAGTTTGAAAGAACTATCAGCCTGTAATCTACGCAAAACTCGACTACATGACTATTAAAGACAGTATAAAAATACGTATTAAACAGCTCGCTGCACAAGCAGTAAATAATGTGTCTTTAAGAACAGAACACATGACAACAGAACAAAAAAATTCGATTAAGTCAATGGCTACTAAATACTTCAAGTTATTTGATGACCCAGACGAAAAACTAACGTACAAGACCGTTGTAAAAGGTGAGATTCGAACTTCATCAGATTCCCCTGTTTACACCAGATGCTATCCATATCCAATGGCTCTCAAAGATGAAGTAGAGAGTCAAATAGAAAAACTTCTCAATGATGGTATTATAAGATATTCAAGATCACCGTACAATTCACCTGTGTGGATTGTCCCCAAAAAATCTGACGCCTCTGGCGAGGAAAAATATCGTTTGGTGATCGACTATCGCAAATTGAATGCCATCACTATCGCTGACCGGTATCCCATTCCGGAAATTAACGAACTTTTCACGGTTATTGATCTAAAGAGTGGTTTCCACCAAATTCCACTTAAAGAAAAAGATATTGAAAAAACAGCTTTCTCGGTGAATAACGGAAAATATGAATTCAGCCGGCTGCCTTTTGGGCTGAAAAATGCCCCATCGTTTTTTCAAAGAGCGCTTGATGATATACTGAGAGAGCATATAGGAAAAATATGCTTCGTTTACATCGATGATATCATCATATTCAGCAAAGATGAAGATTCACATTTAAACAAAATAGAAGTTGTTTTCAAAACTTTAGAAGCTGCAAACATGAAAGTTCAGCTTGATAAATGTGAATTTTTCAAAGAAGAAGTTGAATTTCTTGGATTCATAATTTCTTCAGACGGCATCAAAACTAACCTGAAAAGGTACATGAAGTTCTTCAATTTCCTACCCCTAAGACACTCAAAGACCTGCGATCTTTCCTAGGTCTGTCAGGGTATTACCGCCGTTTCGTTAAGGACTATGCTAAATTAGCGAAACCCTTAACAGGTCTTTTAAGAGGGGAAGACGGACGACTGTCCAAAAACCCCTCTAGCAAAAAATTAATTCATTTAAATGAAGAAGCAATAGAAGCCTTCAATAAAATAAAAAATTCCTTAGCATCAAGAGACACTATACTTATCTACCCTGATTACAGAAAAGAATTTGAACTAACCACCGACGCTTCGAATTACGCCCTCGGAGCAGTACTATCTCAAAAAGACAAGCCTATAATGTTTATTTCCAGAACATTAAGCAAGACCGAAGAAAATTATGCCGCAAACGAAAAAGAGATGCTGGCTATAATTTGGGCTCTTAACACTTTCAGAAATTACTTATATGGCTCAGCAAGAGTCAAAATATTAACTGATCACCAACCTCTGACTTATGCTTTAAGTAGCAAAAATAACAATTCGAAAATGAAACGCTGGAAAGCAGCATTAGAAGAATATAACTACGAACTGAAATATAAGCCCGGTAAGGCTAACGTAGTTGCTGATGCACTTTCAAGACCACCTATTGATTCTCAAATTAATTCTCTTGCAGAATCCCAACCTTTTGACTCCCAAATTAATTCCCTTACAGCATCCCAACATAGTGATGAAAGTTCATCCCACGAACTTATTCCAGCAGTAGAATTGCCAATCAATATTTTTAAAAATCAACTGATTCTGCTTATAGGCGAAGAAGACAATTTCCAACTTCAATACCCCTTCCCAATTTTCCGCAGACTTACCTTTACACAACCTCGATACACTAAAGAAAATCTTATTTCAATATTTAAACGATACCTAATCCCTACCATAATAAATGGACTAATGACTAACGAAGAAACTATGGGAATTATCCAAAATATATATCCACTTCATTTCAAAAATTACAGAATCCGCTACACACAAACAAAAGTTATTGATATAACCAATCAAACTGAACAAGAAGAACACATCCTTAAAATCCATAATAGAGCACATAGAAATGCTCGCGAAAATAATGCCCAACTACTCCAAAACTATTATTTTCCTCAAAGAACTCAAAAATTAATAAAATAGTTAAACAATGTCATATATGTCGAGAATACAAATACGATCGACATCCACAGAAACCGAACTCAAACCAACACCTATTCCCCAATATCCAGGCCATATTTTACATTTAGATATTTATTCAAATGAAGAGCATCTTGTTCTCACCACGCTAGATAAATTTTCCAAATACGCTCAAACAAAAATTCTAAAGTCCAGAGCCGAACAAGATATAGTAGAACCTTTAAGACAAATTTTATTCGCTTTCGGCGTACCAAAATTAGTTGTCTTTGACAACGAAAAATCCTTTAATGCAGCCCCTATCTGTTTCTTATTGCTAGATCAATTAGGAATAGAAATCTTTAAAACACCTCCATATTCCAGTACAGTCAATGGGCAAGTGGAGCGATTTCACTCCACGCTTTCAGAAATAATGCGTTACCTTAAAACAGAAAAAAATCATAAATCTTTTCTAGAATTACTAGACAGAGCAGTATACGAGTACAACTGTTCAATTCATTCAACAATAGGGAAAAAACCCATAGAAGTATTTTTTGGAAGAAACGTCAGTACCGATCCGAAAATGTTTGAAAAAGCAAGAAAAGAAAATATAATCAAATTAAAAGAAAAACAAAATATTTATTTGAAATATCACAACAAAAAAAGACACACATTAAAAAACTAGACACCCGGTGACACTATTTACGTTAAAATAAAAAAAAGATTAGGTTCCAAGTTATCACCCCGTTTTAAACAAGAAATAGTTAAAGAAAACAAAACAAAAACTGTAATTACACAATCTGGAAAAGTAGTTCACAAAGCAAATATTAAAAGCTGAAATCAATCTTCTTATCTCCACAGGTATCTTACTTCCTTTATTAATGCTGACGTCAAAATCCTCGATTATTCCAATTCAGAGATAATCGTGGTAAAAACCGGAATAGCAAAAATCCAAACAGGAAATCTTAAATTTATTCATGTTATTGAAATACCCCCTTATGAAGAATTTATATCAAAACCTCATCCCTAATGAACCAGCACATTCCAAGGAATAATCCATTCTTCCCAATCCTATATCACGAGCTCAAACAAATCATTAACCTTATTAATAATATTAAAATCAATAGATCTAAAAGATCACTAAACTTCATTGGCACAGCATGGAAATGGGTAGCAGGAAGCCCTGACCATGACGATTATACGATAATGGTAGATAAAATTAATAATGTCTTAGAAAATAATAATAACCAAGTCTTAATAAATAAAGCTTATATTGATAGAATAAACAAATTAACGAACGTAACTAATGAAATTCTTAATGTAATAGAAAAGGATAAAACCTTTGAAACCGAATTAGGTTTAAGTTTACTCTACAAAACAAAGTTAATAAAAGAAGAAATAATGAACTCAATATACGCAATTGAATTGGGTAAAGAAAATATTGTAAGTTCTAACATATTGTCAAAATCGGAGATCGATATAATTATGAATAATTTAAATAAAAACAAAGTGAATGTACTTTTCAAAAATATTGAAGCGGCATAAGAATTTGCCGAAGTCAAAGTTGCCATAAATGTATCAACTCTACTTTATATTATAAGTATCCCAAATACGGAAGACGTAATCTATGAAAAATTAGTTGTAAAACCATTAATAAAGAACAAAAAATACATTAATAAAATCATGCAAGAAATTTTTTTTTAAAAGAAGTAATATTATGTTTGGAATTATAAATAAATGTAAGACGATAAATGATATATCATTATGTAAGCAATCAAATATCATAGACTTAAGCAATGATAAATGTATATTTAATCTAATAGAAGGTAAAAATGCAACATGTAAAAGAACAAACAGCCAACATATCCCACAAATTGAAGAAATAATACTAGGAACAATACTCTTAAATAATTTCGATGGTAACATAGATTTCAATAACAATAGCCAACCACTCAAAGGAACATATCTCATCAAATTCTCCAATGTCACATTAAAGATAATGAATCAACAATTTATTGCAGAAGAAATATCCGAAATTCACGCATTACCTCCATTGTGACATCCACTTTCAGATGATACAGAAATAGAAGAAATTTTATCACTCCAGCTCATTAAAGAACTTCACATGAACAATACAAAACATATCAACAAGATTCAAGCAGAAAAAGAAGTCCACCAATGGGTCAATTATTCCATCTTTATGTTCATATTCTTCACCATGCTGATCCTGAGGAAAACACATCTAAAAAACAAAAGAACACCCCAAACGCAGATAGCACCAATATTTATTCCTCCAAAAACGGATCCAACAAGCTTGACCTATCCCAGAATCACAGAACACCCCAGCATCTATAATCTTCCATACTTTTGAAAAAACGAGGACGTCTTTATTTAAGAGGGGAAGAGTTAACGACTACAAGTTAACTTAAATGTATCCCACGAAAAATGCTGACATGATGTCTGGGCGATGACCCCAAATTAGCATTTCAACAAACAATTCCAATTCGTGAAAATGTAGAAAGAAAATATGTTGGGAAACAAACAATAATTGAAGTAAGGCAAATTATGTTACGCTAGCATAAAATAGGTATTTAAGGTTTAGATTTTAAGCAAACATTATCATTAAGTTTAGAGAGGCAGAATCGCTGCCAGTTTTTTGTACTGTAAAAATTGAATAAAAAAAATAAATAAAAAAGAAAAAAATAAAAGTTATTTTTTTTAATAAAAATTAAGACATACAACTTTAATTTATATATAGATAGGTATATATAATTTGTTCAAAGATTTTACAAAATTATTATCAAATAAAAGATTTTAAAGTACTTTGTGCCTACTTGCATAGGTACAAACAAGATTCTGCTGTAGAGGGAAAGATGAAGACTTGAGATAAGCGTACCTACCTACTTGTCTAGAATATTGAAGAAAAGAACCAGGCGCATTATAGATAGATATATACATTTTTAAAAAGCTACATTCACAGATTTTAAGGCAATCTTAAATGGGCTTAAAAACATACAAAGATTTTTAACTGCAATTTCATTAAAAAATTTAATTTAATTTAATTTACTCATTCATGTCTCCCGCTAGACCACGATACTTAGACACCCCTTGGAGAGATTTGAAGATGCCGAAAGTTGATGGGTAAAAGGATTCAAAAAATAATTTGTTCTTGCAATATATATTTAGGTAAGTAGGTACTTTATATCAAGTACGGGATTAAACAAAAATCGAACTTAACATTACGACGAAAAAAGTGTGTCTCACAATTTTATCTGTCTGTCCGCATATAGGAACGCCAAAGCCGGGGGATATATTTCTTTTAATTTAGTAGATGCTTAATGTTTTTTTGGGTAATATGACCTTTTTAGCCAAACATGTATATCTTATTTTTCTCAAAAATGATTTCTATAAAAAGATTAGTTAATTAATAAAGGCAAAATATAAGTTTTTGAATTTTTTTTTGATATTCAATTTTCTGTAAAACGTTTCAGTTGATATTTTTAAACATTTTTTTTTTGTGGACAAGCTCCTAAATAGTATAAACAATAGGTAGGTTGTTGGCGTGTATGCCTGGTTGTTTTGTACTTACGCTGGCGGACGTGCGTCTGTCCGATTTTGATGTCTTGATGGCGGACGTGTGTCTGTCCGAATATAAGATGTCTTGATGGCGGACGTGCGTCTGTCCGCTTATATGATAGATGTCTTGATGGCGAACGTGTGTCTGTCCGAATATAAAATGTCTTGATGGCGGACGTGCGGCTGTCTGAATTTGGTGTCGGCTTCGGGCTTAGCCAAGGACTAAATATGCAAGCCCAAATGTGCCAGCAGGCACTCGAACAAAAGCTGAAGGTTTCTTGATGGCGGACGTGCGTCTGTCCGAATTTGGCGTCGGCTTCGGGCTTAGCCAAGGACTAAATATGTAAGCCCAAATGTGCCAGCAGGCACTCGAACCAAAGCTGAAGGTTTCTTGATGGCGGACGTGCGTGATGGGCTCAACTAGTACGAGTTTTTGTACAAATTTTCCTCGTCGCGTTAGGGCAATCTTTGACTATTGATTGCAGTGAAAATATGGGATTGTTGATTTTGTCTGATCAATCACTGGTTCTGTGATTTGGAGTTGCATACGTGGTAAGAATCAGCGCCATAAATACCAAGCATTTTGTTTGTAAACATTCTTTATCTTGGTCAGAACTACAACCTACGGTGTTGTTGATAATACCGTCTCTCTAAAATATGAAGGATCGTTTTCTAGTCCAATAGCAATTTCTTTATTATTTTTTTTTTCTTGACACAGCGGTAGCAAACAATATTTCATTATATTTTCAAATTAATACTCCTTTAATACTAAATAACCTCGTTATACTGAACTGAGGACTTGACAATATTTTTTTTTCTTTTTTTTTTAATAATTTTGCCGAGATGCACGATGTGCTCTTCTTGGCTACCAGAAAACGAAAGGGGAGAATTAGAGGCAAAGCCGGAAATGCCCACCAACTTACAATGGGGGTTTTTCCTTTTTACGTTGGCTGCCATCCTCGATTGTAGTAGATGATGGTTGCTGCCAAATTGTCATATGTGCGGTAGCACAGTTAGCACTAAATCAGTGCGGTGGCACAGGCTAAATTAATCTGACTACAATCGAGGATGGCATGAACATACCGGCCCTCCTTGGCAGACTATGCCAACAAATACTTTACTTATAACTTATACATTATATAACTTAATATTAATTAAAATTTAATATTATCGATACATTTTTTTTTTTTTTTAAATTTTGAGCACCCAAGTTTTAGGTTACTTCAACCGAAACGGGAAAGGCGGAAGCCTCATTAACTGACTTAAAGGCAGGGTAAAACGCAAAGTTTAACTATTGGTCGCGTGATTTCGCCGAGTTGAGTTTTGATTGTCGCGACTCTTACCCTCCCGCCCGTGCCAGGATTTACTTTTATTACGCGTCCCAGCCGCCATTCCGTTGACGGTAGGTTTTCCTGTTTTATAACCACTAAGTCGTTCGGTTTGACATCCTCTTTTGGCTGTTGCCATTTTTGTCGCTTATAAAGTTCCTTGAGATATTTTTCCTTCCATCGTCGACATAGTTGTTGCTGAAAGCATTTTAATCTTTCATATCGATTGATAAGCGTAAGTGGTTGTGCTTCGATTTCCTCTTCGGGGAATGATAACAGAGGGCTACCGCGAAGGAAATGACCCGGGGTTAATGCCGACAGATCTGAAGGATTGTTCGATGTTGGGGCAATCGGTCGAGAATTAAGACATGCTTCGATGCGCGCGAGCAACGTAGAGAATTCCTCGAAACTGAGGTGACAAGTTTTACCGAGTTTTCGCAGATGGGTTTTTAAGCTTTTCACACCCGCTTCCCACAAGCCACCCATGTGGGGTGCCCCAGGAGGAATGAAATTCCATTCAAGCCCTTGAATCCCGTATTTTACCCTAATATCGCTTGAGGCGGATTGTAAGAATTGTTTAAATTCTCGTTTTAGCAGAACGTTTGCCCCGACAAAATTCGTCCCATTGTCTGAAAAGACAGCTTTGGGTAGACCTCTTCTGGAAACGAACCTAGCAAACGCATCTAAAAATACACGCGACGAAAGATCGCTAGTCCCTTCAAGGTGGATGGCTTTGGTGGAAAAGCAGACGAAAAGGCATACATATCCCTTTGTCAAGCGGCAGCCTCGCAACCGAGCGCTTTTAATTTCAAAAGGGCCAGCGAAATCGATCCCAGTGTAGTGGAAGGGGGGTGAAAACGTTACTCTTTCTGGAGGAAGAGCTGCCATTAATTGCGTGCGAAGTTTTTGTTTGTGGATGCAGCATGTCTTACACCGATGCACGCAAAATTTAATCAAGTTCTTGATTTTTGGAATCCAAAACAGATTCCGGATTAGCTGCAGCATTAGGGCGTTTCCACCATGCAGCGTGAGATCGTGAATGAATTGAACTAGAAGCGAAGTAAATTGTGACCCGTAGGGTAAAATAATTGGGAAACGTTCATGCCACGTAAGGTTTGCATGGACGAGGCGACCATTTACACGTAAAATTTTATTTGAATCAAGGGCTGGATTCAAAGACAGAATTGAACTTGAGGCTGAAATTGGTTTTCCTTCAGCAAGAGCTTCATATTCACGGAAAAAATGCAATTTTTGGCTCTGAATGATTAAACGAGTTTTGACGAAGTTAATTTCCTTTTGAGAGACGCCCGACAAATCTGCCGCGAACATAGTAGTAGTATCTCGACGGAGACGATAGTAAAAGCGGAACACGTATGTCAAAACTCGAAGCGCTCGTGGTAATGACGAGAATCGCATCAAAAGATCTTCGGTGATAGTTGCGAAAGCTACAACACCTTTGACTTCCAGCTCTTCCTGCGATTCTATGCTTGGCAAGCTGTGCGGCCAACAACCTTCCGATTTGCGCAACCAGTGGGGACCTGTCCACCAAAGGTTATTAGTGCGCAGATCAGTTGGGGAGAGCCCGCGAGTAGCCAAATCAGCTGGTTTATCGATAGACCTCACATGTTTCCAGCGAAGGTTTCCGACGTTATCGAGAATCTCACTGGTTCTATTGGCCACAAAAGTTTTCCAAGTACTTGGGTGCTTTTGCAACCAAGCTATTACAATGGCGGAATCGGTCCACAGATGAGTTTGGTACGAAGTAACTGGAAATTGCGGAGTGTATATTTTGATTAATTTCGAAAGTAACACAGCTCCAAAGAGTTCCAGTCTAGGCAAGGACACTGTCTTTAATGGTGCAACTCGCGTTTTTGCACAGATCAAGTGAGTGCTTAAGGTGCCATCGCAACTTTGAATTCTTGCATACAGTGCGGCCGCGTAAGCTTTTTGTGATGCATCACAAAATCCGTGGAACTGCACAGTTACCGACGGCGAATACTCAACCCAACGCGGAATCTTAATAAATTGAATATCGGAAAATGATTTCACAAATGTTTGCCAAGTATCTAAGCTCCGACCGTGTATAGCTTCGTCCCAATCAGTTTTTTCCACCCAAATCGTTTGTATCAGCATTTTAGCTACGATAATAATTGGAGCTAGCCACCCTGCTGGGTCAAAAAGTTGCGCGATCTGAGAAAACACTTCTGTTTTACTTGGGCTGGTTGCCAAATGAATAAGGGGAACCGAAAAATGAAAATTATCTTCTTTAGCATTCCAGCGAATGCCTAAAGTTTTGGTTGTGCTCTCTTTATCGAGCTTTAAAAAATTATCTCTTAAGATATAATTGCCTGGAAGGCGGTTTAAAAGCTCCGGGGTGTTAGATGTCCATTTGCGCAGAGGAAACCCTCCAGATTCCAGCAGTTCTATTAACTCACCTTGTGCCTGTTGAGCAGTGGAAATATCATGAGCACCCGAAAGGACGTCGTCGACGTAAAAATCTTGTAATATAATTCTGGACGCAAGTGGGAATCTTGCTTCGTTGTCGTTTGCCAGTTGTTCAAGGGTACGTATGGCCAGAAATGGAGCGCAATTCATACCGAAAGTCACCGTGAGTGAGTAACTCAACTCACAATCGTCAATTGGCGCTTCCGGTGTTTGCCGAAATAGAATCCCTTGATACGGAGTATCACTTGGATGGACGGCGATTTGGCGATACATTTTTTCTACGTCCGCATTGAAAACATACTCGTAAAATCGCCAGCGCACGATCAACGAAGTAATGTCCCTTTGAAGAACGGGTCCTGCGTAAAGGAGTTCATTCAGACTTAGTCCACTACTGGAGGCACTAGATGCGTTAAAGACAACGCGCACTTTAGTTGAGGAACTTTCGGGTTTCAGTACCGCATGGTGTGGCAAATAAAATGAGGACACGTTGCCATCCTTGACAATTTCCGTACTTCCCACCTTTTTCATATGCCCCAGTTCGAGATACTCGCTAAGAACCTTAGAGTATGTGGACTGTAAATCCTTGTTTCGAGTTAGAGATTTCTCTGATTGAAGAAATTATCTGAGTGCTATGTGTCTTGACCTACCGAGTTGTTTGGCAGACCGGTCTGATTTAAAAGGTAACCGAACCACATAACGTCCATCCGTACGGCGAAAGGTTGTATTTTTGTACAATTCTTCGCAAGATTGGTCTTCGGCCGATGCGATCTTTTTGGTTTCCCGTACCTCTTCTAACTCCCAGAACCGTTTGATTTGCTCATCCAACTTGTCTTCTGTGTGATCTTGGACGAAGGTGTTGAAGGCGTTGAAGGATTGTGGGATGGGACCCGACAAAATCCAGCCAAAAATGGTGTTTTGAGCCACCAAAGATTCACAGACGATCTGCAGTCCCTCTCGGACTATAGCAGGATACAAGTCCGCACCAATAAGCAAATCGATCCTGGAGGATTTAGAAAAGGTGGGATCAGCCAAACAAAGAGCCTTTAATTGCGAAGCGTGGATATGAGTCATTGTGGAACTCGGAAGATCGTTTGTAACCTTTCGTAACACAATAGCATGACACTTGATGTTATTTGACGGATCTTCATTGTTGGCGATAGAGAACGTACATAACTTTCTGGAGCTTGCCGCATGTGAAGCGCTAACACTCGAGATTGACACATTGATTGTCAATACTGGTAAGTTGAATCGCCTTTGTACTGCTTCGGAAATTAGCGACACTTCTGATCCTGGATCGATAAGTGCGCGAACAGTATGATTGGATTCGATACCAATGATCTTAACCAGCGCCGTCGCTAGCAGAACTTGCCTCTGAGAAGAGACTAAGTGTGATTGGTAATTGAAGGTTTGAGCAGTGGACTGTAAATTTGTTGCGGTACCAATGTCGGAAACATGTGGCAGACTTGTATTTGGCGAAAACCTAACATGCGTAGCCTGTAGATTATTCGCAGAATTAATGTCGGGGACATGTGAAAAACTTGGCCTGGACGGAGTAAAACTAGGTGTTTGATTGGAAGTGTCAATGCTGGAAGCATGTGACACTCTTCCATTGAATGGGATTACTGAAACTCTGCTGTTCTGTTGCTCCATAGTCGTACTGTCAGTACCTCTGTGTAACAGGGTATGATGTCGTTTTCCGCACGTAATGCAAGAGAACCGACTCGTACATTTTTGTGACCGATGGTCCGGAGACAAGCAATTAAAACACAGATTATTATTCTGAACAACCTCAGCCTTATCCGAAACAGGCATCGCTAAAAATTTGTTACAACTTCGAAGATGATGTTTATTGGAACATAATTGGCAACCCGATGCTTGAGTTTTAACTAGATGGACATTTGAGCGATTATTTGTACCACCGTTTTTCATTGACTTGGATCGCGTTGTGGAACTTGAAAATCCTGGGTTATTAGTGTCGTCAATAGTTTCCAATACTTGAAAACGGCTGCTTAAAAACTTATTGAGCTGCTCCCATTTCGGCACCTTGGACGGATCGTCCAAAGATTGTTCCCATAACGCAAGGGTGGAAGTTGGAAGTCGGCTGCAGCATGAATACACAAGTATTGGATCCCAGCTATCCACGGAAACACCGTGGCCCTTTAGTGCAGCAAGCGAATCATTAATGTGACTTTGTAACCTCTTAATCTCCGAGGCAGATTCATTGGCACACAATGGAAGATTAAGTAGCTTTTTGACATGGTTATTGATGAGTATCCTTTTGTTCTCATACGTAGAACGAAGTGCTTCCCAAGCCAATGAAAAACTTGAATTCGTTAAAGGAAACTTGCTCACGATGCTGAAAGCTTCGCCTCTGGTTTTTGCCCTAAGATGGAACAATTGTTCAACTGTTCCTAACCTCGGATGGTTGATATATATCGCTTGAAACATATCTTTAAAAGCTGGCCACGAAAGGTAATCACCATGGAATAGTTCCGTGTCGCAAGCTGGAAGATTGATACAATGTGGCGAAGCGACTTGATTAGATAAACCATTGTTGACCATTTGATTTTGGACCGTAGACGCCGAAGGAACATTTGTTCCAAAAAAACCAGGGGAGGCTGGAGCAGTAGTGAGTTTGGCCATCAACTCAAAGAAAAACCCTAAGCATGAAATGTACGTCTCATTCGAAAGCTTGTATTTAGACTCAAATGTCTCTAAATCCTCCTCACCAAACTCGTTGGTACTCAAGCAACATCGAGTGTATTTAGATTTCACCTCAATCCATAAATCCTTCAACTCTTCTTTTCGCGCCGACAACGTGGAAACTGAATGTTTTGCCTCGGGCAAATCTTTGACCGTTGCGGAATATTTGACCAATTGATCAGCAGCGTGAATGAATTCACGTAGGTCTTGGTTGCTAGCCATGTTAATATAGACTACGTTTACGAAGCTTACGCTTAATAAAAAATTAAGAATCAACCGGTCAAATTTATTAATGGCACAGAAGGTACTCTGGTTGAGTTCACGACCGCTAAATGAAAAATGAAAAATGTGTACCTAATCGCAGTAGCGTTGCCGAAGCCCGGTTGTCTGACCAAATCCACGAAAATTGTGTATACAACTACACTTAAAATACCGTACCGAATGAAAAGAAAGAAAAACCTAAAATCACCTGAGCGAACAAGCACTATTTTGATGTCACGGATTTCAAACCGACCGACTCGTGGTACATGTGCAAACAGAGCGAAAACTTTCTATCAAAATGGGTACGACCCGAGCGAACAAAAATCACCGACCAATAACCAAAGAACGCGTTTATCAAATTTCTAGGAATTATTGCCACGAAAAAAAATAAATGTATGTACATTTGATATTGAAAATGTAATATATATGTAATATAATAATATAATTAGAATATATAATAATATAATAAAGAATATACTCAAGAATATACTCAATGCAATGACGATCTGATGATCCGGCTCCGATGGACTAAATGTTGGCGTGTATGCCTGGTTGTTTTGTACTTACGCTGGCGGACGTGCGTCTGTCCGATTTTGATGTCTTGATGGCGGACGTGTGTCTGTCCGAATATAAGATGTCTTGATGGCGGACGTGCGTCTGTCCGCTTATATGATAGATGTCTTGATGGCGAACGTGTCTGTCCGAATATAAAATGTCTTGATGGCGGACGTGCGGCTGTCTGAATTTGGTGTCGGCTTCGGGCTTAGCCAAGGACTAAATATGCAAGCCCAAATGTGCCAGCAGGCACTCGAACAAAAGCTGAAGGTTTCTTGATGGCGGACGTGCGTCTGTCCGAATTTGGCGTCGGCTTCGGGCTTAGCCAAGGACTAAATATGTAAGCCCAAATGTGCCAGCAGGCACTCGAACCAAAGCTGAAGGTTTCTTGATGGCGGACGTGCGTAATTTTCCTCGTCGCGTTAGGGCAATCTTTGACTATTGATTGCAGTGAAAATATGGAATTGTTGATTTTGTCTGATCAATCACTGGTTCTGTGATTTGGAGTTGCATACGTGGTAAGAATCAGCGCCATAAATACCAAGCATTTTGTTTGTAAACATTCTTTATCTTGGTCAGAACTACAACCTACGGTGTTGTTGATAATACCGTCTCTCTAAAATATGAAGGATCGTTTTCTAGTCCAATAGCAATTTCTTTATTATTTTTTTTTCTTGACACAGCGGTAGCAAACAATATTTCATTATATTTTCAAATTAATACTCCTTTAATACTAAATAACCTCGTTATACTGAACTGAGGACTTGACAATATTTTTTTTTCTTTTTTTTTAAATAATTTTGCCGAGATGCACGATGTGCTCTTCTTGGCTACCAGAAAACGAAAGGGGAGAATTAGAGGCAAAGCCGGAAATGCCCACCAACTTACAATGGGGGTTTTTCCTTTTTACGTTGGCTGCCATCCTCGATTGTAGTAGATGATGGTTGCTGCCAAATTGTCATATGTGCGGTAGCACAGTTAGCACTAAATCAGTGCGGTGGCACAGGCTAAATTAATCTGACTACAATCGAGGATGGCATGAACATAGGTATTGTAAACCAACATTTATCGAAACCTGTTTTTTTTGGAAATAAAAAAAAACATGTTTCTTTGACACTATATATTCGGGAAACTATTAAGTTTGCATACAATACACTTTGTGAAAGAAACACTTTGCTACATGAATAACAATCAAACACCTATTGAACAAATTATCAAATTGAGACTAATTTATTCTCCTTATTATTTCTTCACTTCATTTTTATACTTCATTGACTAAATATCGTTTTTGATTATAAAATATAATTTCGGATTTTTATTCTTAAAAGAAGATTTTTTTCTCTAAAAGGTTATGGGCCCAGACGATCGTTGATGGAAAGTAATTTTTCATTAATTTTAAAAAAGATTTTCAGCAACGTATACATTTTGCGGACGATAATTTTCTGTTGGCCAATGGCATAGGAAAAGTTATACTAGAATTGGAGTCTGGAAGTGTGGAGTTAAAAAATGTGTTCTTTGTTCCAGAGCTCAAAAGCAACTTCTTATCAGTGAGTAAGATAGCTCAAAAAAATCACACGGTTGAGTTCGCTGGAAAAAACGCTTTTATTAAGTATACAAAACGGAATATAGTCATAAAAGCTGTTCAAAACCGTGAGGTTTATGTAGTCAAACCAAAGTCGATGGTATTAGCGTTGACTGCAAATCAAAATTCATCAGTTAAGTGGCACGAACGGTTTGGGCATTTTAACTATTCAAGTCTTAAACAAATGTCTTCCTCAAAAATGGTCTTGGGACTTGATAACATTAACATCAGTAAGAACCTAGATTGTATTGTCCATGCTAAGGGAAAAATAACAACAAAACCCTTCCCTAAGTAATCGACAACAAATGCAAGGATATTTTAAATGCTATCCACAGCGATATTTATGGCCCAATGCAGGTAACTTCTTCTGGAGGATCAAGGTTCTTTGTTACGTTTATCGATGACAAAAGTCGAAGGATATTTGTTTACTTCATGAGGATCCGTGATGAAGTTTTTGATGTATTTAAAGAATTTAAATTGATGGTAGAATGTCAAACGTCAAAGAAGATCAAAATTTTGCGCAGTGATAATGGCAGTGAGTATTTAAGTAATAAATTTTCACCATTTTTAGAAGCCAGTGGTATCCTGAGACAACTGACAGTACAATATTCACCACAGCAAAATGGGGTTGCTGAGAGGGCTAACCGTGCCTTAGTTGAAATGGCGAGGTGCTTGCTGCTGAACGCAAATCTCCCTGAATATCTCTGGGCGGAAGCAATTAATACAGCTGCCCATCTGAGGAATAGATCATCTACCAAAAGTCTTCAAGAAAAAACACATTATGAGAGTTGGTATGGAAGATAACCCCACGTATCACACTTAAGAATTTTCGGAACAAAAGCTGTGATCCTCAACAAAAAACCAGTTTCATCATTATGTGAACCCTTGCAAAATCCAAACAAAATAAATGAAGTAATTCAAGATTTGGATGAAAATAGCATGTCAAGCCAACCAACAAATGTGAAACCAACTAAGAAAAATAAACGTGGTCTTCCTAAATTAATTAAAACTGGAAAACGTGGAAGGCCAAGAAAAGATTACAGCATCGTTGAAACTATAAATTTCGTACAAGTTCCAAATACTCTTACTGAAGCACACGCAAGTAAAGATGTGGACGAATGGATATCTGCAATGAAGTAAGAAAAACATTCGTTGGTATCAAATGGTACCTGGAAATTGGTGGATCTTCCAGATAAGTGCAAATCAATAGGAAATAGATGGATTTTTAACGTCAAAACGAATCCTGATGGCAGTATCGAAAGATATAAATGTAGACTAGCCGCTAAGGGATGTTCACAGAAATATCAAGTAGATTATTTTGAAACGTTTGCAACAGTAATAAAGCATTCAACAATTCGCTTCATTAATGCCCTCGCTGTCGAATATAAGCTTTTGCTACACCATATCGACGTTACCACAGCATACCTACATGGTATTTTGGAAGAGGAGGTTTATATGAAACAGCCTGAAGGTTTCGAAGACAAAAACAATCCGACCAAAGTTTGCAGGCTAAAGAAATCCATTTATGGACTTAAACAGTCTGTTAGGGAGAGGAATAAACGATTGAACGAAACTTTAATCAAAATATGTTTCAAAAGGTGTGTTGCTGATAGTTGTGTCTACGTTAAAAAGGAAGAAGGTGACATTAATATTATTGGTGTCTACGTAGATGACATAATTTTAGCATGCAGTTCGAAGATATCGATGGATATAATAAAAGGATAGATTGACTCCGAATTTGACACTATTGACAAGGGACCTTTGAAATACTATCTTGGCATTGAGATTGAAAGAGAGGGTGATAGGGCCTCGATAAAAATTTGTCAAGAAAACTATATTCGTCAGCTCTTAAAAGATTTGAATTTAGAAACAACTCGAAAATGTTATACCCCATTGGATCCTGGAATGAAACTCAACAAGACGGCAGACATCAATACAAATACAGTTGAACAAAAGGTTTACCAATCACCTATCGGAACCTTGATGTATTTGTCCATTTCAAATCGACCAGACATAACACATTCTGTAAGTAAATTAGCACAATTTAATTCAAATCCAAATATGGTTCACATGAGCCCGCTTAAACATTTAGTGCGTTATCTTTCTACCACTATTTATTCAAAATTACACTTCAAGAAAACTTCATCTATCTACTTGCATATGTTGATGCTGATTGGGCTAGTAATGTAGATGACAGAAAATCATACACCGGATTTACTTTTATTCTTGCTGGATCATCAGTATCGTGGCAATCGAAGAAACAAACGTCTATAGCGCTAAATAGCACCGAAGCAGAATGTATAGCAATTTCTCAATGCTCTTTATTTAAGAACTTTAATCTCTGAGCTAAATTTTGTAGAGCTGGTAAAAAAACCAACATTAATTTTCAATGACAACTTGGGAGCACAACAACTTGTTAAGAATCCTATTCATCACCCAAGAACGAAACATATAGATATCAGTTACCATTTTGTTCGAGGTTTATTTGAAGATGGTATAATAATACTGCAATATACCAATACAGAAGAAATGACGGCGGATATTCTAACAAAGAAGTTGGGAAGAACTAAACATATGAAGTTTCTTAATATGCTTGGACTTGACGTTGTTTAAAATTAGTATTAATTCGAGGGGAAGTATTAAGTTTGCATACAATACACTTTGTAAAAGAAACACTTTGCTACATGAATAACAATCAAACACCTATTGAACAAATTATCAAATTGAGACTAATTTATTCTCCTTTTTTCTTAACTTCATTTTTATACTTCATTGAATAAATATCGTTTTTGATTATAAAATATAATTTCGGATTTTTATTCTTAAAAGAAGATTTTTTCTCTAAAAGAAACTACTTGAACTTCGAAACTTTGTATTTGTATTTAGTAGTTTTTTGACATTTTCTTGAATAGTTAGGCACGCGTAAAAACAAAAAACAACAGTACCTACCATACAAATGTTAATATAACGTTAAGAAAGACATTTTTACTTGCGATATAGGAATTATAGGACAAGTTTTGCATTTGAAATAAAATCGAACTCGGGAATCTAATCAAACTTGACATTGCGATGATAGAGAAAACCAAAAAAGTGGGTCCCCCAATTGCGTCTGCCTGTATGTATGGCTGCTTGTCTGTCTGTCTTATTAATTACATAAAATTTCCATACCAAGTCTTATTCAAAAAGAAAAATTAAAGAAATAAATTTTTAAAAGAAGCTCCAACGATTTTAAATTTTGTTTACAAATACCTATTCATATTTGCCAAGAACTCAAATGCAATATTTTTTCCTCAAAATATTTATAAATATCAGATAAACAATCGAAGAGATTTTGTTCACATATTTTTGGTACCTACATCACTGATTACGTTATGAATGTAGGCTCCCATACCTATACACATTATGTCTTTAAAAATCAGAAGAATATCATGTGCCTTGCACCAACCTTCATAATGTACATGAATATTAAAATCCAAAATCTAAGTTGATATTAAGGTAAGCTTACCTACATCGGATACCTAGACTACCAACCTACTAACAGCGTCAATATTTAGCTTCAATAAAATTGCTAACTACAAATGCAGGCTCGTACGATCCAGTCTAGCATTTTATTTATCTAACTCCTGACGGAATCCAATGAAGACCGCGAAAAGATTGTAACACCTTTCTGCCACGAATATTTGTACAGGTTTTTTTAATTTCTATGTTCTCAAGACATTGTTTATAATTTCTATCATTTCACCGTTTTCGGAAATGGGTTTCTGTCATAGTTCCACACATAACGTTTATCCTTTCATCCTAAATATTTGTATATACTTCTTTGGCTCTTGGTTATTTTACCGATTGAAACTTGTATGTTTTTACTTTAATTTTATTTTATTCATTTTAATGTACCTGTGTAATGAAGCATTACAATTTCACCCCCCCCCCCAACAACGCGCCTGCCCGATATTGGTATGCGGTACCAGCTTCCTGCCGCCCGTCATACATATACCCCGTATACTTGTTCTTTCTACAATATCCCCTTTCCATCTACGTTCCTGTGCCCATATCCGAAACAAATATTTACAATAAATTACCGACCTGCATACCTCCTTACCTAACCAATAAATTCCCTTTCCCGCCTACACTTACATATAAAACTAAGTACTTACCCTACCGGGCCACACGCTCCAATAGCATGCCCACCACGAGACAGTTCATCATCAACTGATTGCTTATCAGTCAAAGTACTAAATTCACCACCACCAAGAGGAGTAGCTGATAATACACATCCCGTGTGGTGAATAGAATAAGAATAGGCAGAATAGGAAGATCTTATCAACCAGATCTCCACTGAAGTTAACAACTGGGCAACGAACAAGGGACCTCGATGGTGAATTACAAACAGTCGATAGGCATACCATCTATTCCCAATCTCCTCGCTATGGTATAGAATGTTGTACCAGAAATAAAATATTATTTTAATAGTAGATAAAGGGTGACGTGGTGCATAGTGCAACAAGTCAAAAGAAATTAAACATTGGGACGATACGGAAGAGTACTATAAATAGAGCCCACAGAATGCTCCAAAAGGAGTCAGACAGCAGCCGTCGACCGGGAAAGAAGTCGTCAATATCGAATACGTAAGAAATAGGTAAATAATAAATAATCAAGACTACCCCCCACCAGTGGTAAGGAGTCTTTTTATTGCCAGCGAAAGCTGTTTGATTGTCGACGAAAGTCGTTCGATTGCCGGTGAGAACCGTTTGATTGCCGACGAAAGTCGTTTGATTGCCGGTGAAAACCGTTTGATTACCAGCAAAAGCTGTTTGATTGCCGACGAAAGTCGTTCGATTGCCGGTGAGAACAGTTTGATTGCCAGCGAAAGCTGTTTGATTGCCGACGAAAGTCGTTTGATTGCCGGTGAGAACCGTTTGATTGCCAGCGAAAGCTGTTTGATTGCCGACGAAAGGCGTTTGATTGCCGGTGAAAACCGTTTGATTGCAAGCAAAAGCTGTTTGATTGCCGACGAAAATCGTTTGATTGCCGGTGAGAACTGTTTGATTGCCAGCGAAAGCTGTTTGATTGCCGACGAAAGTCGTTTGATTGCCGGTGAGAACTGTTTGATTACCAGCGAAAGCTGTTTGATTGCCAGCAAAGGCTGTTTGATTGCCGACTTAAGTCGTTTGATTGCCGGTGAGATCCGTTTTATTGCAACCGAAAGCTGCTTGATTGCCGAAGAATGTCGTTTGATTGCCGGTGAGAACTATTTGATTGCCTGTCGACGCCAGACGTTTCTATTGCTAACGGAAACCATTGGGTGGCTGCCGCAGAATAATAAAGTGCAGGGAACATAAGCATTTACCGCACCATCAGCGTATAAAAGGCAACAATAATGCAGTACCGATATCCGAGAGGAGAACATGATTTAATTAGGACAGCAAACGAAGAAGTAAAACGGACCTTATTAACCACGGCAGAATAAAACTACGAGAATAATGATAACCACTTAATTGTACATTTAATTTTAAGAATATAAAAATCATAATAAAAGAGTTACAAATAAAAACCCTTCAAAAACTAAAGCTTTTTGTACTTACTTTGGTTAGAACCTTGAACCCCGACGAGTTAAACCTCAGCCTTTGAAAACAAAGTACATCACAAATTGGCGCCCGAGCAGGGACCTGTTAGAAGGATCAACGGAACACTTAACCGACCTGGATTCTTTTAAAGGCAAAACCGACCGTAATTTTCCGATGTATCCGATAAGTCCTTTAAAAGGATTCAACCGTATCGAAGTCTCTGACAATTTTTGACCCTTCGAAAGGTTCACCGAAACCGCAACAAAAAAAGATCTATCCGAAGCAATCCGACGATGTAACCGTTACCTCACCGAAAACTAGATCTCTCCGAACCAATTTGAATAAGCCGAAAATCCCACGAGGTACGCCAAATCCGAACCGAAAAATATATCTATCCGAACCGATCCGACGAGGTACACCGAAACCTCACCGAAAACTAGATTAATCCGAACCCGATTGAATAAACTGAAAATCCCACGAGGTACACCGAATCCGCACCAGAAACTAGATCTAGCCGAACTAATCCCACGAGGTACACCGAAACCTCACCGAAAACTAGACCTATGCGAACGCGATTGAATAAACCGAAAAATCCCACGAGGTACACCAAAATGCGAACCGAAAAATAGATCTATCCGAACCGATCCGACGAGGTACAGAAACCTCACCGAAAACTAGATCTATCCGACCCCGATTGAATAAACTGAAAATCCCACGAGGTACACCAAAATCCGAACCGAAAAATACATCTATCCGAACCCATCCGACGAGGTAAAGAAACCTCACCGAAAACTAGATCTATCTGAACCCGTTTCAATAAAACGAAAATACCGCGAGGTACACCAAATCCGAACCGAAAAATAGATCTATCCGAACCCGATAGAATAAACCGAAAAATCTCACGAGGTATACCAAATCCGAACCGAAAAATATATCCATCCGAACCGATCCGACGAGGTACACCGAGATCTCACCGAAAACGAGATCTATCCGAACCAACTTGAATAAGCCAAAAATCCCACGAAGTACACTGTAGATACGAAATTTTCGCACCGGAAAATTGATCTACCCAAACCAGATCGAGCAAACCGAAAATCCCAAGAGGTGCAAAAAAAGGTATACTAGCCGAAATAGACCGAAAATAAAATGTCCGATACCGAAGAGAACTTCGACATATTCGACAGCATAGGGCCGATTTACCTTCTCACCAAATCCGAGCTTGTTGAACATATGACACGCTTAGGGTTGGATACTGAAGGTACTTTGAAGGCACTGCGTCTCTGTTTCAGTGCCTACATAAATGAGACGCGGGTGCACAAATCCACATAGAACCTCTGTGAGGAAGTGCGCAGGCTAGTCATCGAGCGAGAATACTCCGACTCAAGTTTAAGGACCCCAAACGCAGCGAAAACTATAGATCCCGAAATGAGTGCCAAGGAAAACAAAAGGAAAACAATTGCCGTCCAAGGAATTTTCCTATCCAGTACCCAGTTTACCAAACCACAATGCCCAAATGAACACTGCGTACTCGATTTCGCCATATGCGTACCCAGCCACAACGCAATTTGACCGACCAACCCGATTTCCAGAATTCAAGGAATCTTATTACCCCCAGGGATTGGACGCTCATCAAAACCGTTACCCAATCGACTCGAATGTGTCAGGTACTATGCAAACAATGGTGCCACCACAACCCACGTTTTGATGTCCATTAGATGCAACGGATAAAGTCCCGCCCAGCCGTGAAGCGGGAGTGTTGATCGAAGTAAAAAAATGGGACCTAAAGTTCGATGCATCTGGCACCGCCGTGGAATTCACCAAAAGGGTCAAGGAACTGAAGGAGTTCTGTAAAATTCTCCCTAAAGAAATGGCACCTACCCTCTCGGAAATTCTTAGGGGTACTGCTTTAGATTGGTATCGCATAAATCGGGATGAATTGAAGGCTTGGGAAAATTATCAAAACGGTTTGCTAAAATATTTCGTACCAGTCCGTTTTGTAAGCAAACATATGGGGCGGTTATGTCAGATAAGAGGTGAGTCTCTTGGGAACACCCAAGAGAAACCTGTCAGAAGCTACTGGCTAGAAAAATTAGCACCGTATCTAGGGAAGCTTCCCAAAATCAAGAATGTCACCGCTCACCGTATAAAACACAACCGTAAAAAACATACACATGGAAAATTTTATAAGCCAAAAAGACTGCACTGGAAACCAGGAATAAGAAAACATGTCTATAAAAGGGTGATGGCACTCTTCTCAACAATTGATAACAACGGGTCATGTGCTACTTATTCGCCATAAATTGGCAATTTTTTTTTGAAACTTCGCTAGAAGCGATTTCCTTTTTTTTTTTAAATATTTAATTTTGTTGATTTATTTTTTTTCCCTAGAATAAAATATTTATTTTTGTTGCTGTAAAACAAAAATAAATAAAATATGTTCATATATATAAAAGACGAGAAAGTTCTCGTCTCCGAAGAAGGAGTGAGTTGTAATGAAGCATTACAATTTCACCCCCCCCCCAACAACGCGCCTACCCGATATTGGTATGCGGTGCCAGCTGCCTGCCGCCCGTCATATATATACCCCGTATACTCGTTCTTTCTACAATATCCCCTTTCCATTTACGTTCCTGTGCCCATATACGAAACAAATATTTACAATAAATTACCGACCTGCATACCTCCTTACCTAACCAATAAATTCCCTTTCCCGCCTACACTTACATATAAAACTAAGTACTTACCCTACCGGGCCACACGCTCCAATAGCATGCCCACCACGAGACAGTTCATCATCAACTGATTGCTTATCAGTCAAAGTATTAAATTCACCACCACCAAGAGGAGTAGCTGATAATACACATCCCGTGTGGTGAATGCAATAAGAATAGGCAGAATAAGAAGATCTTATCAACCAGATCTCCACTGAAGTTAACAACTGGCCAACGAACAAGGGACCTCGATGGTGAATTACAAACAGTCGATAGGCATACCATCTATTCCCAATCTCCTCGCTAGGGTATAGAATGTTGTACCAGAAATAAAATATTATTTTAATAGTAGATAAAGGGTGACGTGGTGCATAGTGCAACAAGTCAAAAGAAATTAAACATTAGGACGATACGGAAGAGTACTTTAAATAGAGCACACAGAATGCTCCAAAAGGAGTTAGACAGCAGCCGTCGACATGGAAAGAAGTCGTCAATAACGGATACGTAAGAAATAGGTATATAATAAATAATCAAGACTACCCCCCACCAGTGGTAAGGAGTCTTCTTATTGCCAGCGAAAGCTGTTTGATTGCTGACGAATGTCGTTCGATTGCCGGTGAGAACCGTTTGATTGCCGACGAAAGTCGTTTGATTGAAGGTGAAAACCGTTTGATTACCAGCAAAAGCTGTTTGATTGCCGACGAAAGTCGTTCGATTGCCGTTGAGAACCGTTTGATTGCCAGCGAAAGCTGTTTGATTGCCGACGAAAGTCGTTTGATTGCCGGTGAGAACCGTTTGATTGCCAGCGAAAGTTGTTTGATTGCCGACGAAAGTCGTTCGATTGCCGGTGAGAACCGTTTGGTTGCCAGCGAAAGCTGTTTGATTGCCGACGAAAGTCGTTTGATTGCCAGCGAAAGCTGTTTGATTGCCGACGAAAGTCGTTTGATTGCCGACGAAAGTCGTTTGATTATCGGTGAAAACCATTTGATTGCCGGCAAAAGCTGTTTGATTGCCGACGAAAGTCGTTTGATTGCCGGTGAGAACCGTTTGATTGCCAGCGAAAGCTGTTTGATCGCCAGCGAAGGCTGTTTTATTGCCGACGTAAGTCGTTTGATTGCCGGGGAGAACCGTTTGATTGCCAGCGAAAGCTGTTTGATTGCCGACGAAAGTCGTTTGATTGCCGGCGAAAACCGTTTGATTGCCAGCGGAAGCTGTTTGATTGCCGACGAAAGTCGTTTGATTGCCGGTGAGAACTGTTTGATTGCCTGTCGACGCCAGACGTTTCTATTGCTAACGAAAACCATTGGGTGGCTGCCGCAGAATAATAAAGTGCAGGGAACATAAGCATTTACCGCACCATCGGCGTATAAAAGGCAACAATAATTCAGTACCAATATCCGAGAGGAGAACATGATTTAATTAGGACAGGAAACGAAGAAGTAAAATGGACCTTATTAACCACGGCAGAATAAAACCACGAGAATAATGATAACCACTTAATTGTACATTTAATTTTAAGAATATAAAAATCATAATAAAACAGTTACAAATAAAAACCCTTCAAAAACTAAAGCTTTTTGTACTTACTTTGGTTAGAACCTTGGAACCCGACGAGCTAAACCTCAGCTTTTGATAACAAAGTACATCACACCTGTTGTACTGAAAAACTAAAATAAATACGACTTTTTAAGAAGAGTTTAAACTTTTTGGGGTCTTTAGATTCAGCATTAAAAAATTTATTAATATCATGCATTATATAATACATTGCACCAACTGTTGGTGCAAAGCGAAATGACAATATATGTATATAGTGAAACTGATATTTCTACACTTGTGTGCGTGTAATCTGGTTGTAACTACACACAGATACAAAAATATAAATTTTATTCTACACACAGATGCAATAATATGAGTTTCACACTCTGCCTCTCACTCTTAGGGTGATTTATTAAAGTGAGTTCCCCGTGCCTCTTACTCTTAGGGTGCTTTATTTAAGTGAGTTCCCCGTGCCTCTCACTCTTAGGGTGCTTTATTAAAGTGAGTTCCCCGTGCCTCTCACTCTAAGGGCGCTTTATTAAAGTGAGTTCCCCGTGCCTCTCACTCTTAGTGTGCTTTATTTAAGTGAGTTCCCCGTGCCGCCTCTCACTCTTAGGGTGCTTTATTAAAGTGAGTTCCCAGTGCCTCTCACTCTTAGGGTGCTTTATTAAAGTGAGTTCACCGTGCCTCTCACTCTTAGGGTGCTTTATTAAAGTGATTTCCCGGTGCCTCTCACTCTTAGGGTGCTTTATTAAAGTGAGTTCCCCGTGTCTCTCACTTTTAGGGTGCTTTATTTAAGTAAGTTCCCCGTGCCTCTCACTCTTAGGGTGCTTTATTAAAGTGAGTTCCCCGTGCCTCTCACTGTTGTATCATATTTAATTACCAATAAAGTGCGCACATGCCTTCAAATAATCGTGTGGAGTCTTTTCACTGTATTGGCTGATGACCTTTAGTAGCTTTTCATTAGCTTGAGCATACTCAAGCCTTGAATAAAAGGGCAAGGATTCACCAGCATTCAAACTCTCGAACAGAGCATTCTCACGCACATGCTCAAGCAGAAGGCCCTCAACTAGCTCATAATTATTGGGATGCTGGCACCCAATAGACGTCTGGAAGGCCTTGAGCCAAGACTCCACACTATTATTTGTCCTCGGAAGATTTTTTGTGGTTGTGCTTTTGCAATTCCACATGTCCATTCTAAATCGGGGACTTCGGTGAACACGCCCTACGCAAGTATTTTCAAAATACTCGAGAAAGTTTAGGTGCTGTTCGCTATCACCAAAATGTTCAATGAGGTTATTCGCCATCATGTCATACCTATTTAGAATGTCATCCATTTCGCAAAAGTACAACGCCACGAATTTCCGAAGACACGTAAAGTATTCCATGTCTGTCGCGTATCTTGCTTACATTCCTAATTGTTGGAGTTTTCTGAGCACTGTTTGGGCGAAATGGAAAAAGCAACCATGGATATTTGCTTCAGGGAAAAGAAACCGGATAGCATTTTCCTCCCCCTTCTCAAAATTAATGAGGAAATTCTTTGGCTGCATATTTGCCATTCCGGTGGCTTCATATATCATGGTTAACGCACGTACGTATGTTACTTCCAACTTATTAGGAAGCAAGCAATATATGCACGGCAACACTTTATTAGCGAATAGGCATGTATTACCCAAAGTTGGTAAAAAATTTCTGGATATACTTGAAATGTCCCGTCCATCAACCACGTTTCGCACCGTGCTAGTCTAGCTCGATCCGATACTGTTCCGAATATAATTATACGGTCAACATCACCGCTGCCTGAGTCAACTAACAAAAAAACTTCGGGTTGTGCAGTTTTTGTGACTAGTAGCTCAGCGGGAATATTTATATCGGATTGAGTGTGTGGTATCCGCATTGATTGATGTCGACGTTTTCGCTCCCGTGACACCGCCTTCTGCATCGATACAATGTTTGGCCCACACACTATAGCCGGTGCGGAAGCTAATTCTAAAACTCGTGCAACTAAACTTCTGGGAGCTTCAGATGTTAAAGTAGCACTTTTTTTTAGTTCCTGGGCAACGGACGCTACATCGCATAGAACCGGGGAAGGGCCGTAGTTATGTTCTTTTAACATAACCACATTAGTTTCACTGGAAACTGCCCTTCCACGACATCTTTCGCTTTTGTGTTTTTCACATCTCCAGAAATGTTTTACGCCGTCTTTATCTTCCCTATAGTTTACATACTCGTATATGTAGCATTCGAAATGGAGTTTAGGCTGACCTCTTTGAGACTTGACACATTTAGCCATTTTTTATTTAAGAATAATTAAATAAAAAATTAATTAAAAAATTTCCGCAAGTAAAAAAATCAGTCTTAACACGATAAAAGCAATCAAGAGAATGAAGTTGAAGGATACATGTAAGTTTAATAATAAATTTAAAATAAAAGGTCTGATGCATTTTTCGTCCACAATTTCACCAACAGAATTTTTCCTTCCCCTTAAGTCCTAGGAACCTGAAATTCTGTTCAGAGGGAGATTCACTTAGGATAAAACCCCCAAATTTTTTTTGTTAGCAAAATTTGAGGGGGGGGCTTTCTTTTTCGCCTTGAATTTCTCATTCCCATTATGTCCTAAAAATCTGAAATTCTGTTCAGAGGGAGATTCACTTAGAAGAAAACCCCCACATTTTGTTTGTTAGCAAAATTTAAGATTTTAGCTTACCTCGGTTCATTAGAATGTGCTTCAGATGGAGCAATTAAGCCATGTTTTTTTGGCAATGCGGAAAATTTTCTATAGCAAATAGAATGGTAATTTTGCAATTTATTTATTTCCAATGGAAAATTAGTTTTTTTTTACGAATATCAAGAATAATTTTACATTTTTCCAAAAGACTCTTAGAAAATTCATTGGCGGATCAATTTGTTTAAGCAAAATACGCAAAATGATTTTGTTTTCGGTGACATTTTGACAAAACTATTAAGTTTCGATAGCACACCACAACTGATATTTTTTAATATTCAAAGAAAATTCTTAAGCCATGAACGAGATGCTATCTTCGTTCTCTAGTCTCTTGTCTAGATCAAAACACTTTAAATGATGAACATTTTTCAATTTCTAATTATTATTAATATTTAAGAATATTTAAATATTATTTTTTGTTATATATTTTTGTTTAAGAAAGCTTTGATTTAATAAAAAAAGCTACTCATTTCATTAATGAACAAAAAATTGAATCGTTAGAGCAGTTTCTATAAATAATATATATAAAATATTTTTTTTATAGCTATATGTATGTACATAGGTAAAAACAAAATAAATAATAAAATACCTACCCATCATTTTTCAAAGATAAAACAAATGGTATATATGTTGACTTTAAGTGTTTATTGAAAGAAAAGTAAGTATCTATTGAAAAAAAATTTGAAGTCATTTTTTTCAAATTATTGAAATATTAATATTGAAATTATTTGAAAAAATCCGACAAAGTTTTTATGTATGTACCTACCTTGTATTTCAAAATCTTATTAAGGCGAATACATATTTTAAGAAGTTATGAGAGTGGGTAAATGAAAAAACTTCACGTTTTCTAGTTATAACATATAATTTCAAAGTGCTCTAGCGGTAACATGGTTTGGCCAAAATAAGTGATAAAAGTATTCATTTTATAGAAAATTTAATGCAGTTTAGACATATTTGTAATTACAAGCATAGTTTTTGAATTATGAGTGAAAAAAGTCGAGAAAACGGGTTTTTAAGAAAATAGTCAAATTTTGTCTTTTTTTCGGTCAAACAGGTTAACCAAAAGATATGATTGAGGGATGAATTTTGTAGGATTTTCGTATCAGATGGTTGATGCCAAAAATACACAGTTTTTGAGGTTTTTCTAAAAACTTGAGAGAAGGTCGATAATTTTGGTGTTCTATGCGATTGGTTTTTGGGCATGATGAAGGGGGCGGAGGGTGCGTGGTTGTGTAATTTTTTTTTTCATCTACCAATAATACCTAAAAACATGTCAAAAATTTAGGACTATCCTAATTTTTTTAGGGTAACTATCTTCTTTTTCGAGTTCCATTTACTTAATTAACTTATTTAGTTATCTGCGACAAGAAGTTATGAAATTAATATGAAACTAATATTACACCGATAGAAATTGTAATTGAAAATATTTGTTTCTGAATAAAAACGCTCAAATTTTCTTTTCTTTTAATGCAAGTAGGTCCTACTCATATTTTTATTCAAATATATTACACCCTTGCATTAAATTTTCTTTGATCGGGGTGAAGATAACAATTGTTATTAACAAATTTAAAACACTTAACTTGGACTTGTACTTGCCCATACAAAAAAATATAATTACTTCCCTAGATGTATGCAACGTTTTTGGTATTATCAAGTCAACGAAAAATGTTGCTGGGTTCCACACTGCCTAATTAAGTGATAAACAAAACCTGACAGAACTTATATCACTCAATAATTCTTATCTACTTTAAAATTGTACCTCACAGAGATAGTTTTAAAATGTGAATATATAAGTTACCTAAGTTTTTAATCTCAAAGGCTTAGACATGATGATATCATAAGTATTGCATACTTTAAGTTCAGCTTCCTAAGATAAACCTGAACACTGACCTTCCATGTAATAGGAAGAAACTAAAATCGTTTTTAAGATGAGGCATTGAAGCCACATCGCCCTTCTTGTAGGTATTTAAAAAATAAAGCAAAATGGGTGAAAGGGCATTTTCATGCTTTTCATTAAAAAAGGGCATTTTAATTTCTCAAATAAATTCCGAAATCCTTCAATAATTTCGTGGGATGATAGAAAGTATTCACTTAAAAAACTTCCTATTGTCACATGTACACAAATTTGTCATCTTAAGATTACAATGATGAAATATTGTTTCAGAATATAGCAAAAGACCGATTTGTTTTCCAAAAATAACCGATGTAGATAAATGTAAGAAGATTAGGTCGCCTTTCTAATCAAATGACATAACTTGTGTGTATTCAGGACATTAAATTGTGCAAAAAATATTTATTCCACTAATTGAGTTAATTATAAAAGTATAATGATTAATTGCTACATTATATATACAAAACTTGTGTTTGAATTTAGAAACTTATTCTTATTTATTTTTCAGAAAACTCAAACGTTTGTTTATTTTAATAAAGGAATTAAATAATTCATATTTTTGTACGAGTATTTTGTGTTTTTTCTGAATTTTGTTTGTGGGCGACATCGCGGGCAAAAAAGGCGTTTTTTGTCCAAGTCGTGGGAAACCAAAAGAAAATGTCTACATGTAGGAACCTTAATGTTTGGCTACAAATAAAGAATAATTTGTTTCAAGAATGAATCGATAAGGTTGATTTTTGCAGCATAGTAAACCATGTATTGATGTATCATTTTGATTTTAGGTACCTATGTATTTTCACTCCGCATTGGTATTCAAACTAGGATGTACCCATCTAATAAATATTTATAAGGGCTATAATATTAAAAAATGCAGACACGTCTTAACTCCTCCCGCTAATGTCTCTTTTTAAACTTCGCTCTGGTTTGATTCGATCTGAACAATGAAGTCGTATTCAAAGTATTTTGGTGTTAAAAAGTATTATTTTTACAGAGACCTATATGTTTCACACACGGTAGCTCTGATATCAACCCACGTTCGAAGTGAAACAAAATGAAGTTTAAATTGTATTACGTGAGAGAATTATGTTCGATTAATGTTATCTCTCTTGCTCAATGAATTCTTACGGAATTTATATGTGAAAGAAGGTACAGAAAATTAAAAAAATGTTAACTTAAAATGAAGCGTTGTACCATAGCCTTTAAGAATGATGTACACTACTGTGTAATGTTTTTTGAAGTCCTGAAAGAGAAAGACTACATTAGGGTTCCCTAATTGCTGTGGTTTTCTTTAAATAGGTAACAAACTTACCGCTATCGAGCCTAATGAATGGCTCTTATTGGCTATAAGGCCTGTGGCAACGAAGTTACTAACCCGTGACGGATGGGATTGGATATGACCCAATTAATGTACCTACATTTATAATATCATCCAGTCGTTTTTGTTTACGCTTGATTTCAACATGTGAATATTACCTACATATATACCTATTTATTGCAAATTTTTTTTATTTTGTGGGTGTAAATATAAATTTTAGGAAAGAGCAAGTTATATTATACACAAATGCTTATTCTAATAAAGGTAGTTAAAGGTTTCCTTTTTATTTGTTTGCCATATCAAGAAAAAAGACATGATCAATGAAAATATACAAATGTTCAGATGGATACTTATGTGAATTTTACAGTTTTAAATTCGTCTTGTCATATAAAACATATTAGTTTTTTAATGAAAAGTTATTGATATACATAGGTATAGGCAGCTAATCTTATTTAAAAGTATTTTGTTTGTATATTTTAGTTGGTAGATACCCATACGTATTTATTTACATGTTTTTAAATTATGTCAATAAATAAGTAATCTATATCTAGTGGCATTAGTTAATTAAATGTCCATCCCTTTGAAAGCTAGATTTTGATAATGCCATTTTTTTGTATAGAGAGGTTTTTGAAGTTGTAATTTTGAATACCTACCTACATACAGAATTGTGGTAGATAGTGAGAAAAAAATTGTAAAATTGAAGCGGAAATATGCTGAAATATAGTTGTGATGTTTTGAAAGACCAAAAATATAAACATTTTTGCAATGTTTACGCCAACTGTAGATGTTTGGAAGGAGAAAAAAATTATAAATTCACATCAAGTAGACCTAAATATAACGTCTACCGGCTAGATCACTTCAAATCATTATGTATGATTTTTTTCTCATAAAATAAGACGGCACAAAATTAATTAATTCCATATGACGTTTTTTACATTGTCGTTGTATCGGATGTACGTTTTACCATCCATTTATAACCATTTCGTAGGTATTTATTTTAGAAATTAAAATTTTTCTATTCCAGTGAAAAAAATTTATTAAATCGTTGAAAATCTAAATTTAAGTTATGTGCAGTATACATATGTAGGTGTGTACATTCATACTGGGGCAAACTTTTGTAGTGCATATTTTTTTTTAAAATTTGATACCTATTATGAGAACGTTTATTATTAGATATGTAATTCATGATTCGGTATGAACAAAATTAATTAATTAAATTAATTGAAAATTGTGTATTCCATTATTCTATAAATCCAGAATTCTGTTAATAATAATTATATAAATACCAACTGAATGCCCGATTTTCTGCATAAAGGTATTCATACCAAACTATTTTATATTCAGGAAAAAATATGTTTGTCATACTTATGCATACGTATATGTAGATCTTAACACACTTTACCTACCTATGTAATAATTTTTTACTGTTTTCTTTCAATTAAAAATAAAAGTATAAGTAGGTACCTACCTATTATTCGAACATTCAAAAATATTTCATATCACAAAACTTAATTTTTCAGTGAATCATTTAATTGATAAAAAACAAAATTTTGTAAGACTGAGTTATTTCAAACTCAAAGGCACCCTAGGTACAAATGTTTTACACATTTTTAAAAACATGTTCCTTGAAAACGATTTGAATAGAATTAAATAACTTTTGAATGTAAATGTCAAAGCTGATGTATCGTGCACGCAAAAACGACGTATAAACATATAAAATAAACTACCTATTTTCATATAATATGTACATACTTATAATTGTATATAAGTATACCTACTTAAGCATTCTTTAGGTAAAAGAGGTAAGCATTATTATTTGGTAATGAAACATTTCGGGTATTTGTTCTTAATTAAACCATTTTTTAATGTTTATCTTGACTAATTATTATAGGTAAGTTACATCTACCTTACCTAACAGAATGTTTAAGTACAAAATTTGGGAATACAGAATTCTGAAATAGGTAGGTACTTTCATTCTGTTCCTAAACGGAATTTTTGCGCATATATACCTAATTGAAAACTCAACGCAGGTACCTAGTTAATAAGTTACACATAGGTAAATAACTCTACCAACCATTACGGTCGGAAAACATTGAAAAACTTGGGACATATGTAGGTTCACTTACTTACAAATGTAATACGTACATACCTACCTAGTAGGTAGGTATCTACATTTAATTATCGTTCCTTCTAGGAACCTTTAAACAATTCAAAAATCAATATCAAAATGTACCTGCCAATTTTCATTAATTTCCATACACCCCAATTTATAAATAAAAAAAATAAAAATTCCCAATCTCAAAACCACCTTGCCAACCATATAGAATTTAAATTTCTATATCACATTCGGTACCTATGCTGATTGAAATTTTTTTCAACTTTATAACCACATAGGTACTTTAAAATAATCCACTTCACCACCCAGCAGAGTTTTAAAATTTGTCTTACCTATCGAACTTAAGAACAAACTATATCATATTACACAATATACTTTCAAACCAATGCATCTGCATTATACCTGGTCTTTATTTCTTCGTTTAAACAATTAAGTGATTTAATAACAAAAAATCCAGAGGTAGGAAATACCTACATATGTATGGTAAAACAAATATATTAAAACAAATATATTTGTTCCATTTTTCAATCCTTGTCCGTTCTCCTTATTCTACTACACAAATGTCACAATGCTAACAGTTGTTTTTTTATGTACCTACATCGCAATAAGGCATGTAGGTAACTGTATTAAAACTCTGTTATGTTTTATTCCTGTCCCACTTGACCTCCTATATATACTAATTAATTACATAACATATACGAAGAGGTAGATACATACCCAAAAAACCTGAAGTGGATAAATATCATGCGCACCCCCTCAGGATAGAAGCAGTAATCTAGGAAAAACCGTACCTATCTTTTGATTCAGTCTGTCACGATGCGGTTATTTAAAATTAATAAAAAAGTGTGTGTACTTACGCAAGAGAAGTAAGACTTCCCTAATTTGAAACTATTTGTTTCTTTCATAATTCTACGTCAGCTAGAACGTATTTAAATTTCATGGAAATCGGTTAAAGAACAACGAAGTTGACATATTTTTTTACCCCCAACGCCGCGCCGCCACCGCATACTAGGTAAGTTTTACTTCAAAAAAATAAAATTTCATTTTTCTTTCCTTTGTTGAAGATACTTACCTACCTTATTGTAGATAATTCATTGTCTCTATCGTTTCATTTCTTTTTATAATTTTCTTAAGCTTTAGCAAAATTAAATCATTTACATTTGTACCTATGTAGATGTAAACATACAAATTTCCATTCACTTATTGGGTATCCACCTAATCTATCTTTTAATATTTAAAAAAAAGCCCACCTACATATCTATACACATTTTTCGATTCTCTTTTTCCATATTATATTACCTGTCCCCACGCTCAACCTGCAACAAAAAATGGTTCCATTTTCATCCCTCCTTCCGATTCATTCTTAACCGATAGTTCCCACAAAATGTGTGTAAGCTAACGAATATGTTTTTTTTTACAAAATTCATTCGGAAAATGAACCATCATGGCCATGATCAAAATGACCATGATCAAAATGACCATGACCAGTTGCGAAAATGTTCAGTTGGCTGTGAGCACCTGCGTTGTGGTTGGTTCGACTGTGATAAGTAATACCCAACCCGGATTTGGCTTTTGCCGTCTGCCAGATTGACAATTCCTTAATACTTTAAGAAATAACATGTTTCTTTAATTTTTCAAATTAACAAGTTTTATATATCATTTCCTCTTAAACAACAATAATGCATAACTAATCAACATCAAAAAAGTTCTTCAATTATTCGGTTGCGATACCTTAACGCGATTTTACAGAACTGGAACAGACTCGATACATTCATCTCATTCAGGTTGAATATAACTTCATCAGCAGTTAGCACATCTTTCCCGAAAACATATCTTCTCGATCCTCTTAAAGTAGGACACTTTCCTAAGAAATGCACCACATCTTCTCTCTCCATCATGTTGCAAAAACTGCAAATCACTGGAAGGTGAGCTCTGTGTGGTATATAGATTAAATTAAGGATCTCACTGCGCAGTCTAATCATCATGGATATTTCATCGATGGTAAGTTCATCACGGAAGTAGTGCGCATGTGCTAAATTGTGGCTCAACTGGCAATAAATCGTTCGATACAAGGAGTTCCAAGCCTCTTCTATGTACACAGTTTTAATTTTTTCATCCACCTTAGAAATTAGTTGGTACATCTCGGTTTTAATTTTTTGATTTCTTCAACGTTACAGTGCAGATCCATTCCGCAATCTAATGCCTAATCAAGCCGTTCTTCATACCACCCGCTTTTTGCATTTATTGCTTTGAGGGTCGCTTTTTCGCCAAACGATTGTCTCCTAATCTCAAGATCCTAGTGATGTAATCCACCTGCATCTTCAATATTTTAATAAAGAGTGGTGAAAGTCCTGATTCAAGCATTATTAAATAGTTTGGTGTATTCGCGGGTAAATGGAATGATCTTTTGATATAAAATCAGAGCAACTTTTCCACTGTCTCGTATCTCTTACTTCCCCAAGTTTGCGCAGCGTAAAACATAATGGATTCCGCTACCGATTTAAATATTTTAAAGTTGCAACTGTGAGCTATAGATTTGTTGCTGAAACAACTCTTCCAAATAAGATTTATAGCCGTTTTTGCCTTGTTCAGTTTTTCATTTAGGTGTTTTTCCATAATTAAATTCTTGGTAATGAGTACGCCTAGGTACATGAACTCCTTGACAACCTCAATCAACTGCCCAATGCATTTCCATTTTTCGTTCAAGCAGACCTCGCCCCGCCTTTTTTAAAAATCATAACTTTGGACTTTTCTAAATTGACAATTAATCCCCAACGTATGCAGTATTCATGAAGGCGATTAATTATTAATTGAAGTGACTCTGGAGAGTATGCAAACATCACAACATCATCAGCAAACAACAGTGCTTTTATGATCGTCCCAGCGTATTCAATACCAGCAGGAAACCATTCGATCAAATCTTCTATGAAAAGCGCAAAAAGAAGCGGGCTGGGTGAACATCCTTGCCTCACCCCTGCCGAATATTGAAACCAATTGGATTTGCTCTCACCATCCCATACTGCTGCTAGTGTATCTTCGTAAATCTTTTCGATTATCCTGGCAAACTTCAGGGACATTCCTAATTTGAACAGCTTTAAAATTATCGCTTTACGATCCACCGTATCAAAAGGTACTTTAAAGCTTACGAAGAACACGTAGAGTTTTTTGTCCTGGCTCAGGAATGAGTCTTCAATACTCCGTAACACAAAAATATGTTCCACGGTTGAGTACCCTTGTCTAAAACCAGCCTAAAATTCGTTAAGCAGCTTATTTTCTTCTATCCACGCTGTCAGTTGACGTTGCAATATTGCAGTAAAAATTTTATACGATGAGTTGAGGAAAGAGATACCGCGATAGTTTCCAGCATCCGAAGAACATCCTTTTTTATGTATGGGAAAAATCAGCGCTTCCTTAAAATGTTGAGGTACAAGACCAGATTCATAAACTTGAATAAGGTAACAAGGCTTTCACACACACCATTGCCGGCGTATTTATAGAACTCGGTTGGTATTCTATCGGATCCAGCACCTTTCCCATCCTTGAGACCATCCAATTCTAGTATTACCTCATATTTGACTATTTATCGATCTAGAATTTGATTTTCGACACCAGGAGCAGCGTACAGAAAGGATACTCCATAAACTTCTGGGTTAAGTATACCCTTAAAATGATCACATAATATATTTGAATTCAGAGTTCCACCAATTGCAATTATTTTACCATTAAGCTTCCATGCTAGTTTCCAAAAGTCAGAGGCTTTTTTACAGCTGACTAGTCTACTAGCTTCCCTTTCAAAATATTGTTTCTTTTTGTTTTTGCATATCTCTTTGAATGCCTTGTTTGCTTCAGTGTATTTCTTCTTATGAAAATTATCATTAGAAGTCCTGAATATTTGCAACCACAAAAATGATTGCTGTCTTAACTTATGACACTCAACATCAAACCACGGTTCTATTAAATTTGTACGGCCTCTTTTGCTTTGGCCCGAAACTGGGTACGCTGCTTTAATCAATTTCTCCAATTGGTCCAAGCTAATTATTTGTTGCTGATTTATAAGTGAGTTTTCTAGTTCACTGCAGTACTTACTTGCTTTTGACTCCGCCCAAACTAATTTGGGAAGTAGTGTCAGTATTCGTTCGTCTTCACTCCCACAGGTTTCAAGTTAAGAGTAGACAACAACAATTGGTAAATGGTCGGAATATGGTTCTTTGCCGACTTCCAAATCCGTCACGTAATTTTTCCCCTCTCCTCCAATCAGACTGTAATCAATTACTTAGGTTCCTTGTTTGCCTACAAAAGTTAATTCTCCACCTTTATCCATTTTGCTAGTTCCATTTTATATTCGCAGACCAAAAGAGTTACAAAGTTCCAATAGCTTTTTGCCACGCAGATTACACATTTTATCTTTTGATTTCCTTATAATCCCATATAACTGATTCGCAATTCCTTGTTCCTCACCTATTCGTGCATTCAGATCTCCTATAACAATAACATTAGGGTTCTTATTCACAGCAAGCATATCTTGAAGTTTTTCAAAATCAGCTTCCCAGAATGTACAATTAATATAAGTGGGCAATATCCAAAAGGTTTTTTTTATTAAATTGCAGGCTAAGATAAGTAATTCCTGTCGATGTCTGAAATTCACATTTCAAATTTGTAATTTGTCTTCTATAGCAAAAATAACATCCTCCACTAACCCTTCCAATTGAATGATTTCTCGTTGCAGGAATCCAGATGAATTCATTGTTTTTTAATTTGTTTTCGCTTAAAGCATAATTTTGTTCAGTTAAAAACGTTTCGTATAAGAAAATAAGATCAAAATCATTTATAAAATTATAGAACTCTACATATAGACTTATTTGCTAGACCAGAAACATTATACGACAATATTTTAAATTGTTTTGTTTCAATATTTTTACAAATAGTTCTTTTCTTAAATCTAGTAAGGGCAGACGGCATTATTATTAAAAACTTTGTTGACTAGACGACCCAAGTAGCCGCTTCACTTCCTCTATCATCATCGCGCCGCTTCTGTTTAAATCTTTAATATTTAATCTATTACAATCTATTACTGCTTCATCTGTCATCGCCAGAAATTGATTGTCACCCAGAAGTTTTCGAAGTATTAACCCGCCATCCTCTCCATCGCATATCAACTTGTTGTTTACATCATAATAAAATGTTTTTTCATCCACTAATTAGGAGTTTCCTTTCATCTGAGTTTTCAAATTGCTTTTCCTATTGATTTCAGATTTAAGTTTAAGCAGCCGCCTTCTCCTCTCTCCACTTGCAGCTGGATAATCGCTGTGCATTGATACACCGACTTGTCTCAGCCTGCTTGTCGAATTTAAGATCTTTCTCACATCATCCCTGTCGTGCACCTTCACAATAATATTTGCAGCAGTGTTATTCCTGGTACGTAAAGCTGTAACACCTGGGATGGTAGCAGGATCGTTGGTTTGTAGCAGCTCCAAACATAATTTTCTCGCCTTCTCGACAGGATTCATGCTATCGTTAGTAGGCATATATACAACAATATTCTTTTCAGTCGACTTTTTCTCTAAAAGTTCTACCTGTCGCTCCAAGGAGTTACATCGATCTTCCATATGTTTTAATTGCTTTTGTAAATTGAAATTCGTTTGGTGCAATGTCTGTATCTCTGCATGGACGCCATCAATGTCCGACTTGGTGGGGAATTTTTTAAGTTTCTCGTCTAATAGCTGTGCCATCGTACCTAGTAACAATGATTTCAGTTCAGTAATAGCCATACTTCCAACCTCCGCAGTCTGCTCAGATGCCTGCTCTACCACTTGTTGGCTACTGCAAGAATTTGGATCTGTAGGGTTCTCCATTGATTTTCGTTGCCTTTTCGCACTCGAAATTGTATCCGCCATATTTACGTGTTCTTTTTTGGTAGGAGTACGTTGCAGATTGCCGATCATTTTTATTTATGAGATTTTAAGGAATAATCCAGTTGACTCACCTATTCTTTGATGCCAAATTAATCAGAATATGTTGGTTTATCTACGTAAAATTGTTTTGTAATTTATTTTTCTTGAAAAACTAGTTAATTTTCAAAATTATATGGGAGCTTGCTTAAAAATAGGCTAAATTTCAAAATACTCGCGTTGCCAATCATTTTTAATATAAAAAGTGGCTGTGTCTAAAGAAAATGGGTAAGACTAACGACATAAATTTGGTTTAACTCAATGCAGAACTTAGCAAACGAGGTCTTCCTACTGCTGTATCGAAAAATGACTTTATTATCCGTTTGCCAGAACATTTGAGACAAAAGGAAGAAAATCCAGACACATTTCAATTTAACATTGAAATGTCGGAAGAACAAGTAAGTACAGTTTTGACTTCTCAAATATGATGGCTGTTTTGTTCGCCAAGCTCGATGAACAAAAGAACGAGCAAAAGAATCTTCTCGAACGATTTGAAGAACAACGCGATGCACAAAAGAACGAGCAAAAGAATCTTCTCGAACGACTCGAATAACAACGCGATGAACAAACGAACGAGCAAAGAATTTTGTCGGATGCTTTGAGGAACAATGCAATGAGCAGAAGAATCTTCTAGTAGGTTTTAAACACCTTATCGAAGGTAAGCTACTTGCATTTAAAACAAAACAACGAACGCATGGAAGGCGTCGAAAAGCAATTTTCAAAAGAAGACGCACAACTTGAAAATGTTCATGGAAAGTTTGAGAAAGTGGAAGACAAAATTGAAAATATAATAAAGGAATTGGACACAGTAAGAAAAATAAAGTTTCGAGAAAGTTATGGCGTCTGTGACAAGAGAAAAGAAATGCATCTACCAACCTTTGATGTCCAAAATTCTTGGTCGATCTATAAAAGCAATTTGAGTCAGCCGCAACAACAAATGGCTGGGATGACGGAAACACGTTTATTGGGCTGCCACTAGCACTAAGAGGTTCTGCTGCTAAACTTTTGCACACTATACCAGCAGACAAGAATGAAAACTTCAGTGCTCTTGTTCAAGCCATTGACACACGCTTTGGAGATGGTCTTATGCAAAAGGTCTTCCTAGTCCAACTCAATACCAGAGTCCAGAAACGTGGTGAAAGCCTACAGCAACTCCAAGCAGACATCAAACGACTGGCACATCTGGCATATCCAACCGCAGGAGACGAAATCATTAGCCAGTTAGCAACGGGAGCATTTGTCTGTACCGTTTCTGACAGAAACCTTCACCAAGCAATCCGAACAGCTGGAAAACGTACTTTTCCGGAGCATTAGCGTTCGCTTTGGCAATGGAAGCAGCAGAACAGATTTCTCAAGGGGTATACCGGGTAAGAGAACTAGAAGTTGAGGAGTGCTCTTGTCAGAGAACTGAGTTCCAAAGAAGTCAACGAAATGGACCTGCTCGATGCTGGAATTATAACAAGACATATCGCCCTGTTTCCCAAACGGGAAACAAGTAAGAACCAAATTCGAGGGGCAGAAGCTGGTTTCTGGTATCGATGGCCCTAGAACCATCATCCAGTTTTCACAGACTAAAAGCAAAAACAAAAGAGGCATTTTTAAACAAGAGAAAATACGTGGCTACAATTGACACTGGTGCCACTGCGTCGATTGTGCGTAGAGACTTGGTCAAGGTGACATGGCTACACAACATCAATAGCTATCGCCTGAAAACAGTGACACGAGAGGCAGCAAGAGTGTACGAAGAAGTTCGTCCGAAGATTCGATTATTAGAATTGGAGTTTTCACATCTATTTCAAGTAGCAGGAGTCGACATTATGAAAGAGCACGGAGTAATTCTGGATATCGGTAAGCAAGTTCTTAAGTACAGAAATATAGAAATTCCGATGATCTACGGCAATGAAAACTCATCAATTCTAGGGACTGTTTTAATCAAAGAAGACAGATGTTTGCCTCCTTCTTCAGAAGTGTTTGCTTGGACAAAACTAAAGGATGATGCTGGTATCCATCGGTACCTAATGGTGGAACCAGACTCTGAGCAATGTTCCCAAGACTTTATGGTAGGGAAAACTCTGGTGGCACCAAAGAACAACATGGTGCCCTTACGGATATTGAACATCAAACCGTACGAAGTTAAGCTCAGAAAAGGAGTTGTAGTCGGGAAATGTGAATCTGTCTCAGCAATAACAAAGATTAAAGAAGTGGACAGCCAGAAGACGGTAAACCCCAAACATTTGAAGACCATAAAATCTAAAATGTTCAAGTCATACAATCTAAGTGAACATCAGCTTAGTATTGCTGAACGCCTTCTTCATGAGTACGGTGACATATGTGGTGACACTGCACCGCCAGTCGCAACATCTAGATGTGAACACCAAGTTCCAGAAACTTGACTCCAAGTGTAATTCAACAGGTTGACTCCAACTGTACCAAAAAAGGAAAAAAATAATAACCCTAAGTTCTAAAGTTACAAAAAGTCCCAAAAGGGAACTTCTCAACATTCAAATAAATTCCTATCTGGTTTCTTCCAACGATTCGACGAGTCTATCGTCTGACGTCCAACAGATTACACGCAATTAATTTTCATTCTCTTAACTCTAGTAAATACTTTTGTATATACTTTTACTATCATTTAATCAGTTAATCATTTAATAATCATTTCATATAAACACAGTCTTTCATTTTACTAGAATTATTATCTTTAAAGAGGCGTTCCGAAACCTTATAGTTGGCATCAAGGAAATACTCCCAATAGAACGCTACATTGGAATTTCTACTGCGTAGTTGCATATATCGAACAAATTAGTTAGTGTCAAAATTATCTGAGACACCACATTGCTGACCCCGACGTAATCCTGTAGCCACTCTACAATCAACGCAACATACGCACCTTCCATTTCAACTCCAAACGACGTGATCTGCGCAGTTACATTTCAACTCCACACCACGTGATCTACGCAGTTACATTTCATCTCCACACCACGTGATCTACGCAGTTATATTTCAACTCCACACCACTTGATCTACGCAGCTAACTTACTTTACGTTACTTTCGATGACGCTCAGAGCCCAGGATGGGCTACGGCCTCAAGCAACAAGCCCCTCCACTCAGCTCTGTCCCTAGGTAGTCGCTTCCAGTTTCGCACACCAAGTTATTTGAGGTCGTTCTCCACTTGAGTGCGCCACCTGTTATGAGTCCTTCCTCTGCTGCGTACACCATCGGGGTTGGATTCGGAGACTCGTCGGGCAGGTGCGTTGCTGTTGCGCTCCACGTGCTCCAGCCATCTCAACCGTTGTATCATAAGCTTTTTGACCAGGTCAACGTAGCTGTATAGCCCGTTTAGCTCGTCGTTTAATCTTCTCGTCCACATTCCTTCGAAACATACCGGACCGAAAATCACACGAAGAATCTTTCTCTAAAAGCACCCTAGCAGACTTTCATCCGATTTTTTCAATGTCCATGCTTCTGCCCCATAGAGCAGGATCAGGATGATAAGGGTCTTGTATAAAGTCTCCTTAGTTTGTAACGAAGCATTACAATTTCACCCTCCTCCCACCTATGCGCCTGCCTTTGTCAGCCGGTATTGGTATGCGGTACCAGCCGGTGGCCGCCTGCCGCCCGTCATACATATACCCCATATATTCGTTCTTCCTACAATATCTCCCTTTCCATCTACGCTCTTGTCCTCATATCCGCAACATATATTTACAATAAATTCATGACCTACATACCTACTTACCTAAACAACAAGTTCCCTTTCCCGCCTACATTTATATAAAAACTAAATACTTACCCTACCGGGCCACACGCTCCAATAGAATGCGCACCATGCGATAGTTCATCATCAACTTATTGCTTATCAGTCAAAGTACTAAATTCACCACAACCAAGAGGAGTAACTGATAATACACATTCCGTGTGGTGAATAGAATAAGAAGAATAAGAAGAGCTTTTCAACCAGATCTCCACTGAAGTTAACAACTGGGCAACGAACAAGGGACCTCGATGGTGAATTACAAACAGTCGATAGACATACCATCTATCCCCTGTCCCCTCGCTATGGTATAGAATATCGTACCAGAAATAAATATTATTTTAATAGGAGATAAAGGGTGACGTGGTGCATAGTGCAACAAGTCACAAGAAATTAAACATTGGAACAATACAGCTCCCACTTACTATTATGGAAGAGTACTATAAATAGAGCAAATAGAATGCTCCAAAAGTTAGTCAGACAGCAGCCGTCGACCTGGAAAGAAGTCGACAATATCGGATCCGTAAGAAATAGGTAAATAATAAATAATCAAGACTAACCCCCACCAGTGGTAAGGAGTCTTTTTATTGCCAGCGAAAGCCGTTTAATTGCCGACGCAAGTCGTCCGATTGCCGGTGAGAACCATTTGGTTGCAAGCGAAAGCTGTTTGATTGCCGACGAAAGTCGTTTGATTGCCGGTAAGAACCGTTTGATTGCCAGCGAAATCCATTTGATTGCCGACGAAAGTCGTTTATTGCCGGTGAGAACCGTTTGATTGCCAGCGAAAGCTGTTTGATTGCCGACGAAAGTCGTTTGATTGCCCGTAAGAACCATTTGATTGCCAGCGAAAGCTGTTTGATTGCCGACGAAAGTCGTTTGATTGCCGGTGAGAGCCGATTGATTGCTAGTGAAAACTGTTTGATTGCCGACGAAAGTCATTTGATTGCCGGTGAGAACCATTTGATTGCCAGCGAAAGCTGTTTGTTTTCCGACGAAAGTCGTTCGATTGACGGTGAGAACCGTCTGATTTCCAGCAAAAGCTGTTCGATTGCCGACGGAAGTCGTTTGATTGCCGGGGGAACCGTTTGGTTGCCAGCGAAATCTGTTTAATTGCCGACGAAAGTCGTTTGATTGCCGGTAAGTACCGTTTGACTGCCAGTGAAAGCTGTTTGATTGACGACGTAAGTCGTTTGATTGCCGGTGAGAACCGTTTGATTGCCTGCGAAAGCTGTTTGATTGCCTGTCGACGCAAGCCGTTCTTATTGCTAACGAAAACCATTGGGTGGCTGCCGCAGAATAATAAAGTGCAGGGAACATAAGCATTTACCGCATCATCAGCGTAGAAAAAACAACAATAATTCAGTACCGATATCCGAGATGAGAACATGATTTAATTAGGACAGCAAACGAAGAAGTAAAACGAACCTTATTAACCATGGCAGAATAAAACCACGAGAATAATGATGAATACTTAATTGTACATTTAATTTAAAGAATGTAAAAATCATAATAAAATGTTACAAATAAAAACCCTTCAAAAACTAAAGCCTTATGTACTTACTTTGGTTAGAACCTTGGAACCCAACGAGCTAAACCTCAGCCTTTGATAGCAAAGTACATCACAAATGGGCGCCCGAGCAGGGACCTATTAGAAGGATCAACGGAACTCTTAACCGACCTGGAATCTTTAAAGGCAACGCCGACAGTAATTTTCCGATTTATCCGATAAGTCCCTTAAAAGGCTTAAAAGGATTCAACCGTACCGAAGCCTCCGACAATTTTTGACCCTTCGAAAGGTTCACCGAAATCCCACCACAAAATAGATCTAGGCGAATCCTACGAGTTACACCGAAACCTCACCGAATACTAGATCTATCCGAACCCGATTGAATAAACTGAAAATCCCACATGGTACCCCGAAACCTCACCGAAAAATAGATCTAGCCAAACTATTCTCAAGAGGTACACCGAAACCTCACCGATACTAGATCTATCCGAACCCGATTGAATAAACCGAAAACCCTACGAGGTACACCAAATTCGAACCGAAAAATAGATCTATCCGAACCCATCCGACGAGGTACACCGAAACCTCACCAAAAACTAGATCTACCCGAACCAGATGAAAATAAACCGAAAATCCTAAAAGGTACAACAAAAAAGGAAAACATATACTAACTTAAATAAACCGAACCGAAAATTAAATGTCTGATACCGAAGAAAGTTTTGACATATTCGCCATTCTAGGGGCTATATACCTGCTCAAGAAAACAGAGCTCGTCGAAAGGATGACAAACTTAGGGCTGGATACTGTAGATACTATGAATGCACTCCGTGCTTGTTTCAGTGCCTACATAAAGGAGGCACGGGCTCGCAAATCCACGCAGAATCTCTGTGAGGAAGTGGAGAAACTGGTAATCGAGCAAGAATAGTCCGATCCAAGTTTAAGGACACCAAATGCGGCAAACGGTAAAGATTCCGAAATTAGTCCCAAGGAAAAGAGAATGCCGGAACAATTGTCGTACAAAGAATTCTACTATCCAGTATTCAGCCTTCCAACCATAAGCCATTCCAATGTTCGAACAAACACCACCACCGCCGCTACTTCCACGACCTACTCATTCCCGCCGGATACATACCCAGCCACTACGGAATTCGACCGATTAACCCGGTTGCCAGATTTCAGGGAATTCTATTACCCCCAGAGACTGGACACCCATTAAAGCCATAATCCTGTCGTTCCGAATACCTCAGGGACTGTGAAGCCAATTAGGCCACAACCAGCCACATACACACACCCGTTGTATCCCGCTGATAAATTACCACCCAGCCGAGAAGCGGAAGTAATGAACGTAGGCCGCAGACGGGGCCTTAGGTTCGATGCCTCCGGCAACGCAGTAGAATTTATCAAAAGGGAGGAAGAATTGACGGAGTACTATAAAATTCTGCCCGATGAAATGTTACGTACCCTCCCGGAAATTTTCATGGGTACTGCCTTAGTGGTATCGCATAAATCATGATAAATTTAAGGTCTGGGCAGACTTTCAAAAGGCCTTCCTAGGGTGCTTACTGCCAGTGCGGTTCGTAAATAAATAAGAGGAATAAATCTCTAAAAGGAGGGAAGGCCGTAGGGAGTGGGCGACGGATTTCATACGAGCAACACAATATTCGATACATCACCACCCCACGATGCGTATGAATGAGAGTATTGACCGAATATACGACCGTCTTAGACCTAAATATCAACTTTACATTCGGCGTAAAGATTTCAGAACTGTGGAGGAATTGACGGCATTTGCATCCAAAGAGAAGGTCAAAATCAAACCACAGCAGTGGCTCCCAAACCCATCCCGAGGTTGTCTCATATGCCCTCTCAGCGTAAGTAAGATTATGTGCCCGCAGCTCCGATGGACAAATACGATCGCATGATCCACTGCTGGAATTGTAATTAGCGAGGGCACTCAAAGGCAAATTGCCGCCACCCCTTTCGCCAGTTCTGTTCCTTCTGTGGCGAAGATGGGCGGATGAAGCGAGATTGCCCTTGTCAACCACAGAACAGTAGGGCTTCCGTATTGAATATAACACCCCAACCTGTTTCGGAGTCAGAGCTACAATCGCAGACAGAAAATGCCACATCAAAAGCCAATGCACCACCGCCGATCGAAACTATTCTAGATGCAAAGATTATCGAAGTAGGAGGGTGAATGACAATGAATCCTCTCCGAACAACCCTCCCTCAAGCAGCCACGCGGAAATTATATCCGAAGCCACGATACCTACACTCCCTCTAGGGGCGACGGAATTTGCCCAGCAAATTACTAGAGTAATGGCCGACTTAGAATTTTGGTCGGAGCCGCGATATTTTCTGCCTATGTGTCTGTATGGACACACCTTCAATGCTCTTCTAGATACAGGTGCTGCGAAGTCATATATAAGTACCAAAATACAACGCCTACTTAAAAGGCTTAGGATTCCCACAGAGTTCAGGGAACACACTGCAGATATTGGAAATGATACACCTATACACACCAAAGAGCATTACAATATGGAAGTTAGGATAGGCGACCAACAGATCCAAGGCGAAATGAAATACTTTAAGCAAATGACCGACGCCGCCGCTATGGATCTTCTGAAGAAAATGAGTTTCTCGTTGTCTATAGGTGGAAAGGAGTTGAAGCCGTCTCACGACCCCGACCCAAGAGGGAAAGAGCGACTGTGTTCACTTGGAGGTAAGCCTCTCTCGAATGTCCAAATGAAAACAATGAATGATTTACTGGATCGAGAATTACCAAAATTCGAGAAGCTTCTTAGTACCACCAACGCTGCCAATCACCGGATAAAACTGAAGTCGAATGAACCGTTCCGACAGAGATATTACCCAAGAAACCCTTCTTTGCAGAAAATAATTGACGAAGAAATCAACGAATTGCTCCAAGCGGGAAGAATAGAACCATCGAACAGTCCATATAGCTCACCCATTGTTTTAGTTAAAAAGAGAAACGGACGATACAGAGTGTGTGTCGATTACAGACAATTAAACGAGATTTCCATAATAGACGCTTACCCATACCACAAATCCTAGCAGTCCTTGACAAATTGAAGCAGGCCAATTTTATATTTACAATCGATTTAAAACAAGGATATTGGCAAATTCCTTTAGAACTAGAATTCCGCCCTGCCACAGCCTTCACTGTTCCTGTTCGTGGTCTCTTCCAATGCTAGGTATTGCCATGCGGGCTGAATTCTGCCGCAGCAACTCTTCAACGTATGTTGGAATCTGTCTTAGGCCCCGATATGGATCCGTATGCATTCGCCTACTTAGACGACATTATAGTAATCAGCAAAACTTTCGAGGAACATATTGAACATTTATGTGAAGTTCTTAGACGTCTCCGAGCCGCCCACTTAAAGATCAACCCCGATAAATGCGAATTCTGTAAGAAAGAGTTAAAATATTTGAACCATGTGGTCAGTGATCAAGGGATCAGTACTGACCCTGAAAACAAGTGGCCGCAGTACAGGACCTTAACGCTCCTAAAACCGACAAGGAACTACGACGGGTGCTAGGCATCGCATCGTGGTGCCGCCGATTCATTAGAAACTTTTAATAGCAACGCCGTTGACGAAACTATTAAAAAAGAGCCAGTCATGGGAATGGGAAACTTCGCAAAAGGAAGCGTTCGATGAATTAAAAAAAACTTACCGAAGCTCCAGTGTTAATGTATCCTGACTTCGAGCTACCGTTTAACTTACAGACAGATGCAAGTCAATACCGCCTAGGGGTCGTACTATCCCAAAATACGAAAGGGCACGAAAGAGTGATCGCATATGCCAGCCGAACATTAAACGAGTTGGAAAAGAAATACTCCGTGACTGAAAAGGAATGCTTGGGCATTCTATGGGGAATACGAAATATGAGGCCCTACTTAGAAGGTTATCATTTCACTGTGATCACAGATCACCATTCACTGAAATGGTTGCACTCATTAGAAAACCCTTCTGGAAGATTAGCCAGATGGGCAATAGAATTGCAACAATATGATTCTGATATCCAGTATCGAAAAGGCGCAATGAATATAGTAGCCGATACTTTGTTTAGAGATCCCTTGCCCTGCGTAGATAGCGAATGTCTGATCTTAAACGATGGACAGGACGATTGAACCCATCACCGAATAAACCAAGTAGCCGCTTGTCCCAAAAAATTTCCCGATTACCGAATTCAAGATGACCGTTTATATAAGAGCATTGCGGCTCACCCTTTGGCTGATCTGAGCCATGACTGGCAGGTTTGTGTCCCGAAGAATGAAAGAAACAAGGTCTTACAGGAGAATCACGATGCGCTGACGGCAGGACACCTAGGGATAGCAAAACCTACCGCTCGACTAATGCGTTCATAATACTGGCTCGGAATGCTACGTGACGTGACTAAATATCTAGGCAGTTGTGATATCTGTAATCGGTACAAGGTACCTCAGCAAAAACCAAGTGGACTCATGCATACACGCCGAGTAGATAGCCCGTGGGACACGGTGTGTGTAGATTTTGTCGGACCCCTCCCTCATTCGATGAAGGGAAATACCATGATGTTAGTCTTCGTCGACAAGTTCACGAAATTGGTGGATGCAACCCCATTAAGAACCGCCACAACCGCCGCACTTATCAAAGCTTTACGAGAAATAATAATATCTAAATTCGGAGTGCCTCGGACCTTGTTATCGGATAATGGAGCGCATATTACTAGCCAACAATTTCAGAACTTTTTATAGGAAACAGGTATAACACAGATCCTTACCGCCCCGTACACGCCGTAAGAAAACCCTACAGAAAGGGTAAACCGGATATTAAAGACCATGATGGCACAATATATCCAAGAAAATCACCGAAAATGGGATGAGCACCTCACGGAGTTGACATTTGCCATAAATACCAGTAAGCACTCGGCAACAGGTTTTACCCCGGCCTTCCTAAATTACGGCAGAGAGCTACGCACCCCACTAAAATACCTGACAGTTGCCACCAAGAAAACCCGGAAGTTATCTCGGCCACACAATAACGGCAGAAAGCCCTCTACCAGCTAGTTACAACCAACTTGCAAAAAGCCGCCGAAACCCAGGTCAAATATTATAATTTAAGAAGACGGCCGTGGAAACCAAGCATAGGGGAACATGTATACAAAAGAGCAAGAGTTCTTTCATCAGCAATTAACCACTTCACCGAGAAGTTAGCCCCTCGTTACGAAGGGCCATTTGAAGTGGTAAAATTCATTTCCCCAGTCATCGTGGTGTTAAGACGAATAAAACCGGGAAACAACAAATCAAAAAGAGAACAAACAATACGAACTCACCTCAGAGATATAAAAGGGACGAGCACCACAGCTCACGATTGCAGTCTTGAAACATATTCGGTGGAGTTAACCAGAACATATGCAATGGAGTCAGCAGTAACAAATCCCTTCGTGCGCCAACTAACAATGCCTAGATGCTTCAACGTATCGCCTCGGCCTCCGAGAGAGGCTAAGCCAAGAAGAGATGAACAACCCGTCGTAAGAGAATTGATAACGATAGCGGCTTTGCCTATAAACCCCGCGGCTAAGGCGAGAAGGACAGTGCGTATGAAGACAGCGGACGAAGTGGACAAGCCACCAGAACAATCAAAGGAGACGACTTCAAAAGCCACCAGAAAGATAGTCAGACCCTCGGTTGCTACTACCAAAGGAGTACCCTCGCCGAAACCACACACGCCACCGCCAAACCTACCATCAGTGAAAGGTCAGGAGCAGCAGATGGCAACAGAAGTCAAAGAAAAACGAGGGGATCGACCGAGAACTCCGGAGCTGCGAAATATACCCCTGGAGAGTCTGCTAGCAAATTTACAACCAGCTTTGCCTAACCCCAACAATCAAGCAACGATCCACTCACAGCTTGCAATTTTGACATCCAACACCACCAAGCGAGACCAGGGTCGCCAAAGTAAGGAGGTGTCTGATGACCCATTTAGAGACATCATAGTCAAAAGCCACCACCTGTATAGGCCGAACTACCGCCGCCAGAACCTGACTTTCAGAAGAAGCTGTGGGCGAGTCACGGCTTTTATCAAGAGACCGGGAGTGGCGTTACTAATATTTAACTGACAGCAGAGATGGGTCACCTATGCGCCATAAGAACCCACCTAATATGACGTTTAACTTCGCGAGAAGCGTATTATTTATTTTAGTTGAAATAACTGTAATTTTCTTTAATAATTTTCTATTTTTGTTCCTATTCCCAGATTACTTCGCTAGAATCGTTTTTATTTATTTATGTATGAAATAATTTTTTTTACTTTTTTCACCAGAATAAATATTTATTTTTTTTTTGCTTTGTAAATACTAAAAAAAAAACAAAAAAAAGGAAATCACAAAAAAATATATATATATAAATATATATAAGAATATATAAATATAAACATATATAAAAGACGAGAAGGTTCTCGTCTCCGAAGAAGGAGTGAATTGTAATGAAGCATTACAATTTCACCCCCCCCCCCACCTACGAGCCTGCCTTTGTCAGCCGATATTGGTATGCTGTATCAGCCGCCGGCCGCCTGTTGCCCGTCATACATATACCCTATATACTCGTTCTTCCTACAATATCCCCCTTTCCATCTACGCTCCTGTCTTCATATCCGCAGCATATATTTACAATAAATTCATGACGTACATACTTACTTACAACAAGTTCCCTTTCCCGCTTACACTTACATAAAAACTAAATACTTAACCTACCGGGCCACACGCTCCAATAGCATGCGCACCATGCGACAGTTCATCATCAACTGATTGCTTATCAGTCAAAGTACTAAATTCACTACCACCAAGAGGAGTAGCTGATAATACACATCCTGTTTGGTGAATAGAATAAGAAGAATAAGAAGAGCTTATCAACCAGATCTCCACTGAAGTTAACAACTGGGCAACGAACAATGGACCTCGATGGTGAATTAGAAACAGTCAATAGACATACCATCTATCCCCCGTCCCCTCGCTATGGTATAGAATGTCGTACCAGAAATAAATGTTATTTTAATAGCAGATAAAGGGTGACGTGGTGCATAGTGCAAACGACGAAAGTCGTTTAATTGCCGGTGAGAGCTGTTTGATTGCTAGCGAAAGCTGTTTGATTGCTGACGTAAGTCGTTTGTTTGCCGGTAATAACCGTTTGATTGCCAGCGAAAGCTGTTTGATTGCCGACGAAAGTCGTTTGATTGCCGGTGAGAACCGTTTGATTGCCAGCGAAAGCTGTTTGATTGCCGACGTAAGTCGTTTGATTGCCACCGAAAGCTGTTTGATTGCCGACGAAAGTCGTTTGATTGCCGGTGAGAACTGTTTGATTGCCTGTCCACGCCAGACGTTTTTATTGCGAACGAAAACCATTGGTTGGCTGCCGCAGAATAATAAAGTGCAGGGAACATAAGCATTTACCGCACAATCAGCGTATAAAAAGCAACAATAATTCAGTACCGATATCCGAGAGGAGACATGATTTAATTAGGACTTCAAACGAAGAAATAAAACGGGCATTATTAACCACGACAGAATAAAACCACGAGAATAATGATGAACACTTAATTGTACATTTAATTTTAAAAATATAAAAATCATAATAAAAGAGTTACAATTAAAAGCCCTTCAAAAACTAAAGCTTTATGTACCTACTTTGGTTAGAACCTTGGACCCCGACGAGCTAAGACTCAGCCTTTGATATCAAATTACATCACAAGTTCTCTTAAAGAGGGCCTTACTAATATGATGCCTTCTTAGCTCGAAGAAACAGCGGTTGGCAAGAATAATTCTTCGTTTGATCTCTGCACTGATGTCATTTTGCGAGGTTATAGTGGAGCCCCGGTAGACAAAGTCCTTGACAATTTCGAAGCTACATCTGTCCATCGTGATATTTTGCCCGAGTCGACGATGTTGAGATACCTTTCTCGATGAGAGCATATACTTCGTCTTGTCCTCATTAACCTCCAATCCCATTTAAGCCGCCTCCGGTTCAATGCTCGCAAATGCTCCTGCCACAGCTCGCTTCGTTTTGCCGACAATGTCTATGTCGTCTGCATACTCAAGCAATTGAACGGAGTTTTGATAAATTGTACCGCTGGTGTTGACATGTGCGTTGCCTACAAATAGATCTCCCGCTGATTTGAATTCCTCGGCTGGTAGACCATCCGCACTAGCAGTCTTGTATGACGTAAGTTTGGATATCGCCAGCCGCACTTCGATTAGGTCGGGTGGACGGAACTGTTGGCCATCATCGTCCAAGTTGAATGGAATGTTCTGCCTACTAGCGGTATCTTGGCTGTCTTCACCGTTAAGCAATCTAGAAAAGTGTTCTTTCCAGATACTCAGCACTGGCTGTGAGTCTACTACCATATTCCCACTCTCATCTCAGTAGGCTTCCGCCCTACCCTATATCCTTGGGTGGATCGCTTCACCCTCTGATAAAATTTTCGAACATTGCCTCTGCCGCTACACCCCTCAATAGACTCAACCACCCGCTTCTCGTGCTCCCTTTTTTTTCTCCTGAGAAGTCGGCGTTCCTCTTTTCTTTTAAGCCGGTAGAGCTCCCGGGCCACTATCTCTTCAGCTCTTGTTCGAGTCTGCAGCATTGCCTGGTAGGCCTCGTCCTCAGCCGCATGCGCCAACCGGCACTCCTCATCGAACCAAGGGTTTCGTTGTGGTCGCCTAGTGAAACCCAGTACATCACGGGCGGTACTCCTGATGGCTTGTTAACAGTGTTGCCACTGGTCCTCTCCACTTTATGCTGGTGGTAAACTTGCTGAGAGATTAAGAGTTGAGAGGTCAGCAAACGTTCTGGCGGTCTCTTGCGACTTTAGCTTCTCGACATCGAACATTTTACAGCATCAACTCTGCGTTGTGGCGTCATAGATATCCGCATACGTAGTCTAGCTATGATCAGGTAGTGATCCGATTCAACGATGGCCCCTCGGAACGTTCGGACATCCAAGATATTGGAAGCATGTCTATCGCAAAGTGATCGATTTGGTTTACGTTTTGTTGATCACGCGACCTCCAAGTCCAAGAAACAGGTGCTTGCGATCTCGACATTTCGGCCCGCCGCAAAGTCTGCCAGCCTGTATCCGTTGCTGGAAGTTCCGTCGTTAAGGCTATGTCCTCTGACTACCAAGCCAAAGATGCGCTCCTTTTCGAATCTTGCGTTGAAGTCGCCAAGAATGATCTTCATGTCGTAATTCGGGCACATATCACACGTTATCTATAGGAGATCGTAGAATGCTTCTTTGGTTGATTCATATCTCCGTTCATGGGGGGCGTGAACACAGATCAAAGTAATATGCTTAAATTTGCCCTTGATGCGGTTTGTGACTAGGCGTTCGCTGTCACTTCGAAAGCCCAAGACTTCTTGCCTAAGCCTTCCCCTTATCACAAAACCGCAACCAAACAGCCGGTGACCCTGCTCCTTGAAGAACCCACCATAGTAGATGTCACACGATCGCAGTCCCTGTATGCCCTCTCCATCCCATCGCACTACCTGGATGGCTGTTACGTCAGCCTTTAGCATGTCCAGGTTCTCCACTAATTGTTCAGCTGCACGTGTTCTTTATAAGGACAGGACGTTCCACGTGCAGATCCGAAATTCATTGTCCTTGTTTCATTTACTGGTGTCGTACATATCAGAGGCTTGTTTTTATTTCGGAACCAGGTGTTTTGTACGTGGAATGGAAGTTATCCCGATGCAAAACCCCCAACCTGGTCGACCAGACCCTTAGTATAACACCAAGGGCAGAGAGCCGGATAAACCGCTCCCTATAGGAGGGGTTGATTCCAACTGTACCAAAAAAGGCAACAAATAATAACCCTAAATTCCAATCATACAAAAAGTCCCAAAAGGGAACTTGCCAACATTCAAATAAATCCCTGCCTGGTTTCCTCTAACGATTCGGAGAGTCTATCGTCTGGCGTCCAACAGATCACAGGCAATTAACTTTCATTCTCTTAACTTTAATAAATACTTTTGTATATACTTTTACTATCATTAAATTAATTAGTCATTTAACATAAACACAGTCTTTCATTTTACTAGAATTGTCGTCTTTAAAGAGGCGTTCCGAAATCTAATAGTTGGCATCAAGGAAATACTCCCAATGGAACGCTACATTGGAATTTCTACTGCGTATTTGCAAATATCGAACAAATTAGTTAGTGACAAAATTATCTGAGATACCACACATATTTTCTTCACCAAACGGGCAGTATGGTCGAACACGTCTTGTGCAACATCGAATCGACACGGGAGACACGAACCCGATTCTTCAACCAGCAAGACGTCTCCCATTGGCTAGCAAAGCAGATGTCGAACAAATGATGTCCACCATGAAGAAAGATGGACTAATCGAAAATTCAAAAAGCCCTTGGGCATCAACTTTGGTTCTTGTCAAGAAGAAAGATGGAAGCACTCGATTTTGTGTGGGCTACTGTAGGCTGAATGATGTGACAACGAAAGATAGCTATCCTCTGCCAGAATTAGCGATACTTTGGATGCAATGGAAGGAGATCAATGTTTCTCCACCTTAGACTTGAAAAGTGGCTACTGGCAGGTAGAAATCCACCCAGAAGATCGGGAGAAGACAGCTTTCTCCTCAGGAAATTTAAAGTCATGCCGTATGCCGGAGTATGTAACGCTCCGGTCACATTTGAGCGTTTGATGGAGTGCGTTTTGCAAGGACTTACTTGGAAATCTTGCCTTGTTTAGCTGGACGATGCCCACGCTTACGGAAAAATATTTGATGAACATTTTAAGAACCTTAAAGCTGTATTCAAATGACTTCGCGAAGCTCACCTCAAATTGAATCCAGATAAATGTGCGCTTTTCAAGACCGAAGTTAAATACCAGGGCATATTATCTCGTCCGATGGAGTAAAAACTGATACAGAAAAAGTTGACACCATCAAGAACTGGCCAACACCTCAAGACAAACATCAACTCCGAAACTTTTTTGGTCTAGCCACGTATTATTGCCGTTTTCTGAAGGACTTTGCTGGAACCGCTAAGAGTTTACATCAGCAGGGGAAACCATTCAAATGGTCCGGTGAGTGCGAGTGCGCTTATGTAACGCCCCTGTGCTGAACTAGCCAGATAAACCTTTTATCATCGACGATGATGCGAGAAACGTTGGAATAGGAGCTGTACTGCCCCAAGTTCATGACGGAGAAGAAAAAGTTGTCGACTACTACAGCATGGTACGCTTAAAGCCTGAAAAGAATTATTGCGTGACTAGGAGGGAACTTCTATCTCTCACATTGGCCACGAAGCACTTCCATAAATACATCTATGGACAGAAGTTACTTCTGCGAACAGACCATGGCGCACTTGGTTGGCTTTTAAACTTCAAAAATCCAGAAGGTCAAGTAGCAAGGTCGATCGGGAGACTACAGATTGAACATCGGCGAGGAAAGCTGCACTCAAACGCAGATGCATTATCGGCGACCATGCAAACATGATTGCAAGCATTGCACGCGCCAAGAAGAAAAGGAGATAACTGTCACTCAGAGGCTAAGAGTTGATCCCATTTACGGTTGGAACAACTGAGTTGGGTACGGCCCAGCAACAAGACTCGGATATCGAACCCATTTTTGCATGGAAAGAACATGAAGCAAACCAGAATGGACTGACATCTCTGACAGGACCCCAGTTCTCACAGCCTTTTGGGCACAATGGGACTCACTTCATGTGCAAGAAGGTATACTGCGGCGTAAGTGGGAATCCGCAGATGGCAAATCGTTTGTGATGCAGCTAAGCGTACCTCGGTCAAAAGTCCATGATGTTTTAAGAGAAATGCATGACGGAGCTTCTGTGGGATATTTGGGTATAAGTAAGAACTTTGAAAAGGTGCACCATCGGTTTTACTGATTACATGCAAAAATCTATGTCGAAAGGTGGTGCCGTAAATGTGATACTTGTGCTGCAAGCCTTTTTTGCAACCAGGCCGCAAAATTCAAAGTAAAATACAACACTACACTGTTGAGCACCTTTCGAAAGGATTGCACTGGACATTGCAGGACTTTCCGCGAAACTGTCAGCGGAAACAAATACATTCTCGTAGTCATGGATTATTTCCAGCTTGTGTTCAATTGGGTGAACAGATTTGGTGTACCTCTGAAACTCCATTCGGACCAAGGGAGGAATTTCGAATCTAACTTCTTTCAGGATGTTTTGCTCGCTTCTTGGCATTAAAAAGATGAGGAGAACACCGCTTCACCCACAGTCGGATGGGATGCCAGCTAACACACTCTTCAGAGTTAAGCTCCCAAAATCTGAAAAACAATCTTGTAAGCCTGTTTTAAGTCACATTACTATCCCAAGAGTTAATTTCTTGTTACGAAACTTAAATTATTCTCATAACGTTTTTTTATAAGAACTTGGCTCTCTACAATTTTCAAATAATTTAAATCTTATACTTATAACAAATTTGCCTCCCTTAGCAAGACTCCAGGAACTTAGAATTTTATAAAAATCTTGTTATGAAATTTAAACGTCTATGTACCTTCAATCCCATAACAACTGCCTTATCGGAGCCTAAGCTATTTTAAAATTCTCTTATAGAATGTAAGATATACAACATTTTATTACAGGATTCTAATAGGGTTCGCAGTTTTCCAGTTTTCACATGGAATCACAAAGTTATTCGTCACACGCCAATTCAGGGACGTAGTCGATATAATTAAATGGATGTGAATTGTCCGAAAGTGTTTATTGTTCTAAAGGTTTTTTCAAATATTTGAAAATGCAAGTGTTTCGCGACCAAAAATTAACACATATAAAATAGCGAAGCATCCAACATTTGTTTTTAAAGGGATTGATCGTCGCCGTCGACTAAAATGTGTCATCAAAAAATAAACATTTTTATAATTTTGTAACTCAAATTAACAAAAAAATGTATGATTATGGTATCTATATTGGGCTCGATATTTTGAATATTTCACACTTTCAATGGCAAACAACTGTAATAAATTGGTATTCTTCTAGTGTAGTTCTATAATAAAACCAAATTCAAATTTTGCTTTTGTAGCTGCATGGATTGCATTTAAGATTTAATTTGACTCACAAGTTAATTTTTATGCATTTAGGATGGCATATCATCCACTATAATTTTAAAAATTAAGTGATTCCCAAAAGTATCCAATGTAACCCTATCCTTGGTAAAATGTATAAATTAAATAATTGAAATATGCATTATTTTGAAGGCGCTTTGTTTTCTTTTGAGGCAAAATCTAAGAATTAGTAGATACAATTTCAACCAAAATTTATGAAATAGTTGACTTACAAAATAAATACTATCATAAATACATATCAAGTCCATCAGTTTTTAGTCATGACATAAACACGCAAAAACTTTAAAAGAGTTTGCTTCTTTTAAACAAACATTAATGAGAAAGATATAATTTTGCTAAGGTTTAATCTCTGTTCTCTTCTTATTTTCTCTTTTAGCAACTCCGATTGCAAGAAACGCTTTTTCACAACAAGATTTAGCCGAGCTTTATTAGAGTCATATAAGAGGCCTTTTTTCATTATTCTATTTCTGTCATCCCTTAAGAAGAATACAACTCTGTTAGAGAGTATAGAGAGGCTCTCATAACTAGGCCATTTAACGCTTTTAGCACTTTTATAATAATATATATATAATTTTATAAAAGATTAATTTGGCTCCCTTAAATAAGTCTCATTAAGTTATTCGCGAATGTTATGAGAGCAAAAATGTTTCTTGGGATGGTTGAACGATTTAATAGAACCCTCAAAGAACACCTTTCCAAGGTTGTGCGCGACTACCAACGAGACTGGGATCGACACATTCCATTTTTCTTGATGGCCTATAGACAATAAAACTGCCGAGTGAAATTAAATTTGGATGCCCGACAAATGAGCCTATGTGGAAATCCTCAGGGAACGGCTTATTGACATTCACGAAAGAACAAGGAACAAGATAAAGGTAGCTAACGATCGAATGAAAACACGATACGACATAAGAGCAACAACAGCAGAATTTGAGGCAGGAGATCTTTTATGATCTCCTTATTAATTAATTGTGAAGTAAATAATTTGAAGTCGTTAAAAGGAAACAGGTTTTATTTGCGAACCCGAGTGAAAATATTACAATATTCTCTATACAATTCCATACATTCTAAAGTAGAATCTAGGCGTATCAAAACCATTTTTCTAGGATAAATACAACAGGAGATAATGCAAAAACTAAATTCACTTTTGTTTATATTCTCGAAACAATTCGTAAATTCGACTCAAAAGTCAAACTTTGATCCCCTTGCGCAAATTGAAATTGGTAAACGCCACATTTTGGAAGATTCTAAGTAGAATCTAGGTGTATCAAAATCATTTTTCAAGGGATAATTTCTCGCTGGTATTCATTGGTGTGTTCACTGGATTAGCAATCTTCATTTCGAACTTTTCAAGAACTTTTTCGACGTATTGCTCTTGATCCAATGCAATCGATTCTTTGTTGTACGTAATACGCATTCCTAGCATGCTGTTCATTCGAAACTCTCGATGTAGTTTAGCTTTAATGCTTTCAAGTTCTTTTTTTTGTTAGAGAAACACATAAACAGCAACAAAAAGTATGTGTTGGCTTGTTGTTTAATAATACAAGTTACCACGGTCAGACATGTATCTCAACATAAAATATAGGCAACGAACTCACACGCAACTCCTGCTATTCGTTATTCGACCGGAAGCTTAAGCGCAATGACCCAGCGAGTATGCATGGGAAGTTCAAGGCTACTCATTCTGAGGGAACTGCAATTCTGCCGTTTAGTATTAAGAATAATAATTTTGGGGGAACTGCAATTCTGCAATTCTCATAAATTGCATTTTGGACCTAAAAAGGAAAAGAAAGAAAGCAGTGATTTATTGAATTAAGGTATTGAAAGGATATAAACAAAATTGTGAATCCAAACTCAAACAAAACCAGTGACTGACGGATGTGTGAAGAATTAAAGCCAAGCAGGAAACTTTGAGAATGATACAACTCCATGAAATGATGAGCCGAATTATACTGTAAGATTATTAAAATATTCAAAAGGTTAATTTTACACTAAAATAAATATTTAAAAAATAAAAAAATTAACTTAAACAAGTTATATGTTACATTTAACAAAAAAGAATTATTAAAATAATTTTTTTTCTCTTCTCTGAAATAAGATAAGAACAATTTTTTTTTCTTAAACCAATATCTATTTAAAATGCATTGACATTCCCTTACTAAACCATAAAAAAAAACATTGGGAAAAGTTTAAGCATTTATTTACTTGAACCACAGTCATTTTTAATAAATTTTGTTAGTGTTCTTTTTCCGCGGATCCTTAACATTTTCCAGTGGCCAATTTTTAAATTAAGTCAGACAAATTATTAAAATGGACGCTATTCAAAATTCAGTTACCCAACTGACAGGAGCAGTTAACTCTATTCTCGAAGAAATTATGTCCCTTGAAACCCGCATCGCTCAAGTTGAACGAAGCAACACTACACAAGCCATCGAAACAATACTCGGAAGATTTAATTCTATCGAGACTAGAATTACGATGGTAGAACGTTCGGGTTCGCCTGGTATTGCAATATCACGCGCAGAAAGCCTGGAAGCACTTAGAGGACCAAGGAGTGAGGCAGAGCTAACCGCTATGTCTAAACTCCCTGATTGTGTGAAGGAACTATAGGTTTTCGATGGGAAGGCTGATTTGGCTTTAATATCTTACAACACCTTTGACGCTGACTGGAAAGAAGTCAAAATAGTGCTGTCCCTACATTACGCTGATAAGAGGGATATAAGAACCTTCGAGCACCAATTAAATCAACTCAAACAAGGGGGCTTAAGGGTTGATGATTTTTATGCTAGGGTTAATCATCAGTTTTCGCTGATCGTTAATAAAATTCGAGCGGAAACATATTTCTCCGAAACCGCGGACGCTTTACGCTTCCCGAAGCGTATTCTGCATGCCTTGAAATGCAGAACCTTAACTTTAGGAACAATTCTGTTCATGTTCAGGTACAGAACACAATTTCTGCCCCTGTTTACAACCGACAGGTTATCTTCTCCATCGCCCCGAAGCCAAGGGGGATTTAACAGCAACCGAAACGCATTTGGCCAGCACCAGAATCCATCGTGGAATTCCAGCTACAATAACAGACAGTACAAGTCACCACCAAGGCCAATGGGCCCTAAGCCCCCAATAAAAATGGAAGTGGACAATTCCATCCAAACTAAAAATGTGAGGTACATGAATCGTCCCGTTAACAACCCGTTTAAAAGAGGGGCAAGTTCTGACAACTTCCGGAACAAGCAACAGTGGATCTTTCATACTGTGGTAGAGGTCCCTGAACCAACCTGAAAACAAGCCTGAAGTGGGGGAACCAGAAAGGGCGGAGAATTTTATGATAGGTGCCTTGTTTCCAGCGTACCATACATAGAGTATGTTACGCGCGAAGGGGAAATTTTACATTTCCTCGTTCACACTGGTGCAAATAAAAATTTCATTAAACCTATGCTAGCACCAGTGTCTTACCCTGTTAAGACCCCATTTCATATAAATAGTCCTGCTGGACGTATTTTCATAATAAACAAAATATGCGGCAAATTTTTTTCTTTCGCTGGCTGTGAGGTAGAGATCACCTTTTTCATCCTTCCAAGCCTACAATCGTTCGATGAAATAATCGGCGATGATACGCTGAAGGAATTAAGAGCTTTGATTGATAGGGAGAAAAACGAACTGGTTATAAAACCAAAGATAAAATACCCCTAAAGAATAAAACCTCTGAAACGGCCAACAACCTAATTATCCTTAGGAAAAATATATCAGAACAATACAAGCAAGAACTCGAAACGCTCTGCAATTAGTTTATTGATTTATTTGGGTCAGTAAAAAGTGAAATGGTCAAAACTAATGTGAGAGCGGAAATACGAACTAACATAGACGAACCTATCTATTCAAAGAGCTATCCATATCCTGGTTTATTGATTTATTTGGGTCAGTAAAAATTGAAATGGTCAAAACTAATGTGAGAGCGGAAATACGAACTAACATAGACGAACCTATCTATTCAAAGAGCTATCCATACCCTGGTTGCATGAGGGAGCAACCCTCACGACCCTTGATCTAACCTCGGGCTTCCACCAAATTGTCATAAATGAAAAGGACATTCCTAAAACTGCTTTTTCTACAGTGAATGTGAAATTTGAGTATGTTAGGTTACCATACGGGCTTAAGAACGCTCTGGCTATCTTTCAGCGTATGATTGATAACGTCCTAAAAGAACTTATCGGGAAGATTTGCTATGCGTACATCGATGATATAATCATCTATAGCAAAACCGAAGAGGATCACCTAAGTGATACAGAGACGGTATTTCTAAAGTTACATGAAGTCGGAGTAAAGGTAAATCTTGAAAAAACTCAATTTTTGGATACAAGTGTTGAATTCTGGGGATATTTGGTAACTTCGGACGGGATACTCCCAAAGCCTGACAAAGTTAAGGCTATTCAAGTTATTATTCCCCCAACCACATTGAGAGAATTGAAGAGCTTTCTTGGACTTACTTCTTATTATAGAAGAATTATTACAGACTATGCAAAAGTCGCAATGCCCCTAACAAACATGACCCGTTGGCAGTTCTCTCAAGAAAGAGCCAATCAGTCTAAAACAGTTGAAATTCAACTTAATGGTGAAAGATTAAGGACCCTCGAGGCACTTAAACAACTTCTAACCTCAGCATAAGTATTAGCCTTTCCTGATTTTAACAAACCTTTCAACCTCACAACGGACTCTTCCGACTACGCCATTGGGGTCGTACGGTCTCAGGGCGAATACGGAAAGGACAGACCAATTTCGTTCATATCCCGTTCCTAAGACAGAGGAAGGATATGCAACAAACGAAAAGGAACTCCGAGCCATAGTTTGGGCTCTTGAGAATCTGAGAAAATACCTCTACGGTGCAAAATTAATCAGAATATACACTGATCACCAACCTTTGACCTTCGCATTAAGTAAAATAAATTACAATGCAAAGCTAAAGCGTTGGAAAACTAGGATCGAATAGTATAACTACGAGCTGATCTACACACCCGGTAAGTCAAAATCTGTGGATGACGCTCTCTCACGACTCTGGACAGAGGTAAACCATCTTACGGATTCGAGTTCCTTTTCCGCACGGACAAATACTGCCATCGAAAACCAAACGGACAAATCGACAGACCCTGCTGATGAAAGACAAAGTGTAAGCACAACCGAAGCTGAAACTGGGACTGCCGATGAGGGGTTGTGTGAAAGATCCTTTGACGAAGATACCGACACAATGCACAGTGCTGAACAAGATAGCTCAGAGTTAATACCACACGTAGAAGCTCCCATAAATGTTTTTAAGTGTCAATTAATTTTCAAAACCGGCATTGATCTTTATTCCCATGAGGAACCATGTTGGCTACCATCGCCAATTTCTATGAAAAAATTAGACCAAGCAAAACTTTTTGAAGCTCTCAGGAATAAAAATTCTTGAAGATTGCTTGGGTTGCTCCAAAATTTATATTTGGAATCCTTCAGCAAATATAAAATAAGGGTTACCTAGAGGGTGTCAGAAGATGTGGCTAACGAAGAGCGGAGGTCTTCCATCATTGAAGAGGAGCATAGAAGGACTCACCGTGCTCCTAGAGAAAACAAAGATCAGATCCTTTAAATGTATTACTTCCCTAAAATGGTGTCTTGTATAAGAAAATTTGTTGCTTCTTGCGACATATGCAAAATCAACAAATTTGATAGATTTCCACACAAGACCCAACTGCAAGCTACACCTATTCCCAAATATCAGTGTGAAATTATTCATATGGATATTATGGAGATTCAAAACGAAACATACTTGACCGTTATAGACAAATTTTCCAAATTTAGTAAGTTTTTCCACATTAAAGATAAATCGGCAATTTACATGAGAACGAAAATAATTAAAATCCTTCACTACTTTACGGTACCTCTCATATTAGTTACAGACAACGAAAGAGGTTTTCTTAGCCCTATTGTTCTAAACCTGATAAGAAACTTAGGAGTAAAATTGTATTTAACACCATCCCATAGGAGCGAGGTCAATGGCCATATTGAGAGAGTACGCTCTACCATTCTGGAAATCTACAGGGGTCTTAGAGCAGAATATTCTGACATGTAGAGTAAAGAACTTGTTTATGTGGCAGTTGATAGGTACAACAATACCGTTCATTCAGTAACCAACAGGAAACCATCAGATGTCTTCTTCAATAGATCGCAAAGAGTTAACTTTCAGAATCTCTGGATCATTCGCTCAAAAATCAATCAAGATCTTAGGGGGGTAATTAGAAAAAATATGATGGCTAGGAACACTCGACATAATTTGAAAAGGTTGGTCCCAAAGAAGTATAGTCAAGGTGATGTTGTCTACGTCGCAATTAAGGGAATAAAAAGCAAAAATAATACGCGTTAGTATAACGACGGTCAGCGGAAAGAGAATTCACAAATGTCATTTAAAGAATATTAATTGGACAAAAAATGGTTTATCTTTTCCTAGAAAATAAAAAAAAAAAAGGAAAATGGTTTCACCAAAAATAAAAAATCTATGTCAATACAATGCAACGCATAATGCCTAGAAATTGGCTCTCACGAAACAAAGTGAGCCGTAAAAAACTACTTAATCGTAGTTGCGGTGGTATTGTTACTCCTACCCTAGTAGGTTCCTTATATTTTAAACCTTGCGGCCAAAACGGACTAATACGAACCTTCCAATCCGCAGTGACTACCCTGAAAATTTAATGGAGGGCTAATTTATCAAGCATTCTTAAGTTTAACAAAAAGCTATATGTACATATATGTAGTACTTCTACAAAACGAAAGTAACATTGAAATTAAAAAATAAAAACTTAAATTGTAAAACGAAAAAGAAAACATAAAAAAATATATAGCAAGAAAGGTGCAAATAATGCCCACGAACAATAAAAATGTATAATATAAAAGAAATAAAGTTGCAAATACTGCACACCGAATTTGTAAAATTGAAAACTAAGCAAAATATGAAAAAAAAAATATAATTTTGTAAATTTCATTCTTAATAAAATTTGATTGTATTACAGATTAGTAGTCCTTTTCACTCCCATGCAGACTCTACATGTTTTGCGTTATGAATCTTCAATTGTGACGATAAAAGAAGGAAACGCTTGGGTAACGAATGGTTTTTTTTAATTGGTACATATTATTAACATGACGAAATACGACGCACTTATCCATAGCACTGCACAGCTGATGTCTAAAATTATCACAGATGAACAGATGCGACTTGTACTGAGCTATCATATAAATCAGATTAAGGATCGTCTTGCCGAATTAAAAGACTCAAGAACGAGGAAGGTTAGGTCTAAAAATTGGATAGGAACTACCTGAAAATGGGTTGGAGGTTCTTCTGTTGCAACTGACTGGGACAATCTTTTAGAAAACCAGAGGGACATCGACGAGAATAATAACAGACAATACATAATGAACGAAAAACTGTTTGACGTGACACGAGAAATAACTTTGAAAATTAATAAAGTGATTGAACGTTACAACAATGCTATCCAAAAAGGGGAGACTGACAAACTTAGACACGACTTACTGAATAAGGTACTTATTCTAAAAGAAGGGGTAAACGAAATTTTTAGAGCTCGCCAAATGGCTAAAAACGGTATAGTAAACAGCAACCTACTGCACTCAGAAGAAATTAACATTATCATTAACGAACTCGAGACATTGCCCTATCAAAACGTGATAGAAGCTGTCGAATATAGCCGACCCTCAGTTTACTGTAACGATACATTGATGATTTATGTTCTGTCTATACCTAAAATTGACCCAAGGGTGTACCACTTATTAACAGCTCGCGCAACAATCAAATATAATAGACAAATTGACTTAGGTTATCCAAGACTTCTAATAAACCATGACGAAACGTACGGACTAATCGGAAAATGTCTTATCATCGGTAACACATGTGTGTGTGAAGGGGACACCCTAAAAAAATTATCCGAAGACTCTTGCTTACCTCGAATCCCAAAGAACGAAGCAATAGTCGAACTGATTGAGCAAAATAAAATTTTCCTAACAAATTTTAATAGAACAATCTTAAACAAATATTTAACTATTCCTCTAGCAGGTACCTTCCTACTTCAGTTGAACAACGACACGGTCCACATCAAAGAGAAGACGTACCACAGGAAGATGGCTTTTGAGCCCCCAGGCGCTTCCCCCGGTATTGGCAAACGTAACTAGTAACAGCATCAAACCTAATTTGGAATACGTGCATGAACTTAGCACGAAAAATATTGAACTTAACAAAATTTTAAAGAGAAATCTTAACTCCTCTATACTTACAGAGATTTTCATCATTTTATTAATCTTAGCCACCATATCTTGGTTCTGGAAGAAGGTTTACGGAAGGGTCAACATTCCAGAAATCCGCCAATCCCTCCGTCGAAGACCAACTCCTCATCCTGCTAATGAGAGTAATCTTCGGGACGCAGATATTTGAAGGGGTGGCAGTTACCACGGTCAGACATGTAACTCAACATAAAATATAGGCAACGAACTCAGACGCGCCTCCTGCTATCCGTTGTTCGATCGGAAGCTTAAGCGCAATGACCCAGCGAGTATGCATGGGAAGTTCAAGGCTTCAGTGTTTATGACAAATACTTATGTTTTATTATAGAACCAGTTGAGGGTTCTTTAAATTTAATTTTTTATGAAACACGGGCTCAAGATCCGTAATTTACAGGCAACGATCATGTCTTGACCTTTGCAGTCCAAGCGATATGAGTACATTGTCCAACTTTTAGTTCCATACTCTGCTGGATTGTTTAAGTTTGTATAAAGTCTTCTTTAAGCGACAAACCATTGAGGGATTATTCTTGTCTTTGTAGAATGGTTTTTTTTTTAATTTAGCTATATACGATCTAATAACTGCTCAGGTTTTAAAAGATATGCCATCAATGGCCTTCAAGAAACTCCAATTTATAATTAACGCACGCCTTAAACTAAGATATGTTCCAAATCATTGGAAAATTGCAGAAGTCATTGTTATACCTAAACAAGGTAAGCCACCAACAGAAGTAACATCTTACAGACCAATATCGCTTATACCAATCATGGCAAAAGTTTTTGAAAAACTGCTACTGAAAAGGCTTAACAAAATAATAGAAGAAAGAAGACTAATTCCGAGCCATCAGATTGGATTTACAAATAAACATTCCACGATAGACCAAGTGCATCGAATTTCGGATGTCGTGGAAAAGGCACTTGAAGAAAAACAAGTATGCTCGGCTATATTCTTAGATGTTGCTCAGGTCTTTGACAAGGTTTGGCACTTGGGACTTGAGTACAAACTGCATAGGGACCTTCCCAGGCAGCACTACGAAATACTGAAATCCTACGTTACGAACTGACTTTTTAGAGTACGGTACGACCAACATTGCTCGTAACTAAAGAAAATTGAAGCCGGTGTACCACAAGGAAGTGTCCAGGACCAACCCTGTATCTTTTATATACAAGGGATACTCCAGTGGACATCAACGCTATCATGAACGTCTTTGCTGACGATAGGGCAATATTGGTACCAGATAAATCCGTTACGAAGGCTACACTAAAACTGCAAAATGCTGTCGATAAAGTTAGTGATTCGACGCAGAAATGGCGTATCAAATTAAACGAAACAAAATCGACGCATATAAACTTTACTAGCAAAAACATAAACAATGTTCCAATATTTATAAACAATACAATAGCACCTTACTCCAATACCGCCAAATACTTTGGAATGACTTTGGATGCAAAGCTTAAATGGAAAGAGAACATCAAAAAGAAACGAGAAGAACTAAACTTGAAGTACAGAAAATTTTACTGGTTACTAGGAAAGAACTCTGACCTTTCTATCCAAAACGAACTAATGTTATATAAGCAAGTGCTTTAACCCGTTTGGACATATGGCATCACACTATGGGCTGTACAAAGAAAACAAATGCGGAACCCATCCAAAAATTCCAAAGCAAGGTCCTTCGTGGAATAATAAATACCCCTTGGTATATATGAAATAACGATCTACATCGTGACCTTCAAATTGAAATGGCTACAGAAGTGGTTAAAAAACACGCTGTATCACACAAGCAGCGACTGCAAAGTCATACCAACTCCGAAATGGAGACCGTCTTAAATGTATGAGACAATGTTCTGAGATTAAGAAGAACAAAGCCTCATGAGCTGATGATCTAAAAGCTATGGGAAACTGAAATAACTTTAAGCTTTCACCATTGCGATTTACATATAAATTAAGAAAGTAAACTCATTTATCGATCTTTCATAGATTAGTCCTGATTTCACCGGTGGTTTGAGTGCGATCAGAGTCCCACACTACTCGGTACCGATTTTTGCCGAATGTCTTTTGGAGATTTCCATCGGATAAAAAAAAATTAGCTTTATCCCTGTAAGACATCAGGTGTTTTAAATGCAACATGAATTGCACGGCACTAGCTTGGTACAGTGGATTTCAGAACCAAGTATTGACTGCCTCATTTATAGAAAAGAATGCGCCTATCGTGGGGATCAAACCCATACGTCTCAGTTAGCAATCAAGCACTTTATCCACTGTGCCTTTGCCGCCCTGCTCCATATAAATTTCATCAGATAGTTGTCCTTGTAGGAACTCTGTGATAGCGTCCATTTGTACGACTTGTAGATCTAGTTCAGCAGCTAGAGCGAAAAGATAGCGCAGCGAGCTGTGTGAATGACAGGGGAACACGTTTCTTCGTAATCTACCCCTTTCGCTGCGAGTACCCTTCTATGACTAATCTCTCCTTATAGCGATCGTGTTTTCCGGTTAAACCAAGCTTAGTGCGGAAAATCCACTTGCGCTTTATTGATTTCCGATTCTTTGGCAATCCTTCCAGCGTCCAAGTATCGATGTCAAGTAGTGATTGCATTCCTTCTTCCATAGCTCCACATATTCGCATCTGTTCGAAGTATTGCTCTTCAGCTGTTTCTAGATTGTTGTTTTCAAAATTGGATGCATTTATTGGAATTCTTTCAAGATTTTCAAGTCACTTTCCTTTTAATGTGTGCCTCTCAACCCTAAGCTTAGACACTGATTTGGAAACAAAACTGGTCAAATTCTGGTACAATGGAGGCGCTAGAAGTCCTAAAAAACATGGAGCGAGTCCATTTCGTCCAACGAGCCCTGCGTCATATGATGTGACATGTTATGTTGTGAGTCTTCGGAAGTTTCACCTTCAGAGGAGGAAAACGAGAAAAATCTTTGTTCTCTAAGATATATTCATTGTACTTGCCAGGTAATTTGCGCTCCCTTTCGCTGCGCCTCAACACCTGCAGCTGCAGTGAGTTAGAGTTGGATTACTGAGGGTGCGCAGAAATTGTTGGTGCATATTGTGATGCACTTTCATCCGAAACTGCATCATACAATTTACAGCTACTCTCCAACAACTGCGACTCGTCGTCCTCGGCGTTAACCTGCATTTGTTGCTGATGAAACTCCACTGCATTGGGTGCTGCTTTATGGGCTGAGCTTTTTTCAGAATTACTGTCATTTTAATATGTGCTAGATCAGCAATTTTATTGGTCGATACATCCACTGGTGTTTAACCTGTACTTTTTGACGGTGAACGGCTTAATAAATACAACGAGTATAGGCAACTGCTTCGGCCCAAAATAATTTCGGTAATTTGGCATTGGCGAGCATGCATCTTGCTTTTTCTACAATTGACCTATTATTCCGTTCGGCCAAGCTATTCTCTCTGGAGTGTGCGCATTAGTTGTTTGATGGTGACTACCATTTCTTCGTAGTGTTTGTTGAAACTTGTGGTTTGAGAATTCTTTGCCGTTGTCTGGTCGTAACGTTTTGACATTGTAACCAGTTTTGTTTTCAGCAAAAACTCGAAATTTTTCAAAGCAGGATAAGACTTCGCAATCAATTTTGGTTTTCAAAAAATAAGTAAATATTTTTCTGGATTTATCATCAATGAATGTGGCAATGCCGCAGTGGATAAAGGCTTGATTGCTAACTAGGACGTGTGAGTTCGATCCTGCCGGATGCCGCCCATGGATTAAAATGAGACAGTCAAAACCTGGTTCTCAAATCCACTGTGCCAAGCTAGTTCCGTGCAATTCAGGTTGCATTTAAAAGACTTTGAGTGTTACAGGCATACAATTAAATTTAAATTTAAAAAAAATAGCGATTTCCACCCATCGAGCCATTTTTCACTGTAACACAAATGTCGGTGTGTACTATTTCTAACAGGTGGTTGGCTGTGTTACCAGTTCTTTTAAACGGCAACCTCGATCTCGATTGTTTTCCGATGGCACAAATTTTACAGACTTTTTCAATTTTATTTGTGAAATTGATTCCAATTTCCAGTGGCCAATCCACTGTTCAGTTGTCTAGGCTGTGCTTGTTGAGGTGTCCCATTCTTCGATGCCAAAGCTCTTTAGTGCTTTTCGGTCTACATGCCAGCGTGACATCCTTAGACGGTTTTGTGTCTAGACAAAATAAGTCATCATTGTATGTGCCAGTTACAATGACTTGTTTCTTCGAATTTATGACTTTGACACTTTTGTTGCTAAATTCCACCGAGTGTTCTTGCTGAAAGCTGCGGCTGACAGCCAAAAGGTTGACAGATAAATCAGGAATGAATCTAACATCGTTCACTTCAATTGCTGACGAATTACATGCTGGTCTAAGCGTTGTTTTATCACTGCCTTTAGCGGGCATCTTACTGCTGTTTGCTGCAAACCCCGTTCCACCATCCACATCCAGTTAATCAAAGACCTTTTTGTCGAAACTCATATATGATGTTGCTCCCGAGTTGAAATACCATGATGTGTTCATTTTTTCTTGGGAACTTGCTGTGGATAAGACACAATTGAGCGGCAATTTCTTGCAATATGGGCGAATTTTTTTACACTTTCCACATGTTGGCCCCTTTCTTTCGTTGCTTATATATTTGTCTCGCTCAAGCACACGAGTATGAAACGTAGCTGAATTCTCTTCACTAGGGCGCAGTACTTTCAGCAATTTGATTTTTACTGCATTGCCCGTTATCTTTGTGCCAGAATTTTCCAGCGCCATGATCATTGTCCTGTAATCCTCAGGCAAACCAGCTAACAATAACGTCCCGAGCCACTGTTCGGCTATGGGAAAACCTATGCCACTACGCGATTGGGCAGTAGCCATTATTTCCTCTACAAATTTGTCCATGGAACCACAATTTGCTAGGGAAGTTGTGATAGGCTTACGCAGAAGACCAACTCGGCGAGCTAATCCGTTTCGCCGTTTTTGCGTTCTGAATATGAACGTAGCACACGATGGGCTCTTTGCGTTCACCATTTACTTCCACTTCCACTTCGTACTCGATTGTAGTTTTCCAAAGATTATCCAGGTCGAGAAATGCTTGAGCAGCAATTTTCCTTGTAGGATAATTACCGCATTACAGTTTTAATAAAAGAACGATTTTTTCATTTATTTAATTCTTTCGTTTGCAAAAAAATCTAATTAAACCGTAAAACTGGGTCCATAACCTATACAAAATATATTAAGAGAAGAATTAAAAACGCGCGCTAATTTGATGAAGGATACAGATAGAGTGACTTTACTATATGACAGTTTTATTGGGAAATTTATTCACCGTACATTTATCCGTCGTAGGACTTTACATACAATTCGCTACGGTCGATAAAAAGCTAAAGCAGAAGCTGCGGTGGATGAGTGGTTGACTTTTATTCGAGTCTCGAATTTGATTTTGTTAGTTTTGTTGGTAAGATTGATAATTGGATTGAATCTCGATGGATGCGTTCATGAAGTAGTTATAATTTTTAATTTCCATTCGTAACACAAATCGATGAGTGAAGAATATTACTATGGGGTTGTTGCACTGCGACCTTGAGATCTAGCTGAGAATAGCTCATTTTGCAGCTCTTCCTCCAAGTTTATTTCCCTCATGAATTTGAGTATTTGAAGTATATTGAGAGCTCAGTCGACCTCGTACTGTGGAGGTGTTAACACGTTTTCGGCTTCCCAGTTTTTTGCAAATTAAATTTCGTGTGTGAGCTTAAGTGTAACGTTAAATCAATATTTCTCAAGTGGTGCAGTAGCACAGAGGTAGAGTGGACGACCGCGAATCCAAGGGTCGCCAGTTCGATTCCCACCCGGGCATCAGAACCTTGCAAGTTTTTTCACAACCGTGAAGTGGAAAACTTTATTGGTTGGGAAAACGAGCAAAGGAGGAGGAGTTTAGGCACCGGGGCATCGAAAGGTGTCCTAGGGCCAATGAGCCCAGCGATGGCATCAGCTGAGGTAACATCGAAAGATGTTACACTTACAAGCAGTGATTCTGCAGCAACAACATCAACAGCAATAACAACAACGGCAACATCATCCGATGCAAATCAGAAGCGCAGAAATAGGATCAAGTGCGCAACAAATTTGGTAAAGAGGATATCCACGGCCAATTAAGCAAAGCTGCCAGCTGGGCTGAAGACGTCGGATATAGACGAGACGTCAGAGGCAGCAAGGCAAACCCAACTAGACATGTCATCCGAAGAGGGTATTGAATACATGTCTGAGGAAGGAGAAGGGCACTTCGACAGGCGCTTTATTCCCATGAGGAACCTCATGTTGCCTACCATCGCCATTATATTTCTATGAAAATATTAGACCAAGCAAAACTTTTTGAAGCTCTCAGGAATAAAAATTCTTGAAGATTGCTTGGGTTGCTCCAAAATTTATATTTGGAATCCTTCAGCAAATATAAAATAAGGGTTACCGAGAGGGTGTCAGAAGATGTGGCTAACGAAGAGCGGAGGTCTTCCATCATTGAAGAGGAGCATAGAAGGACTCACCGTGCTCCTAGAGAAAACAAAGATCAGATCCTTTAAATGTATTACTTCCCTAAAATGATGCCTTGTATAAGAAAATGTGTTGCTTCTTGCGACATATGCAAAACCAACAAATATGATAGACTTCCACACAAAACCCAACTGCAAGCTACACCTATTCCCAAATATCAGTGTGAAATTATTCATATGGATATTATGGAGATTCAAAACGAAACATACTTGACCGTTATAGACAAATTTTCCAAATTTAGTAAGTTTTTCCACATTAAAGATAAATCGGCAATTTACATGAGAACGAAAATAATTAAAATCCTTCACTACTTTACGGTACCTCTCATATTAGTTACAGACAACGAAAGAGGTTTTCTTAGCCCTATTGTTCTAAACCTGATAAGAAACTTAGGAGTAAAATTGTATTTAACACCATCCCATAGGAGCGAGGTCAATGGCCATATTGAGAGAGTACGCTCTACCATTCTGGAAATCTACAGGGGTCTTAGAGCAGAATATTCTGACATGTAGAGTAAAGAACTTGTTTATGTGGCAGTTGATAGGTACAACAATACCGTTCATTCAGTAACCAACAGGAAACCATCAGATGTCTTCTTCAATAGATCGCAAAGAGTTAACTTTCAGAATCTCTGGATCATTCGCTCAAAAATCAATCAAGATCTTAGGGGGGTAATTAGAAAAAATATGATGGCTAGGAACACTCGACATAATTTGAAAAGGTTGGTCCCAAAGAAGTATAGTCAAGGTGATGTTGTCTACGTCGCAATTAAGGGAATAAAAAGCAAAAATAATACGCGTTAGTATAACGACGGTCAGCGGAAAGAGAATTCACAAATGTCATTTAAAGAATATTAATTGGACAAAAAATGGTTTATCTTTTCCTAGAAAATAAAAAAAAAAAAGGAAAATGGTTTCACCAAAAATAAAAAATCTATGTCAATACAATGCAACGCATAATGCCTAGAAATTGGCTCTCACGAAACAAAGGGCCGGCTCACTTAAAAAACTACTTAATCGTAGTTGCGGTGGTATTGTTACTCCTACCCTAGTAGGTTCCTTATATTTTAAACCTTGCGGCCAAAACGGACTAATACGAACCTTCCAATCCGCAGTGACTACCCTGAAAATTTAATGGAGAGCTAATTTATCAAGCATTCTTAAGTTTAACAAAAAGCTATATGTACATATATGTAGTACTTCTACAAAACGAAAGTAACATTGAAATTAAAAAATAAAAACTTAAATTGTAAAACGAAAAAGAAAACATAAAAAAATATATAGCAGGAAAGGTGCAAATAATGCCCACGAACAATAAAAATGTATAATATAAAAGAAATAAAGTTGCAAATACTGCACACCGAATTTGTAAAATTGAAAACTAAGCAAAATATGAAAAAAAAAATATAATTTTGTAAATTTCATTCTTAATAAAATTTGATTGTATTACAGATTAGTAGTCCTTTTCACTCCCATGCATACTCTACATGTTTTGCGTTATGAATCTTCAATTGTGACGATAAAAGAAGGAAACGCTTGGGTAACGAATGGTTTTTTTTAATTGGTACATATTATTAACATGACGAAATACGACGCACTTATCCATAACACTGCACAGCTGATGTCTAAAATTATCACAGATGAACAGATGCGACTTGTACTGAGCTATCATATAAATCAGATTAAGGATCGTCTTGCCGAATTAAAAGACTCAAGAACGAGGAAGGTTAGGTCTAAAAATTGGATAGGAACTACCTGAAAATGGGTTGGAGGTTCTTCTGTTGCAACTGACTGGGACAATCTTTTAGAAAACCAGAGGGACATCGACGAGAATAATAACAGACAATACATAATGAACGAAAAACTGTTTGACGTGACACGAGAAATAACTTTGAAAATTAATAAAGTGATTGAACGTTACAACAATGCTATCCAAAAAGGGGAGACTGACAAACTTAGACACGACTTACTGAATAAGGTACTTATTCTAAAAGAAGGGGTAAACGAAATTTTTAGAGCTCGCCAAATGGCTAAAAACGGTATAGTAAACAGCAACCTACTGCACTCAGAAGAAATTAACATTATCATTAACGAACTCGAGACATTGCCCTATCAAAACGTGATAGAAGCTGTCGAATATAGCCGACCCTCAGTTTACTGTAACGATACATTGATGATTTATGTTCTGTCTATACCTAAAATTGACCCAAGGGTGTACCACTTATTAACAGCTCGCGCAACAATCAAATATAATAGACAAATTGACTTAGGTTATCCAAGACTTCTAATAAACCATGACGAAACGTACGGACTAATCGGAAAATGTCTTATCATCGGTAACACATGTGTGTGTGAAGGGGACACCCTAAAAAAATTATCCGAAGACTCTTGCTTACCTCGAATCCCAAAGAACGAAGCAATAGTCGAACTGATTGAGCAAAATAAAATTTTCCTAACAAATTTTAATAGAACAATCTTAAACAAATATTTAACTATTCCTCTAGCAGGTACCTTCCTACTTCAGTTGAACAACGACACGGTCCACATCAAAGAGAAGACGTACCACAGGAAGATGGCTTTTGAGCCCCCAGGCGCTTCCCCCGGTATTGGCAAACGTAACTAGTAACAGCATCAAACCTAATTTGGAATACGTGCATGAACTTATCACGAAAAATATTGAACTTAACAAAATTTTAAAGAGAAATCTTAACTCCTCTATACTTACAGAGATTTTCATCATTTTATTAATCTTAGCCACCATATCTTGGTTCTGGAAGAAGGTTTACGGAAGGGTCAACATTCCAGAAATCCGCCAATCCCTCCGTCGAAGACCAACTCCTCATCCTGCTAATGAGAGTAATCTTCGGGACGCAGATATTTGAAGGGGTGGCAGTTACCACGGTCAGACATGTAACTCAACATAAAATATAGGCAACGAACTCAGACGCGCCTCCTGCTATCCGTTGTTCGATCGGAAGCTTAAGCGCAATGACCCAGCGAGTATGCATGGGAAGTTCAAGGCTTCAGTGTTTATGACAAATACTTATGTTTTATTATAGAACCAGTTGAGGGTTCTTTAAATTTAATTTTTTATGAAACACGGGCTCAAGATCCGTAATTTACAGGCAACGATCATGTCTTGACCTTTGCAGTCCAAGCGATATGAGTACATTGTCCAACTTTTAGTTCCATACTCTGCTGGATTGTTTAAGTTTGTATAAAGTCTTCTTTAAGCGACAAACCATTGAGGGATTATTCTTGTCTTTGTAGAATGGTTTTTTTTTTAATTTAGCTATATACGATCTAATAACTGCTCAGGTTTTAAAAGATATGCCATCAATGGCCTTCAAGAAACTCCAATTTATAATTAACGCACGCCTTAAACTAAGATATGTTCCAAATCATTGGAAAATTGCAGAAGTCATTGTTATACCTAAACAAGGTAAGCCACCAACAGAAGTAACATCTTACAGACCAATATCGCTTATACCAATCATGGCAAAAGTTTTTGAAAAACTGCTACTGAAAAGGCTTAACAAAATAATAGAAGAAAGAAGACTAATTCCGAGCCATCAGATTGGATTTACAAATAAACATTCCACGATAGACCAAGTGCATCGAATTTCGGATGTCGTGGAAAAGGCACTTGAAGAAAAACAAGTATGCTCGGCTATATTCTTAGATGTTGCTCAGGTCTTTGACAAGGTTTGGCACTTGGGACTTGAGTACAAACTGCATAGGGACCTTCCCAGGCAGCACTACGAAATACTGAAATCCTACGTTACGAACTGACTTTTTAGAGTACGGTACGACCAACATTGCTCGTAACTAAAGAAAATTGAAGCCGGTGTACCACAAGGAAGTGTCCAGGACCAACCCTGTATCTTTTATATACAAGGGATACTCCAGTGGACATCAACGCTATCATGAACGTCTTTGCTGACGATAGGGCAATATTGGTACCAGATAAATCCGTTACGAAGGCTACACTAAAACTGCAAAATGCTGTCGATAAAGTTAGTGATTCGACGCAGAAATGGCGTATCAAATTAAACGAAACAAAATCGACGCATATAAACTTTACTAGCAAAAACATAAACAATGTTCCAATATTTATAAACAATACAATAGCACCTTACTCCAATACCGCCAAATACTTTGGAATGACTTTGGATGCAAAGCTTAAATGGAAAGAGAACATCAAAAAGAAACGAGAAGAACTAAACTTGAAGTACAGAAAATTTTACTGGTTACTAGGAAAGAACTCTGACCTTTCTATCCAAAACGAACTAATGTTATATAAGCAAGTGCTTTAACCCGTTTGGACATATGGCATCACACTATGGGCTGTACAAAGAAAACAAATGCGGAACCCATCCAAAAATTCCAAAGCAAGGTCCTTCGTGGAATAATAAATACCCCTTGGTATATATGAAATAACGATCTACATCGTGACCTTCAAATTGAAATGGCTACAGAAGTGGTTAAAAAACACGCTGTATCACACAAGCAGCGACTGCAAAGTCATACCAACTCCGAAATGGAGACCGTCTTAAATGTATGAGACAATGTTCTGAGATTAAGAAGAACAAAGCCTCATGAGCTGATGATCTAAAAGCTATGGGAAACTGAAATAACTTTAAGCTTTCACCATTGCGATTTACATATAAATTAAGAAAGTAAACTCATTTATCGATCTTTCATAGATTAGTCCTGATTTCACCGGTGGTTTGAGTGCGATCAGAGTCCCACACTACTCGGTACCGATTTTTGCCGAATGTCTTTTGGAGATTTCCATCGGATAAAAAAAAATTAGCTTTATCCCTGTAAGACATCAGGTGTTTTAAATGCAACATGAATTGCACGGCACTAGCTTGGTACAGTGGATTTCAGAACCAAGTATTGACTGCCTCATTTATAGAAAAGAATGCGCCTATCGTGGGGATCAAACCCATACGTCTCAGTTAGCAATCAAGCACTTTATCCACTGTGCCTTTGCCGCCCTGCTCCATATAAATTTCATCAGATAGTTGTCCTTGTAGGAACTCTGTGATAGCGTCCATTTGTACGACTTGTAGATCTAGTTCAGCAGCTAGAGCGAAAAGATAGCGCAGCGAGCTGTGTGAATGACAGGGGAACACGTTTCTTCGTAATCTACCCCTTTCGCTGCGAGTACCCTTCTATGACTAATCTCTCCTTATAGCGATCGTGTTTTCCGGTTAAACCAAGCTTAGTGCGGAAAATCCACTTGCGCTTTATTGATTTCCGATTCTTTGGCAATCCTTCCAGCGTCCAAGTATCGATGTCAAGTAGTGATTGCATTCCTTCTTCCATAGCTCCACATATTCGCATCTGTTCGAAGTATTGCTCTTCAGCTGTTTCTAGATTGTTGTTTTCAAAATTGGATGCATTTATTGGAATTCTTTCAAGATTTTCAAGTCACTTTCCTTTTAATGTGTGCCTCTCAACCCTAAGCTTAGACACTGATTTGGAAACAAAACTGGTCAAATTCTGGTACAATGGAGGCGCTAGAAGTCCTAAAAAACATGGAGCGAGTCCATTTCGTCCAACGAGCCCTGCGTCATATGATGTGACATGTTATGTTGTGAGTCTTCGGAAGTTTCACCTTCAGAGGAGGAAAACGAGAAAAATCTTTGTTCTCTAAGATATATTCATTGTACTTGCCAGGTAATTTGCGCTCCCTTTCGCTGCGCCTCAACACCTGCAGCTGCAGTGAGTTAGAGTTGGATTACTGAGGGTGCGCAGAAATTGTTGGTGCATATTGTGATGCACTTTCATCCGAAACTGCATCATACAATTTACAGCTACTCTCCAACAACTGCGACTCGTCGTCCTCGGCGTTAACCTGCATTTGTTGCTGATGAAACTCCACTGCATTGGGTGCTGCTTTATGGGCTGAGCTTTTTTCAGAATTACTGTCATTTTAATATGTGCTAGATCAGCAATTTTATTGGTCGATACATCCACTGGTGTTTAACCTGTACTTTTTGACGGTGAACGGCTTAATAAATACAACGAGTATAGGCAACTGCTTCGGCCCAAAATAATTTCGGTAATTTGGCATTGGCGAGCATGCATCTTGCTTTTTCTACAATTGACCTATTATTCCGTTCGGCCAAGCTATTCTCTCTGGAGTGTGCGCATTAGTTGTTTGATGGTGACTACCATTTCTTCGTAGTGTTTGTTGAAACTTGTGGTTTGAGAATTCTTTGCCGTTGTCTGGTCGTAACGTTTTGACATTGTAACCAGTTTTGTTTTCAGCAAAAACTCGAAATTTTTCAAAGCAGGATAAGACTTCGCAATCAATTTTGGTTTTCAAAAAATAAGTAAATATTTTTCTGGATTTATCATCAATGAATGTGGCAATGCCGCAGTGGATAAAGGCTTGATTGCTAACTAGGACGTGTGAGTTCGATCCTGCCGGATGCCGCCCATGGATTAAAATGAGACAGTCAAAACCTGGTTCTCAAATCCACTGTGCCAAGCTAGTTCCGTGCAATTCAGGTTGCATTTAAAAGACTTTGAGTGTTACAGGCATACAATTAAATTTAAATTAAAAAAAATAGCGATTTCCACCCATCGAGCCATTTTTCACTGTAACACAAATGTCGGTGTGTACTATTTCTAACAGGTGGTTGGCTGTGTTACCAGTTCTTTTAAACGGCAACCTCGATCTCGATTGTTTTCCGATGGCACAAATTTTACAGACTTTTTCAATTTTATTTGTGAAATTGATTCCAATTTCCAGTGGCCAATCCACTGTTCAGTTGTCTAGGCTGTGCTTGTTGAGGTGTCCCATTCTTCGATGCCAAAGCTCTTTAGTGCTTTTCGGTCTACATGCCAGCGTGACATCCTTAGACGGTTTTGTGTCTAGACAAAATAAGTCATCATTGTATGTGCCAGTTACAATGACTTGTTTCTTCGAATTTATGACTTTGACACTTTTGTTGCTAAATTCCACCGAGTGTTCTTGCTGAAAGCTGCGGCTGACAGCCAAAAGGTTGACAGATAAATCAGGAATGAATCTAACATCGTTCACTTCAATTGCTGACGAATTACATGCTGGTCTAAGCGTTGTTTTATCACTGCCTTTAGCGGGCATCTTACTGCTGTTTGCTGCAAACCCCGTTCCACCATCCACATCCAGTTAATCAAAGACCTTTTTGTCGAAACTCATATATGATGTTGCTCCCGAGTTGAAATACCATGATGTGTTCATTTTTTCTTGGGAACTTGCTGTGGATAAGACACAATTGAGCGGCAATTTCTTGCAATATGGGCGAATTTTTTTACACTTTCCACATGTTGGCCCCTTTCTTTCGTTGCTTATATATTTGTCTCGCTCAAGCATACGAGTATGAAACGCAGCTGAATTCTCTTCACTAGGGCGCAGTACTTTCAGCAATTTGATTTTTACTGCATTGCCCGTTATCTTTGTGCCAGAATTTTCCAGCGCCATGATCATTGTCCTGTAATCCTCAGGCAAACCAGCTAACAATAACGTCCCGAGCCACTGTTCGGCTATGGGAAAACCTATGCCACTACGCGATTGGGCAGTAGCCATTATTTCCTCTACAAATTTGTCCATGGAACCACAATTTGCTAGGGAAGTTGTGATAGGCTTACGCAGAAGACCAACTCGGCGAGCTAATCCGTTTCGCCGTTTTTGCGTTCTGAATATGAACGTAGCACACGATGGGCGCTTTGCGTTCACCATTTACTTCCACTTCCACTTCGTACTCGATTGTAGTTTTCCAAAGATTATCCAGGTCGAGAAATGCTTGAGCAGCAATTTTCCTTGTAGGATAATTACCGCATTACAGTTTTAATAAAAGAACGATTTTTTCATTTATTTAATTCTTTCGTTTGCAAAAAAATCTAATTAAACCGTAAAACTGGGTCCATAACCTATACAAAATATATTAAGAGAAGAATTAAAAACGCGCGCTACTTTGATGAAGGATACAGATAGAGTGACTTTACTATATGACAGTTTTATTGGGAAATTTATTCACCGTACATTTATCCGTCGTAGGACTTTACATACAATTCGCTACGGTCGATAAAAAGCTAAAGCAGAAGCTGCGGTGGATGAGTGGTTGACTTTTATTCGAGTCTCGAATTTGATTTTGTTAGTTTTGTTGGTAAGATTGATAATTGGATTGAATCTCGATGGATGCGTTCATGAAGTAGTTATAATTTTTAATTTCCATTCGTAACACAAATCGATGAGTGAAGAATATTACTATGGGGTTGTTGCACTGCGACCTTGAGATCTAGCTGAGAATAGCTCATTTTGCAGCTCTTCCTCCAAGTTTATTTCCCTCATGAATTTGAGTATTTGAAGTATATTGAGAGCTCAGTCGACCTCGTACTGTGGAGGTGTTAACACGTTTTCGGCTTCCCAGTTTTTTGCAAATTAAATTTCGTGTGTGAGCTTAAGTGTAACGTTAAATCAATATTTCTCAAGTGGTGCAGTAGCACAGAGGTAGAGTGGACGACCGCGAATCCAAGGGTCGCCAGTTCGATTCCCACCCGGGCATCAGAACCTTGCAAGTTTTTTCACAACCGTGAAGTGGAAAACTTTATTGGTTGGGAAAACGAGCAAAGGAGGAGGAGTTTAGGCACCGGGGCATCGAAAGGTGTCCTAGGGCCAATGAGCCCAGCGATGGCATCAGCTGAGGTAACATCGAAAGATGTTACACTTACAAGCAGTGATTCTGCAGCAACAACATCAACAGCAATAACAACAACGGCAACATCATCCGATGCAAATCAGAAGCGCAGAAATAGGATCAAGTGCGCAACAAATTTGGTAAAGAGGATATCCACGGCCAATTAAGCAAAGCTGCCAGCTGGGCTGAAGACGTCGGATATAGACGAGACGTCAGAGGCAGCAAGGCAAACCCAACTAGACATGTCATCCGAAGAGGGTATTGAATACATGTCTGAGGAAGGAGAAGGGCACTTCGACAGGCGCTTTATTCCCATGAGGAACCTCATGTTGCCTACCATCGCCATTATATTTCTATGAAAATATTAGACCAAGCAAAACTTTTTGAAGCTCTCAGGAATAAAAATTCTTGAAGATTGCTTGGGTTGCTCCAAAATTTATATTTGGAATCCTTCAGCAAATATAAAATAAGGGTTACCGAGAGGGTGTCAGAAGATGTGGCTAACGAAGAGCGGAGGTCTTCCATCATTGAAGAGGAGCATAGAAGGACTCACCGTGCTCCTAGAGAAAACAAAGATCAGATCCTTTAAATGTATTACTTCCCTAAAATGATGCCTTTTATAAGAAAATGTGTTGCTTCTTGCGACATATGCAAAACCAACAAATATGATAGACTTCCACACAAAACCCAACTGCAAGCTACACCTATTCCCAAATATCAGTGTGAAATTATTCATATGGATATTATGGAGATTCAAAACGAAACATAATTGACCGTTATAGACAAATTTTCCAAATCTAGTAAGTTTTTCCACATTAAAGGTAAATCGGCAATTTACATGAGAACGAAAATAATTAAAATCCTTCACTACTTTACGGTACTTCTCATATTAGTTACAGAGAACGAAAGAGGTTTTCTTAGCCCTATTGTTCTAAACCTGATAAGAAACTTAGGAGTAAAATTGTATTTAACACCATCCCATAGGAGCGAGGTCAATGGCCATATTGAGAGAGTGTTTTATGTTCTAGAAAATAAAGAGATTAACTGTTGTGTGTTGTGTATATGTCTTTATTCTTTGGCATCTGGTAATGGACTAAAACTTATTTGCTAATACAATTATGAATCTGCTTGTGCAGGGATGTATACTTTCTTATTACAACAGGGATGTATAGTGTATACTTTCTCATTACATGCTTTTTTTTTTTTTTTTTTTTTTTTTTTTTTTTTTTTTTTTTTTTTTTAAATTAACTAATTAACATTGATTACATAAACCTAATCAAAGCCATAACGATTTGGTGGTCTAACACTTCTTCCACTTCTTGTCACATATGGAACATTTTGATTTACATTACTTTGATTTACATTATTTTGATTTACATTATTTACATCTTCTGTTGAACTGTTTACATTAGAATCATCAAGAACAATATTATCATTATTCGATACATCATTAGTAAATGAACGATTACATTTATCACTATTTGCAATGGGTACTAAACTGTTAAATAGTGACTCTTCTGTTAGAACATCACTAGCATTGAAGTCCACATTTCTTGATGTTACAATAAAACGTCTATTTCTACGGTAATAATTATTATAATTGTCCCTAATTATGTAAGATCTATCGTTTACTTTACGAACTATTTCTCCATAAACCCATTCTTTTCCGTCTTTCTTAAACATAATTTTTGTACCGTCATTCAATATTGGCAAATCTTTTGCATTCCGATCAAAATAAAATTTTTGTTTTTTTCGTTTTGCAGCCATCTTATTCTGCACAACGTTTTCTGCGATGTTTTTTCTTACCAACAGATTTTCATCTATTGGCAAACGGCTTTTAATTAATCGGCCAAAGAACAGTTGTGATGGTGACAAGCCCATACTAGCTACAGGTGTTGTATTGTATTCGAGTAGTCGATATTGAAAATCATTCATATCCCCCGTCTCATAGCAACGCTTGAGAATGTTTTTAACAATGGCAACAGCCTTTTCAGCCAAACCATTACTTTGAGGATATCTCGGGCTCGATAATTTTTGTGTTATATTTACTTTATTGCAATATACTTCAAATTCACGTGAATTGAACGGAATGTTGTCACTTTTGATTTCAGTTGGATAGCCGTATTCACAAAATATGCGTTCGAAAACATTTATAACATGACGAATGGACTTTTCGCTAAGCTCTTGTGACATAACAAAACACGAATATGCATCTATGAGAACAATGAAATTCTTTCCTGCATATTCATAAATATCTGTTGACACTTTTTGAAACGGATATTGTGCTGGCGTTTCTTGAATTAATGACTCCTTTTGATTATTTCTTGTGAATTTTTCACAAACCTTACAACTCTTAACAAGTTCAGTAATGTCCGTAGACATTCCAGGCCAGAAAAATTGCAAACGAGCACGAGACAGTGTCTTTTCAATGCCCAAATGTGGATTATGAAGCCACTTGCTGATTTTGCTTTGGAGTTCCGTTGGAACAACCAAACAATGATTTTTAAACAAGATGCCATTCTCAACGTGCAACTCATCTCGATATTTGTAGAACCGTTGGCTCAAATCATCAAGTTGATGATATGATGGCCATTGTGTTTCCACATATTTTACTATGCGACTGTATTTCTCATCCTTTTTTAAGGTAGTTTTATAATTTTCAAAATTGTCTTTGGACATACATGCTTTCCTTATGACTGAGTGAATAACCATTGACATTTCACTGTCAAACTCTTCTGAATCGGATAATGGTGCTCTAGAAAGACAGTCAGCAACCAACATTTCCTTACCAGGCTTATATGTGATTGTCATGCTTGGATATTTAAGCAACATTAAATACATTCGCTGTAAGCGAGGTGTGATATCATCAATGTCACGTTTCATTAGATTTTCTAGCGGTTTATGGTCTGAATCGACATTGAACTCTCGTCCATACACATAATGATGAAACTTTTTACACGCAAACACAATTGCCAATAGTTCTTTTTCAATCTGAGCCCAGCGTTGCTCAGTTTTAGACAGTGTTCTTGATGCATACGCCACTGGCTTGTTGTTCTGCAGCAAGACACTTCCCAGCCCATCCTTTGAACTGTCGGTTTGTATGGTCACTGGCAGTTTCGGATCATAAATTGCCAACACTGGTTTATTAGTTATAATATTCAACAACTCATTAAATTCAGCATCATGAGCATTTGCCCATTCAAACTTTACGTTATTCTTGGTAAGTTCACGCAAACTAGCTGTTTTCTGAGATAAACTTGGGATAAAACGTGCTAAATATTTTAATAGACCCAACAATCGCAAAACGTCAGATTTGCTAGCTGGTTTAGGCATACCTATGATAGCCTGAACATCTTTATTATCTGGCATTACGGTTCCGTCAACAATTATATGACCCATGAACTTCACCCTGTTTGTTCGATACTGAATTTTTTTACTGTTAAATTTAATGTTATTTACTTTTGCTCGCTCTAATAAGATGGCTAACGTTTTATCATGTTCATTAGCATTTTTACCAGCAATGAAAATGTCATCAAAATAAATTTCGACACCTGGAATGTCACCAAATATTTTTACCATACGTTGTTGAAACATCTCTGGTGCATTCTTCAGTCCAAAAGGGACCCGATGCCAACGATAGCGACCAAACGGCGTCATAAATGTCGTTAAATATGAACTCGTTTCATCTAATTCCATATGCCAAAATCCATTACATAAATCTAATACAGTAAATACACGTTTGTTTGACAAACGACTAATAATATCATCAAATGTGGGAATTAGAAAATGTTCACGCTTAATACACATGTTTAATGGCTTTGGATCTAGGCAACATCGAATTTCACCATCTTGTTTTTCTACGATTTGCAAATTGCTAACCCAATCAGTTGGCTGGTCAACAAAACTTATGATTCCTTCTTGCAATAGAACATCAAGTTTATTTCTTAATTTATCATGTAAGCTTAAGGGTATACGTTTCTTGTAGTGTAATGACGGGACAGAGTTTTCCTTCAGCGTTATTGAACATTTACCTGGAATTTTCCCAAGCCCATCAAATACTTCCCCATAAGTTTCTACGAATTCCGATACTACACTAGGGAAAGACAATTGAATTGCATCAATTCGCTTTATCAATCCGAACTTTATGCTTGACTCAAGACCCAAGATTGGTTCAAAACAATTGTCAACAATCAAAAATTTTGCAGAATGACTAGTTTGCTTGTCAATATCAAAACAATTCAACTTTATTTGGCCATGAATTTTAATTTTATTAGAACTATAGTCAATAACATCACAGTTAACATGTGAAAAATTGTTTGCTTTTGTAATTTTTTTAATAAAATCAATCGGAATACAGTTTGCATCTGAACCAGAATCAATTTTAAATTTAATTGGCCAATCTTGAATGACGTATGATTTTTCCCATCGAATTCGATTAATTACTTCCAATCTGTCAAAACGTTTATGCTTATTTAATTTACAACTATTAATATGAATAATGCCTATATGTAAACAATTACCATTGGAACTCCAGTTTTCAACTGCGTTGACTTGTTTTTGTTGCGTGAAACCACCTTGTCTGTTGTTGTTGTTAATATTGCCGCTGTTGTTGTTGCTATTCGATTTACACAGCCGAGCAAAATGCCCAATACGTCCACAAGAGTTACATTTGATGTTCTTCGCTGGGCAAAATTGACGATGACGACCAGAATACGTTTGTCCACAGTTGAAACACTTGGTTTTGATTGCATCCACCTCTGATGGAACATTGCTTGTCGGAACACACTGTACCACTTGTTGTTCAATTGCATTCACTTCACGTGGCGAAACATGCGTCTTATCCAACAAAAGTTTATTTGCCGATGCTGATTCAAATACCTTGCATGTATCGATAACATGCGTGAGTGTTTGTTGTTTTCCATCCAACAATTTTAACTGTAATTTCTTGTCGGCTACACCAATGACAATGCGGTCTAACAACATACGATCTGCATACGATTTGTTGCAACCAGAACATTCGAAATCACAGTACTGTAGTTGTGTACGAAGTTCTGTTTCAAATTCTGTGAATGGTTGTTTTTCCTTCTGAACGATCATGTTGAACTTAAATGCTTCCATTGTCGTATTTTTTGTCGGCAAACAATACTCATCAAATGCAACGATGATGTCATCCAGTGTATTTGGAACATGTGTTTTCTCATCAACAACGGACTCAGCATCTTTTTCTTCGTCACCTTTTTTCTTTTCGCCTTCTTGTTCCTTTTCGCCTCCTTTTTTCTTTTCGTCTTTTTCATCCCTCACGTATATTGAACTTTTTCCATTGGCTTTCTTTGTTGTACCAAACATTGCATTGACACTTCCATCATTTGGAAATAATGTATTGTATATTTCCATGCCACGTTGACCGATGAGCCACAAAAATGTTGCAATTTTTGTCGTTTCAGATTCCTTCATTTTATTATTTGCAATGAGGTAAATCATGAATGTTTGTTTCCATCGGGGCCATTCTTTTGGTAAATCTGAACAATCCAATGCTTGTGGCAACCGCAAATCCATGATCTCACAATGTAATTTTATATTGCGTCACTTTTTATAATGAACAATTTGTACTTTATTTTATTCAATTTACAATCAAACTGCGTTTTATAATTAAAATAAATTCACACTGAATATTATTTATGTATGTATGTTAAATAATAAAATTATTAATTTAAACTTCTGCCACTTCTGACACCATGTTTTATGTTCTAGAAAATAAAGAGATTAACTGTTGTGTGTTGTGTATATGTCTTTATTCTTTGGCATCTGGTAATGGACTAAAACTTATTTGCTAATACAATTATGAATCTGCTTGTGCAGGGATGTATACTTTCTTATTACAACAGGGATGTATAGTGTATACTTTCTCATTACAGAGAGTACCTTCTACCATTCTGGAAATCTACAGGGGTCTTAGAGCAGAATATTCTGACATGAAGAGTAAAGAACTTGTTTATGTGGCAGTTGATAGGTACAACAATATCGTTCATTCAGTCACCAACAGGAAACCATCAGATGTCTCCTTCAATAGATCGCAAAGAGTTAACTTTCAGAATCTCTGGATCATTCGCTCAAAAATCAATCAAGATCTAAGGGGGATAATTAGAAAAAATATGATGGCTAGCAACACTCGACATAATTTGAAAAGGTTGGTCCCAAAGAAGTATAGTCAAGGTGATGTTGTCTACGTCGCAATTAAGGGAATAAAAAGCAAAAATAATACGCGTTAGTATAACGACGGTCAGCGGAAAGAGAATTCACAAATGTCATTTAAAGAATATTAATTGGACAATAAAATGGTTCATCTTTTCCTAGAAAATTCAAAAAAAAAAAAAAGGAAAATGGTTTTACCAAAAATAAAAAATCAATGTCAATACAATGCAACGCATAATGCCTAGAAATTGGCTCTCACGAAACAAAGGGCCGGCTCACTTAAAAAACTACTTAATCGTAGTTGCGGTGGTATTGTTACTCCTACCCTAGTAGGTTCCTTGTATTTTAAACCTTGCGGCCAAAACGGACTAATACGAACCTTCCAATCCGCAGTGACTACCCTGAAAATTTAATGGAGAGCTAATTTATCAAGCATTTTTAAGTTTAACAAAAAGCTATATGTACATATATGTAGTACTTCTACAAAACGAAAGTAACATTGAAATAAGAAAATAAAAACTTAAATTGTAAAACGAAAAAGAAAACATAAAAAATATATAGCAAGAAAGGTGCAAATAATGCACACGAACAATAAAAAATGTATAATATTAAAGAAATGAAGGTGCAAATACTGCACACCGAATTTGTAAAATTGAAAACTAAGCAAAATATGAAAAAAAAATATAATTCTGTAAATTTCATTCTTAATAAAATTTGATTGTATTACAGATTAGTAGTCCTTTTCACTCCCATGCAGACTCTACATATTTTGCGCTATGAATCTTCAATTGTGACGATAAAAGTAGGAAACGCTTGGGTAACGAATGGTTTTTTTTAATTGGTACATATTATTAACATGACGAAATACGACGCACTTATCCTTAACACTGAACAGCTGATGTCTAAAATTATCACAGATGAACAGATGCGACTTGCACTGAGCTATCATATAAATCAGATTAAGGATCGTCTTGCCGAATTAAAAGACTCAAGAACGAGGAAGGTTAGGTCTCTAAATTGGATAGGAACTACCTGAAAATGGGTTGGAGGTTCTTCTGATGCAACTGACTGGGACAATCTTTTTAGAAAACCAGAGGGACATCAACGAGAATAATAACAAACAACACATAATGAACGAAAAACTGTTTGACGTGACACGAGAAATAACTTTGAAAATTAATAAAGTGATTGAACGTTACAACAATGCTATCCAAAAAGGGGAGACTGACAAACTTAGACACGACTTACTGAATAAGGTACTTATTCTAAAATAAGGGGTAAACGAAATTGTTAGAGCTCGCCAAATGGCTAAAAACGGTATAGTAAACAGCAACCTACTGGACTCAGAAGAAATTAACATTATCATTAACGAACTCGAGACATTGCCCTATCAAAACGTGATAGAAGCTGTCGAATATAGCCGACCCTCAGTTTACTGTAACGATACATTGATGCTTTATGTTCTGTCTATACCTAAAATGACCCAAAGGTGTACCACTTATTAAGAGCTCGCGCAACAACAAAAAATAATAGACAAATTGACTTAGGTTATCCAAGACTTCTAATAAACCATGACGAAACGTACGGACTAATCGGAAAATGTCTTAACATCGGTAACACATGTGTGTGTGAAGGGGACACCCTAAAAAAATTATCCGAAGACTCTTGCTTACCTCGAATCCTTAAAGGTGGAAACGCACTTTGTGACTATAAGACAACGAACGAAGCAATAGTCGAACTGATTGGGGAAAATAAGATTTTCCTAACAAATTTTAATAGAACAATCTTAAACAAAACTATTCCTCTAGCAGGTACCTTCCTACTTCAGGTGAACAACGACACGGTCCACATCAAAGAGAAGACGTACCACAGGAAGATGGCTTTCAGCCCCCAGGCGCTTCCCCCGGTCTTGGCAAACGTAACTAGTAACAGGATCAAACCTAATTTGGAATACGTGCATGAACTTAGCACGAAAAATATTGAACTTACCAAAATTTTAAAGAGAAATCTTAACTCCTCTATACTTACAGCGATTTTCATCATTTTATTAATCTTAGCCACCATATCTTGGTTCTGGAAGAAGGTTTACGGAAGGGTCAACATTCCAGAAATCCGCCAATCCCTCCGTCGAAGACGAACTCCTCATCCTGCTAATGAGAGTAATCTTCGGGACGCAGATATTTGAAGGGGTGGCAGTTACCACGGTCAGACATGTATCTCAACATAAAATATAGGCAACGAACTCAGACGCGCCTCCTGCTATCCGTTGTTCGATCGGAAGCTTAAGCGCAATGACCCAGCGAGTATCCATGGGAAGTTCAAGGCTACTCATTCTGAGGGAACTGCATATCAGTGTTTATGACGAATACTTATGTTTTATTATAGAACCAGTTGAGGGTTCTTTAAATTTAATTTTTTATGAAACACGGACTCAAGATCCGTAACTTACATGCAAGGATCATGTTTTGACCTTTGTAGTCCAAGCGATATGAGTACATTGTCCAACTTGTAGTTCCATACTCTGCTGGATTGTTTAAGTTCGTATAAAGTCTTCTTTAAGCGACAAACCATTGAGGGATTATTCTTGTCTTTGTAGAATGTTTTTTTTTTAAATTAGCTATATACGATCTAATGACTGCTCAGGTTTTGAAAGATATGCCATCAATGGCCTTCAAGAAACTCCAATTTATAATTAACGCACGCCTTAAACTAAGATATGTTCCACATCATTGGAATTTTTGAAAAAGTGCTACTGAAAAGACTTAGCAAAATAATAGAAGAAAGAAGACTAATTCCGAGCCATCAGTTTGGATCTACAAATAAACATTCCACGATAGACCAAGTGCATCGAATTGCGGATGTCATGGAAAAGGCACTTGAAGAAAAACAAGTATGCCCGGCTATATTCTTAGATGTTGCTCAGGTCTTTGACAAGGTTTGGCACTTGGGACTTGAGTAAAAACTGCATAGGGACCTTCCCAGGCAGCACTACGAAATACTGAAATCCTACGTTACGAACTGACTCTTTAGAGTACGGTACGACCAACATTGCTCGTAACTAAAGAAAATTGAAGCCGGTGTACCACAAGGAAGTGTCCAGGACCAACCCTGTATCTTTTATATACAAGGGATATTCCAGTGGACATCAACGCTATCATGAACATCTTTGCTGACGATACGGCAATATTGGTACCAGATAAATCCGTTACGAAGGCTACACTAAAACTGCAAAATGCTGTCGATAAAGTTAGTGATTCGACGCAGAAATGGCGTATCAAATTAAACTAAACAAAATCGACGCATATATACTTTACTAACAAAAACATAAACAATGTTCCAATATTTATAAACAATACAATAGCACCTTACTCCAATACCGCCAAATAATTTGGAATGACTTTGGATGCAAAGCTTAAATGGAAAGAGAACATCAAAAAGAAACGAGAAGAACTAAATTTGAAGTACAGAAAATTTTACTGGTTACTAGGAAAGAACTCTGAACTTTCTATCCAAAACAAACTAATGTTATAAAAGCAAGTGCTTTAACCCGTTTGGACATATGGCATCCAACTATGGGCTGTACAAAGAAAACAAATGCGGAACCCATCCAAAAATTCCAAAGCAAGTTCCTTCGTGGAATAATAAATGCCCCTTGGTATATATGAAATAACGATCTACATCGTGACCTTCAAATTGAAATGGCTACAGAAGTGGTTAAAAATACGCTGTATCACACAAGCAGCGACTGCAAAGTCATACCAACTCCGAAATGGAGACCGTCTTAAATGTATGAGACAATGTTCTGAGATTAAGAAGAACAAAGCCTCATGAGCTGATGATCTAAAAGCTATGGGAAACTGAAATAACTTTAAACTTCCACCATTGCGATTTACATATAAATTAAGAAAGTAAACTCATTTATCGATCTTTCATAGATTAGTCCTTATTTCACCGGTGGTTTGAGTGCGATCAGAGTCCCACACTACTCGGTACCGATTCTTGCCGAGTTTCTTTTGGAGATTTCCATCGGATAAAAAAAAATTAGCATATATCCCTGTAAGACATCAGGTGTTTTAAATGCAACATGAATTGCACGGCACTAGCTTGGCACAGTGGATTTCAGAACCAAGTATTGACTGCCTCATTTATAAAAAAGAATGCGCCTAGCATGGGGATCAAACCCATACGTCTCAGTTAGCAATCAAGCACTTTATCCACTGTGCCTTTGCCGCCCTGCTCCATATAAATTTCTTCAGATAGTTGTCCTTGTAGGAACTCTGTGATAGCGTCCATTTGTACGACTTGTAGATCTAGTTCAGCAGCTAGAGCGAAAAGATAGCGCAGCGAGCTGTGTGAATGACAGGGGAACACGTTTCTTCGTAATCTACCCCTTTCGCTGCGAGTACCCTTCTATGACTAATCTCGCCTTATAGCGATCGTGTTTTCCGGTTAAACCAAGCTTAGTGCGGAAAATCCACTTGCGCTTTATTGGTTTCCGATTCTTTGGCAATCCTTCCAGCGTCCAAGTATCGATGTCAAGTAGTGATTGCATTCCTTCTTCCATAGCTCCACATATTCGCATCTGTTCGAAGTATTGCTCTTCAGCTGTTTCTAGATTGTTGTTTTCAAAATTGGATGCATTTATTGGAATTCTTTCAAGATTTTCAAGGTACTTTCCTTTTAATGTGTGCCTCTCAACCCTAAGCTTAGACACTGATTTGGAAACAAAACTGGTCAAATTCTGGTAGAATGGAGGCGCTAGAAGTCCTGAGAAAACATGAAGCGAGTCCATTTCGTCCAACGTGCCATGCGTCATATGATGTGACATGTTATGTTGTGAGTCTTCGGAAGTTTCACCTTCAGAGAAGGAAAACGAGAAAAATCTTTGTTCTCTAAGATATATTCATTGTACTTGCCAGGTAATTTGCGCTCCCTTTCGCTGCGCCTCAACACCTGCAGCTGCAGTGAGTTAGAGTTGGATTACTGAGGGTGCGCAGAAATTGTTGGTGCATATTGTGATGCACTTTCATCCGAAACTGCATCATAAAATTTACAGCTACTCTTCAACAACTGCGACTCGTCGTCCTCGGCCGGCGTTAACCTGCATTCGTTGCTGATGAAATTCCACTGCATTGGGTGCTGCTTTATGGGCTGAGCTTTTTTCAGCATTACTGTCATTTTAATATGTGCTAGATCAGGAATTTTATTGGTCGATACATCCACTGGTGTTTAACCTGTACTTTTTGACGGTGAACGGTTTAATAAATACAACGAGTATAGGCAACTGCTTCGGCCCAAAATAATTTCGGTAATTTGGCATTGGCGAGCATGCATCTTGCTTTTTCTACAATTGACCTATTATTCCGTTCGGCCAAGCTATTTTCTCTGGAGTGTGCGCATTAGTTGTTTGATGGTGACTACCATTTCTTCGTAGTGTTTGTTGTAACTTGTGGTTTGAGAATTCTTTGCCGTTGTCTGGTCGTAACGTTTTGACCTTGTAACCAGCTTTGTTTTCAGCAAAAACTCGAAATTTTTCAAAGCAGGATAAGACTTCGCAATCAATTTTGGTTTTCAAAAAATAAGTAAATATTTTTCTGGATTTATCATCAATGAATGTGGCAATGGCGCAGTGGATAAAGGCTTGATTGCTAACTAGGACGTGTGAGTTCGATCCTGCCGGATGCCGCCCATGGATTAAAATGAGACAGTCAATACCTGGTTCTCAAATCCACTGTGCCAAGCTAGTGCCGTGCAATTCAGGCTGCATTTAAAAGACTTTGGGTGTTACAGGCATACAATTAAATTTAAATTAAAAAAAAATAGCGATTTCCACCCATCGAGCCATTTTTCACTGTAACACAAATGTCGGTGTGTACTATTTCCAACAGGTGGTTGGCTGTGTAACCAGTTCTTTTAAACGGCAACCTCGACCTCGATTGTTTTCCGATGGCACAAATTTTACGGACTTTTTCAATTTTATTTGTGAAATTGATTCCAATTTCCAGTGGCCAATCCACTGTTCAGTTGTCTAGGCTGTGCTTGTTGAGGTGTCCCATTCTTCGATGCCAAAGCTCTTTAGTGCTGTTCGGTCTACATGCCAGCGTGACATCCTTAGACGGTTTTGTGTCTAGACAAAATAAGTCATCAATGTATGTGCCAGTTACAATGACTTGTTTCTTCGAATTTATGACTTTGACACTTTTGTTGCTAAATTCCACCGAGTGTTCTTGCTGAAAGCTGCGGCGGACAGCCAAAAGGTTGACAGATAAATCAGGAATGAATTTAACATCGTTCACTTCAATTGCTGACGAATTACATGCTGGTCTAAGCGGTTTTTATCACTGCCTTTAGCGGGCATCTTACTGCTGTTTGCTGCAAACCCCGTTCCACCATCCACATCCAGTTAATCAAAGAGCTTTTTGTCGAAACTCATATATGATGTTGCTCCCGAGTTGAAATACCATGATGTGTTCTTTTTTTCTTGGGAACTTGCTGTGGATAAAACACAATTGAGCGGCAATTTCTTGCAATATGGGCGAATTTTTTTACACTTTCCACATGTTGGCCCCTTTCTTTTGTTGCTTATATATTTGTCTCGCTCAAGCACACGAGTATGAAATGCAGCTGAATTCTCTTCACTAGGGCGCAATACTTTCAGCAATTTGATTTTTACTGCATTGCCCGTTATCTTTGTGCCAGAATTTTCCAGCGCCATGATCATTGTCCTGTAATCCTCAGGCAAACCAGCTAACAATAACGTCCCGAGCCACTGTTCGGCTATGGGAAAACCTATGCCACTACGCGATTGGGCAGTAGCCATTATTTCCTTAACAAATTTGTCCATGGAACCACAATTTGCTAGGGAAGTTGTGATAGGCTTACGCAGAAGACCAACTCGGCGAGCTAATCCGTTATCCTCATATGCATCCGCCAGATTTTTCCACAACTGTTTCGCCGTTTTTGCGTTCTGAATATGAACGTAGCACACTAGTTCGATAACAAGCGTGAGCTTGATTTCTGCTTTGCGATCCTTGTCCACATCGATGGGCGCTTTGCGTTCACCATTTACTTCCACTTTCACTTCGTACTCGATTGTAGTTTTCCAAAGATCATCCAGGTCGAGAAATGCTTGAGCAGCAATTTTCCTTGTAGGATAATTACCGCATTAATTACCGTTTTAATAAAAGAACGATTTTTTCATTTATTTAATTCTTTCGTTTGCAAAAAAATCTAATTAAACCGTAAAACTGGGTCCATAACCTATACAAAATATATTAAGAGAAGAATTAAAAACGCGCGCTACTTGGATGAAGGATACAGATAGAGTGACTTTACTATATGACAGTAGGTACATTGTTTCATATACATAACATAAGCCGTGTTTTATTAGGAAATTTATTCACCGTACATTTATCCGTCGTAGGACTTTACATACAATTCGCTACGGTCGATAAAAAGCTAAAGCAGAAGCTGCGGTGGATGACTGGTTGACTTTTATTCGAGTCTCGAATTTTATTTTGTTAGTTTTGTTGGTACGATTGATAATTGGATTGAATCTCGATGGATGCGTTCATGAAGTAGTTATAATTTTTAATTTCCATTCGTAACACAAATCGATGAGTGAAGAATATTACTATGGGGTTGTTGCACTGCGACCTTGAGATCTAGCTGAGAATAGCTCATTTTGCAGCTCTTCCTCCAAATTTATTTCCCTCATGAATTTGAGTATTTGAAGTATATTGAGAGCTCAGTCGATCTCGTACTGTGGAGGTGTTAACACGTTTTCAGCTTCCCAGTTTTTTGCAAATTTAATTTCGTGTGTGAGCTTAAGTGTAACGTTAAATCAATATTTCTCAAGTGGTGCAGTAGCACAGAGGTAGAGTGGACGACCGCGAATCCAAGGGTCGTCAGTTCGATTCCCACCCGGGCATCAGAACCTTGCAAGTTTTTTCACAACCGTGAAGTGGAAAACTTTATTGGTTGGGAAAACGAGCAAAGGAGGAGGAGTTTAGGCACCGGGGCATCGAAAGGTGTCCTAGGGCCAATGGGCCCAGCGATGGCATCAGCTGAGGTAACATCGAAAGATGTTACACTTACAAGCAGTTATTCTGCAGCAACAACATCAACAGCAATAACAACAACGGCAACATCATCCGATGTAAATCAGAAGCGCAGAAAGAGGATCAAGTGCGCACCAAATTTGGTAAAGAGGAGATCCACGGCCAATTCAGCAAAGCTGCCAGCTGGGCTGAAGACGTCGGATATAGACGAGACGTCAGAGGCAGCAAGGCAAACCCAACTAGACACGTCATCCGAAGAGGGTATTGAATACATGTCTGAGGAAGGAGAAGGGCACTTCGACGGGCGCTAATACTGCCTTCGTGAACCTCTCAACATCAGAGGCGTCATCTGAGGAGGACGACAATGAGGAACAAAGGCTGGTCGTTCTAATTGAAGCAATAGAGGCAGACATCCAAAGTTTGAAAACACAACAGGATCTTATAGTTCTCGCCGTTAAGGCCAAGCAAGAAGCGCGCCCAGCGAAAGAACGGAAAGAATTCGAGGAACAGCAACAACAACAGCAAAAAGAACAATTACAAAAACAACAGCCGCAGCAGCAGCCAAAATAATAACGGCAAAAACAACAGTAACAGCAGCAGACACAATCCCAGAAACAACCGCAACAAAAACAGCAGCCGCAGAATCAAAAGCAGTAGACTCAACAGCAGCAGAAAAGTCAGTCTCAGCAGCAGCAGCCACAGCCGCCGATTGCAGATGAATGCAAGTTAGGAAGGAACGGGTCGAAGATAGGACCCAGCTTAAATGTGAACTCTGCCGAAGCGATGGACACCCCGCTATCTATCGGGGATGTCCGACGTTTCAGCTTATAAGGAACAATAAAGCAGCAAACCAACCAGCCATAGAAAAGCATCCAACAGTGCGCCCTAATACAACAACGCCCGTCAACCCCCAAATTTCTTACGCCCAAATGATGTCAGGAAGGGGAAGCACGGTACAGCATACACCAAAGGTCGCCCAACAGGCCCCCGTGCCCAAGGCGCCGGTTGCATAGGCGGATATTATGGGCATTCTGCTGGCCATCCAGGGCCAGTCGCCTGGCCTCCAAAACCAGATCAGACTGCAGGCGACTAGGACGGATTATCTCTACTCCGTTTTGCCGGGCTTAACGCAACTTAGAGTTTAAGGGCGCGCTGCCGGAGAGGCCGTTTAAGATCCTAGCTGTGAATGTAAGTTTACTGATTAGGACCAAACGTAGAGCGAATTTATTCCAATTGCTGAAAGACATATGTCCAGATGTGTTTATGGCTAGCGAAACTAAGCTTAACCAGAAACATAAATTGATTAACAACAATTACAATATCGTAAGAAGAGACCAACCCAACTCCACTCTAGGAGGAGGCGTCGCAATCTTTATACGTAAAGGCATTGGTCATAAGGTAATATATAACAGTGATGTGCGAAAATTTCGGACGTTAGAGGTACTCATCATATGCATTCATCTCCAGCAGGGGAAGCGAATGTATGTGATCGCTGCCTATGCACCGGAAACACCTCAGCCCACCCAGTCTATAACAGAGCTTGACAAGCTTTTTGAATGCTTAAGATTGAGCTGGGAAGAAAACTTTACATATTAGCCGGTGATTATACGCCAAACACATAGATTGGGGAAATCAAATACAAAATCCTCGAGGTAACCATTTGTATAATTGAATGGGTCGATACAACCTTGAGTATTGCCTCGATCTTCTAGCCACACAGAGGCCACCGTTTCCAAGAAGCGGTGCCTATCTGGATCTATTGCTAAAAGACGCATGATACTGACACTGTGGGTCAACGACCAAGAAATCGTGTATGAACGATCGAAGACGACAGTGACCACTGCGGACTCGCCGCCGTAATACAACTTCCAAACGAGCTTATGGAGTTAGAGGAGTATGTGCCTGTGCATACTTATAACTACAGTAAGTTGCGCTGGCCACGCTTTTCCAGCGCCTTATTGAGCGAATTACGGTCAATTGGTATATCCCCACCAAACGACAGGAACCTGACATATACAGAAATCGACAGATACTTAGAACAAATGGACGAAACGATTCTACGAACAAGGAACAGAACAATACCGAAGTACAAAGAACGTAATGCAACGGACATGTACCGTAACACGACCATTGACGTACTACACAGACAAAAAAGTGGTCTACTGACAAGACTAAAACGCTTGTACAGACGAGATCTTGAGATTGGAGCACTGAAATCGTCCATCAAAAACATCAACCAATTAATCAAAGAAAATTATAGGTTGTCTATTAATTTGTTTTGGGACAATAAAATTCGTGCTGTTAACTCTAGTGACCCAAGTATGTTCCCAAAAATTAATAAGATTTTTAGAAGGAAGGATCAAAACGATCTTCCGTGTCTTAATCTCCAGAGGACGACAGAAAACAGAGACGTACTTCTGAGAGCAGGCATAGACACAGAGGATGCCGTATTGGACGATGACCTCTATATAATCGAAGCTCCGCAGGAGAGATTGGAGGCTGTGGGGGCTGCTTTCCAGCAAGTGTACAAGGTGAATGCAAGCATTCGCCCGAATCATGACCTGGAGAACAGACCTCTGCTTCATCACTTATGGCTGCGGAACGCTATAACCGAATGGCGATCTGAGAACCTTGGTTTTACCGGGTTTAATGATGAAGATTTGGCAAACGCCATAATCGCCGAACGAAATGGGCCCAGTTCCCTGTTAATTTCCAAGACTGAGCTCCAGCTCATCTTCGATTCATTAAAGAAAAAGAAGTTAGCGGGAGTCGATGGTATATGAAACTTTGTACTGCGGTATTTACCACAGAAAGCCGCATTTACACCACATTTTTTAACAACGCGCTGAATAATGCATATTATCCAGTGCGGTGAAAAACAGCTGTGGTACATCCTCTCCCCAAAAAGGGAAAGGACAACTCCAATCCAGCGAAAAGTCTCCTTCCGAGTATCAGCAAGGTTTTTGAAAAGATTATTAATAAGGCTCTGTTCAAGTGGGCAGAGGACAACAATATCATACCGGATAATCAGTTCGGCTTTAAGGCGTGACATAACACAATTCATGCCGCGTCTAAATTGGTTTCTGATATCCAATGGAACAAAACTAAAAAGCAGTGTACGGGTGCCTGCCTGGATGATTTGGAAAAGGCCTTCGACACCGTATCGCTAGAAGGTCTTTATATAAAGCTTTCCAGTCTAGGTATAAGTAAACCTCTATTGTATATGCTTTATGACATGCTAAGTGGTCGAAAGTTCGTTGTCAAGAGTGGCAATGTAACTTCTACCGCAATTTTTAATATTAATAATGGTCTTCAGCAGGGAGCGGTTAACTCGCCGATCCTATTCAGGCAATTGCGTACGCCGGCCGACATGGACATCCACTGGCGTGTAAAAGTGTAGTAAAGTACCTTGGCATCTGGTTGGATCAGTGCCTGTATTTCGACAGACATATAGGTGCTGATTTGACCAGGGCTGAAGGTGATTTGCTACATGGCCCTCATCAAGCCGATGATTGTCTACGGATGCCCGGTCTGGTTCAACGTTGCCCCATCTCAAATGGAAAAGATTCGGGTGTTTGAGAGGCAATGTCTTAGATGTTGCCTTGGATTACACAGAGCACCAGAGTCGGAGTACACAAGATATTATTCCAACCAGGTTCTATACAACGGAGGCTACATAAACAGAAAGATAATTTTTGTTTAAGCTGATTTGGGGTCACGTTGCAAGAGCGTGATTCATTAAAGAAAAAGAAGTCAGCAGGAGTCGATGGTATATCCAACGTTGTACTACGACCTTTGCCTCCGGAAGCAGTTGACATTTACACCACACTGATTATCAACGCGCTTAATAATGCATATTATCCAGTGCGGTGGATGACATCTGTGGTGCACCCTCTCCCAAAAAAGGGAAAGGACAACTCCAATCCTGCGAATCTAAAGTCGATAAGTCTTCTTCCGAGTATCAGCAAAGTATTTAAAAAGGTTATTAATAGAGCACGGTTCAAGTGGGCGGAGGACAAAAATATCATCCCAGATAATCAGTTCGGTTTTAAGGTGGGACATGACACAATTCATGCCGCGTCTAAACTAGTTTCTGATATCCAATGGAACAAAACTAAAAAGCAGTGTACGGGTGCCTGTCTGGTTGATTTGGAGAAGGCCTTCGACACCGTTTCGTTAGAAGGTCTTTATATAAAGCTTTCCAGACTAGGTATAAGCAAACCTCTATTGTATATGCTTTATGACATGCTAAATGGTAGAAAGTTTGTTCTCAAGAGTGGCAATGTAATTTCTACCGCTATTTTCAATATTCGTAATAGTGTTCAGCAGGGAGCGGTTAACTCGCCGATTCTATTCAGCATTTACACCAGCGATCTGATAGGTAGTCCAACTCAGGCAATTGCGTACGCCGACGATCTAATTGCGTACAGAACAGCTCATAGAGTTGAGGTAATTAAAAATCGCTTGCACAGTGACTTCGACAAGATTCAGCGATATTGTGATGACTGGAAGTTGAAAATCAACTTCCAGAAATCAGAAAATATTTTGTTTAGGACTCCGTTGTCTAGCGCCTCAAGGGATACGAGAAAGAACTGGCGCAAGCTGGTGATCGTAGGGCTACATGGACATCCACTGGTGAGTAAAAGTGTAGTAAAGTACCTTGGCATCTGGTTGGATCAGTACCTGTATTTCGACGGACATATAGGTGCTGCCTTGGCCAGGGCTAGGAGAGCCTTTGCCTTGACAAAACGACTGTTTTATAGCAGCCGTCTTGACAGCAGGTTGAAGGTGATTTGTTACACAGCCCTCATCAGGCCGATGATTGCCTACGGATTTCCGGTGTGGTTCAACGTTGCCCCATCTCAAATGGAAAAGATTCGGATGTTAGAGAGGCAATATCTTTTAGCCGTTGCCTTGGATTACACAGAACACCAGAGTCGGAGTACACAAGATATTATTCCAACCAGGTTCTATACAACGGAGCCAACATAAACAGAATAGATAGTTTTTTGCTTAAACTGATTCGGGGTCAAGTTGCAAGAGTGATGTCCTCAACTAACAGCTTAATTTTTGGGGCTTATTAGCCCAATAACGAATATTTTGAGAGTGTGCGGTTAAGTGGTTACATCCCTCCCGAGGCATTCCTCTATTTAGACAGTCGAGGGCTGATACAGGATAGAATGGCGGTTCCGTTTGTCTACCACATCAGCCGTAAAACTCTAGATATGCCACCCCTGTATGGTCGAGACATCATCGCTCAAAGTGGAGAGGAGCGCCTTCGGTTTAGTAGGACTGTATCCGATCGGGACCGAAGAGATAGGACGAAACAGGAGAACCAGTTCTGGTGGCTCTCTGCACAGCATCGTGATATTTAAAGTGGATTAAGATAGTCTGTCTTGGCCGACTTACATACATTTAGGGTAATTAGGAATAGGGAACAGTCGGGGTGGCACCAACAAAAAATTAAAAATATGTATGTATGCGGAGGCATATGTGCATGTACCTGCGTAACTGTACATGTATGTGCGTACGTACATGTATGTACGTATGTACATGTATGTATGCATGCGTATGCAAAATATAAACAAAAAAAATAAAAAAACGAAAAAAATGCTGCTGTGGCTGTTCTAGTTTTTAAGTAGTTTTAAGTGGTTTTGGGTATTTTTAGGTATCTTTAGTAGTTTAGGTTAGTTTTAGTTAGTATATAAGTTATTTGTATCTAGTTTTAATTATTTTTAGTCTAGATTTAGGTAGTTTATAAGTAAAAAATGAAAAATGATACGGGACCGAGTTTTTTAAAAAAAAGTTTACTTGGTAAAATAAAGGTAAAACAAAAATAAAATAAAATAATTAGAATTAATTAAAATAGAATTAAAGTCGAAAGACATTAGTATTAGGAGACAGTTTAGTTTAGAGCGCCCGTAAAGGGCAAGTAAATTAGTTGTAAGTTATTGATAATTAGGCTAGTTTTAAACATTTTTGTCTAGCTTTAAGATAGTTATAAGTTAAGATTAAATAAAAATGAATTAAAACAACAACAAAAAAATTATTTTGAGAGATGGTAAGTCACTCTCTTCCACCAGGTATCGTCCAAGTAGTTTTTTCCTTTGATGAACAAGTGCATCACAATTGCCCAGAATATGGTCATACGTTTCCTCTTTTATATCACAGAACCTGCATGTGGCACTACTTACTAGGCCAAGGATGTTTAGGTGCCTTTTTAATTTACAGTGTCCTGTAAGGAGACCCGTTATTATTCTGAAGTTGTTCCTGCTTAAGGTTATACAGTCCGTGAAAAGTTTTTGGTTATAATTCCCAAGTAGTAGTTTGGACTGGCTCAGTTTGGGGAGTTTTATCCAATTGTTGGATCTTATGGCTTCCTCTTCTTTTTTGATTTTATTTCTAATCACATTTTCTTCTATTCAGCAGTATGGTTTAGGCCCCACTAAGGGATCGGGCGGACCTATTTTTGCTAAGGAGTCTGCCACCTCATTGCCTGGACACCTACGTATCCAGGTACTCAATGAGGTGTGACATTAATATTTCTGCCGAGTTCATTTAACCTGCCTACACATTCCCATACCAGTTTAGAACTGATAGAGTAGGAGCTCAAAACTTTGAGTGCGGCTTGGCTATCTGATATGATGGAAATATTTTGTTTATTGTAATTTCTTTCGAGGTTACGATCTGCACATTTTCCTATAGCTTGTACTTCAGCTTGGAAAATACTAGTTGACTGTCCCATCGGTGTAGAAAGTTTTGTTTTTGGCCCAAATATTTCTGCACCAGTCCCTTCCGATGCTCTCGATCCATCAGTGTACCACTTGATGGTGTTTGCTTTCAGAGTGTAGTTAACAGTTTCCCTACCCACTCTTTCTTGCTTCCTAACTTCGTTTGAAAGTCTTTCTCGAAGTTATATCTCTTGGAATGTCAATATGGTCTGTTACTGGAGACTTATGAATGTTGTATCTTTCCCTGAGACCTATACATTTGCCAAGCCCAATTCCCTCTTTGACAAATCTCATAATGGCTCCCTTTGCAGCACTTCCAACAACCTCATAAAGAGGAGACAGATGAAGTATAACCTCCATGGCTGATGTAGGGCAGGTTTGCATTGCTCCAGTTATGCCTAAGCATGCGAGCGTTTGTGCTTTCTCGAGGGATTTCCTAGTTGTTAATATTTCGGTTCGTTTGTGCCATGCAACCGCACCATAGGTAATGATGGGTCTTACCATCATGGTATTCATCCTTCCAAGGATTCTCGACTTGCAACCCCTAGATTTGCCTGCAAGTCTCTTGCATATCCTAAGCGCCTTTGTGGCTTTCCCAACGGTTGATTCTACATGTTTGTTCCAGAGGAGTTTATCTAGTATAATACCTAGATATTTTACCTCCCTCTTAGTTTCTATTACTTCGCCAGCTACCCGGATAGGTTTCTTGTGTGGTAGAAGTCTTTTCTTGGTAAATCGTTTAATCGTGGTTCTTGTAGGGTTGATATTTAGTCCTACAGAAAGACACTATTTCTTTGTGATTGCTAATCCTCGTTGTATTATATCACATAAAGTTTCTTCAAACTTCCCTAGGGCTGTAATAACTATATCATCGGCAAAGCCAATACAGTGTATACCTTGGGAGTTCACATTTTCTAGCAGTTCGTCAACTACAAGACACCACAGCAAAGGCGATAATAACCCACCCTGAGGACATCCTCTTGTGGTAATTATTCTCTGAAACGTAGTTCCTGCTGTTGCTTCCGCTGTTCTACTGACTAACATATCGCTAATTTATCTGGTTATGGTGATGGGTACACTTCCTAACAAGAACTTTGTTGACTGCATCATGGGAGGTGTTGTCAAAAGCACCTTCTATATCTAGGAAGGCAACTAATGCCGTTTCCTTTGCAATTAAAGTTTTTTGTAAGGTGTTAGTGAGCACGAGTATGGCTGTTTCTGTAGATCTACCCCTCTATAGGCATGTTGTTGTTGACTGAGAGGCCGTTTAACTAAAACGTCCGATTTTATAAAGTTGTCTATTATTTTCTCTAAAGTTTTCAGTATGAACGATGTTAAGCTTATTGGCCTTAAAGAGTTTGAATAGGTTGTATCCTTTTTCCCAATTTTTGGAACTTAGATTACTTTAGCTCTTCTCAAAGAGCAATGCTACTTCCGAGAATACTAACAAGGTAGGGCATTAAATCTTCTTTGCCCTTTTGCAAAAGGGCTGGGAGGATACCATCTACCCCTGGTGACTTAAAGGGTTGAAAGGTGCTAATCGCCCACTCAATCCTTTTTCCTGAGCATATGGTTGCTGTATCATTCCATTCTTCTTTGTTTGGTTTGAGAGGCATTCTCTCTATTGAGTTTTCTACCATTAGTAGACTGCCCGGAAAATGCGTGTTGAGTAGCAGAGTCGCCCTCTTCTCTTCATTTTCTGTGAAGCTCCCATCATTATAGCGAAGCGCTAATGATGTTACTGTCTTCTCTTTTGCAAGCATTTTGTGTAGTCTTGCCGCAGCAGGGGTTGAGAAAATTCCCTCACAGAAAGACGTGAAACTGTTTCTTTTAGCTTTCCTTATTTCTTTGTTATAATTAGTCAGTTCTGTGGAGTAATTATCCCATTCTCTGGTTCTTTTTGCCTCATTAAAGAGCTTTCTCACATTCGATCTTAATTTTGACAGATTTGTATTCCACCATGGGGCGTCTTTTTGTTTTTTAATCGGTTTAATAGGGTAACTGAGTTCAAATGCCTCCTGTATTGCCCCACTGAACTCATTGACTAGAAATTCTAATTCAAGGTGACTGTTTTTCGTTCTTACCGGGCCTATTTTCCCTAGATTTAATTTAAGAAAATTTATGTATAGGTTCCAGTTTGTTTTCTTGGGGTTCCTCCCAGAGGTATTCTCTGTGAGAAGGCCTTCCAAGTTAACCACTATTATTCTGTTATCAGACATTGAGGGTTCATTGGATACTCTCCAATCCGTTATTAGACAGCTTACGTTCGGAGTTCCGAATGTTATGTCTAATATTTCTTTTCTTGTTCTAGTAACATAGGTTGGTGTATTCCCTACATTAAATATTTCTAGATTTTTTACCAACATATAGTCTAAAAGGTACTCACCCCTTTGGTTAATGTCGGTGCTTCCCCATTCTGTATGGTGGGCGTTAGCGTCACATCCCGCCAGCAATGGATGCTTTTTCTGGCTGCAGTAGTCCAATAGCCTTTGTACCTCGGTTGGTGAAATGTTGGCCTAGTCACCGTCAAAGGTTGCTGCCACCACCATTGTCCGATATTTCCCCTGGATTTTTATTTGGGCCTGTATCGGGTTCCTGGTTTAAAGGGGGTGCTTTGGGCTGTTTTCCTTAACCAGATACCGTTACCTTCCCGAATTTGTTGTGGAGTTGGTGGTTAGCTTTGATAATTGTCCCAGCTGACTTGACATCGATGCTGATCACCAGCAGTTGCCCTTTGCCTTCAATTGCGCTCTTCACCACTCTCCAGGCCTGAACATTCAATCTCTCATTTTGGGCTTGAATAAATGCCAAGGATTTCTTGTCGTCTTGACCTATACTTCTTGGCAAAAATATCATGATGCTCTGCATTTTGGGGATTTGGTCACCCATGCAGGTCGTCAGCTCGATGCCCTTCCAAGTGCTCAATTTTGGTACTCTTTCTTTAAGCCAGTATGGTGTTTCTGTGCCAGCACAGTCGACCACAACCAGACCGGTTTTGAAGTGGATGCCATTGAACTTCAGCTTGTGCTTCCAGCCAAGTGAAACCTCCTCAATAATGGCCTCCCCAAGTGCCGACAACTCTTCGGCATTCAGGGTGACCTGAGCTTTTTGTCTCACTGGTAAGTGCATTTTTCCTCGCGTCCACCTTATTCCTGGCCTCCTGCGGGGACATCCTCTCGGCAAGAAACCTGTGATACCATTTTGCCCCGGCTCCACTTATCCCTTTCCTATACGGGTCATCCAGGGCACCTGGTGCACCCAGTACCGGAAGAGGGTACGTTCGTCGATATCGTGGCTTCTTTGGTGGAATTGCGGTCTTTGATGATGGTAACTTCCCATCATTTGCGCCTTCTGTGGCACTTGGAGGTACAGTATTCGCTTGCACGGGAGGTATTCTCCCTTGCTAGTGGAAGCTGTGGTTGGAGTGGCACTTGCTTCTTGTCTAGTAGATGTTTTCCCTTGCCCAGAGATCGACGTTTCTTCTACTGCACGGTTTCGTGAGTTCCGTAAAGCGTCCTCTTCAGGTACTTACAACTTTCCGGTCTCAGATCGTCTCCACGGAAATCTCTCTCCATTCGATCTGCATATTCACTTGCGGTAACATCCCGCGGAGTGTTGAACTTTTTGTAATTTTTGTTATTTTTTTGTTTTTGTTGTTTTGGAATAAATTTTGTTACCACGAGTTGATTTGACCTAGTTTCAAAGAATCGCCGTTCTAATACAGTCGGTATACCCCCTGACTGCAAACCATCCAATGGACACGGTTCACTTTACACCCTGGATTAGGGGGGGCAGGTCTTTGTTCGTTTCCCCTCAAAACACTACCCTCGAAAAACTACCGTTCTGGGGGTTGTCCCCAAGCCAGCAGTTCAGATGAGTCTTTGAAAATTAAGCCTTCGCAACACGACAAGGTGCCTGCCGCGCAAAGGAACACAAATCGATCTTTTCGAATCTTTTTTTTAAATTTTTTTTTGTAGTTGGCCAGTTTATATTTCTAAAATCCTGGATAACTTCTTTAATAAATAAATAAGCTGTTCTTCTGATAAGTTTCTCACTTTTACTATAATAAAATGCAAGTAAAAGTTGTTTACATTCCTTGCACAATTATTTTCTGGAGCGCGTCTAAAAATACACATATCTGCAATTTTGTATACACCTAACGTCAATATTGATCAATTTTAACAAATTTCGATTTCCATTTTGAAAAAAAAATCAATTGCTGTTGAATGAATTCCGTTTTACTTTTATTTTTGACTAACTAAGACCAATTTTCGTTTTGAGTTCAATTTGTATTGGTAGTTATAAATAAACGGACTCTGATGAAAAAAAATCATCTTTTTATTTAGATCGACAAAAAAGCAATTTGACAAGTTTGGATGGATGGAAACATTGATTTAAGGTAGAACCGCACTGGGTGGAACTGCACTACAGAGGAACTGCTCGACACTGCGCTGCAAAATATTTATTGGTATGAAATTCTATGAGACTACGTTTCTATGACCCCCTTTTTTTGTCTGGACATGGAAAAGGCAAATTGTTAACTATTTGTTCCTTATTCCGCTTATGTTAAATGAAGTCTGATGAGTGATTAGCCGTGTTTTATTGGGAAATTTTTCCAGCGCTAGTTTATCCGTCGTAACATTTTACATACAATTCGCTACTGTCCATAAAAAGCTAAAGTAGAAGCTACGGTAGATGACTGGTTGACGTTTATTCGAGTCTTGAATTTGATTTTGTTAATTTTGTTTGTACGATTGATAATTTGATTGAATCTCGATGGATGTGTTCATGAAGTAATTATAATTACTAATTTCAATTCGTAACACAAATCGATGTTTTTGATTCTTTTTTTCTATTTACTTTGTAGTTAGCCAGGTTATATTTCTTAGATCTTAGATAACTCAAATGTTTAATAAATATATAAGCTGTTCTTCTGATAAGTTTCTCACTTTTACTATACAAAAAATGTAAGTAAAAGTTGTTTGCATTCCTTGCACAATTATTTTCTGGAGCGCGTCTAAAATTCCAGCTATCTGCAATTTTGTATACCCCTAACGTCAATATTGATCAATTTTAACAAATTTCGATTTTTTTTTGTTTTTTTTTTAAATTTAACTATATGCCTGTAAGACCTAAGGTCTTGTTGCGAGTGTAGGTTATACCACGGGGCGTCTTCAGTGCGGGTAGAGAGTAATGGCACGCTTGCTTATTGCACGGCTAAGCTCGACGGATTGGGGGTTGTTCTTGCTCTCTACCGTCACACCTCCTACTCAGCAAACAAAAAAATTTCGTGCCTTTGTATAAGGATGTGGAAAAGGAAGGTGCTGAGGATAGGATTATAGGGACCTGGAATCAAAATGATAGGAATTGCACAAATCTAGTTACCACTGCATTGAAGAAAGGATGGGGTTAGCTTTGAAATTCACGGCGGACACTAATCCTCTTTCCTTTGATTTTGAAACTTAAACTAACCTACATACTAAGCCCTTAAATTCTAGATGTTGTATATTTATATATACAGATATAAATATCCATGTGTATTTGGATACATATGTATATTTGCCTATAACTAAACCTAAATCTAAATCCTACATCTAACAATCAAAGAAAAGGAATTTTTGCCCACTTAAACTCCAAGCGTCCCACTGTCTCTCCAATGCAATGGTTCATCGAGGCACTAGAAGGCCTTGCCAGATGTTGTCGGCAAAAGTTCGGCCTGCCCACCCTTGTATCTGAGATACAACCATTGCTATCTCCTTGGCCATGTTCTCGGAGATAGCCCCTAACATGAACCTCCAATCGTAAACTACAGTAAATTGTCCGAAAAATCTGTCTTCATCTATGCTTTAAAGTCATATACGAGAAGTAAGTAAGTCGGGTATAATGTGTGATAGCATATCTTAAACGGTAAGTTGATAGCAAAATAAATTGTTCCTATTCGTCGAGGTAAGTATTTAAGTTCATAAGTCATTGTTTAGTAAGTATGATAAGTAGGGTAAGTATATGTATTTAAAAAAGTTTGTATAATCCATAGAGTAAGCAAGTAATTAATATAAGTAGAAATAGTTCGTAAAAAAATATAGGTAAGTAAAGTCCTAAGTATGAGAGTGTAGTTACGTTGTAAAGAAAATTAAGTATAGTAAGTGTAGTTCGTACGGTGAGTATATAGTACGTTTAAGGTAAGTATATTCAGTATCGAGCCATTGTCTACCCGAATTCCAATTTATCCTCCCCCATCACCGGCTCGCATTTACCTCGCAATTGGTTTGATCGTGATTCTTTTATTTCATTTTTTTTTCTTTTGAAAAGATAAACTAAATTGTGCTAATTAACGTATGTACAATATTTGAAAGATAAAATTGTCAATCGGATCCGTAACAGGCTCGGCGACAGTTGCGGAGTGGTCGTGACAAGACTGTGTCGTAAAACAAAGGAGGCCGATTGTTTACAAAAAGCCGTTCAAATGTGTGGCTCGTCTCACTCCCTGAGTTGCCTGTTGTATTCCTGGGCATACTTTAGGATTTGTTTGCTCTGTTTAATATAAGAAATGAGAAGCTATTTAGGTTGATTTGTGGCTATCTATTAGGTACATATGTTCAGTCTTTATCTCTATAATAAATAAGTAACAAAATAAACAGATCTCTATAAATAAATAAATAATAAATCTCTATAATAAATAAATAAATCTCTATAAGGCATAAGTAAATAAATAAATAAATCTCTACAAATAAATCAATAACTCTCTATTATAAATAAATAAACCTCTATATGACATAAGTAAATAAATAAATAAATTTCTATAATAAATAAATAAATCTCTATAATAAATAAATAAATCTCTATAATAAATAAATAAACCTCTATAATAAATAAATAAATCTCTATAATAAATAAATAAATCTCTATAATAAATAAATAAATCTCTATAATAAGCACTTTAAAACATGAATATCACAGATTGTTGGGAAAGTAACAGCAGCTGAGTGCGTCGTTAAGAGTGTATATCTTTCGCGTGATATATGCCTACTACCTCTCCTCTCAGATTCCCTAATTCATACAGAGAATTACCCACTATTCTTAAAACTACTGACTTAAGATATTTTTAACTTAATTTTGCATTATATTTATCTAGCTTGTTACTTTGCTTAAAATTTTTCCTGTAAACTACTTGTCCTACTTTATACGATATATCCTTACATCTTGTATTATATACCTTAGTAGATCTTAGGTGGGCTAGATTGAGGTTTTCAAATATTTGTTTTCTTAGGATGGCTTGTTTATCTTTTTTGGTTAAAACCTCGACATCGTCATCCTTGATCAAATCAAGTTTTCGAAGTAGCTCATATGTCTCACCGTTTTGGATCATTTGAGATCCGAAAACGTCATAATAAGGCTCAAACTTTATAGCATCGTGTAACACACTACGTAATGAGAAAGCTGTATTACTCACATGAAGGTCCCAATTGGGTTGGTCACTACCGATGTAGGACCGACTCTTCGCTAGTACAGACCGATTAACTCGCTCAGAAGCGTTAGCCTGCTAACCCCGTATTTTTTTAGAGGGCTGGAGAACAATTCTGAGATGAATTGCTTTCCGTTGTCGGAATGGATGAATTCCGTCCGGTACGCCAAACATGTGAAATACAACTTCCTGGAGATACTTAACTACCTCAGCTGCTGTTGCCTTTCGAATGGGTTTCAAAAATACATATTTGCTGACCCGTCTAACGCTATAAAAATATGGGTATGTCCAGTTTTGGTACGGGGATAAGGTCCTAGGAAATCAATGTATAGTCTTTGGAAAGGTCGTTCCGTTATAGTCTGTTGTCCCATGGGTGGCCTAGAAATCGAATTAATGGGCTTATTGCACTTACAAATATCACAGTTGGAAATATAATCTTTAACTTCGGTTGCCATATTTGGCCAGAAATATCTTTGACGAAGTTTTTCCAAAGTTTTATGTATTCCGCCATGGCCAGCAGTAAAAGAATCGTGGGCTGTTACCAAAAGACTCCTACACAACTCCCTCGGTACCCAAAGTTTCGAAGCTCTGTCTTCCTGAATAGGGTCTCCAGTTCGTCTATCCGTCCGTTTATATACGAAGCCGTCCGATATACAAATGTCAGGAAGTCGGTTTTGGGTTTCGTTGATTGTCTTCTTCAACTCAACATACTCTTCTGACGCAAAGTATGGTGAGTTAAAGTCAACTTCTTGCATTTCAGTATTGATCTCGTCCATATGAATTCTTGATAGAGTATCCGGGACTACATTGAGGATTCCCTTTCTATGCTCTATGGTGAAGTCGAAGCCTTGCAGCTTGAAACTCCGCCGAGCTTGTCGACAACTCAAGTCCTTCTGAGTCATCAGCCACTTAAGGCTTGCGTGGTCCGTTATTATGGTGAAAGGTAATCCTTCAACATATGCCGGAAACTTTTTTACCGACAAAACGGCCGCATAGCATTCAAATTCCGTCACACTATAATTCCTTTGAGCGGAATTAAGCTTCTGGGACATGAATGCTATGGGTCGTTCGTTGTTTTCATCGTCCATCTGGAAAAGAACACTACACCAGAAGATGAAGCGTCGCATTTTGTGTAAAAGTGTTTCGTAAAGTCAGGGTTCGTTAGTATTGGTGCCACGACCAAGGTCGTCTTCAAGTTCTCGAATGCTGTCAAGGCTTCGTCTGTCATTACAAAGTCTTTCCTTTTTTCAGGCAGTCAGTCATTGGGGCTGATATAGACGCGAAATTCGGGATAAAGCGCCTATACCAACCCGTCATCCCTAGGAAACGATGAAGTTGTTTAGGAGTTTTCGGTACAGGAAAATCTTTTACTGCGGAAACTTTTTCTGGATCCGTTCTTAAACATCCATCACCAACGAAATAGCCTAAGTATTTGATCTCCTTGAAACAATACTTGCTTTTCTCCACATTAATTGTCAACCCCGCTTCACGCAAGTATCTCGCTACCTCTTTGAGAACGCTCATATGGCTTTCAAAATCTGGAGAGCAAATCAGAAGGTCATCGAGGTAGACAAAGACATTCTCTCTCAAACGAGTGGGGATGACTTTGTCCATGAGCTTACACATTCTCTGTTCGGCGTTGCACAATCCAAACGGCATCACCGTGAACTGGTATAACGGCCGTCTAGGGACTGTGAAAGCCGTCTTCTCTCTTGATTTGAGCTCCAGAGGAATCTGCCAGAAAGCGTCCTTCAAATCGATCGACGAAATGAAGTGCGTGTCGTGAAGTCGACTTAAAATTCCCTGTATATGGGGCAGCGGATATGCAAATTTTTGTGTTGCTGCGTTTATTTTCCTGGAATCCAAGCAGAGTCTGTTTTTGCCTGGCTTACGTACCGACACAACTGGAGAACTGTAAGCACTATTGCTCTCCTCTATTACTCCTAGCTCAAGCATTCGGTCGAGCTCCGCATACATTAACCCCTGTACGACAGGTGAGATCGGGTAATGTCTTTGTTTGATGGGAATAGTGTCGTCTTCCATCTCAATAACATGCTCTTCGACTGTTGTCTTACCCAATCCCAATACTGCGAAAGAGGGAAATATAAGCTTGACCCGCTCCAGTTCTTCGGCTTGTGTTACAGTAAGCTTTCTCAAGGAATCAAATTACCGCCCCTCCATTGGCAATGGAATGTCAAGAGCACTTATAATGTTTGGAGCAACCTTGAATGTCCTCCAAAAATTTACCCCTAGATAAAGCTGTTGTTGCAGGGTTGGAACGACAAACAACTCTAGCTCGTGGTTGTGACCTCCCCATGAGATATCAGTCTTAAGTCTCCCTTGAATATGCTGATTTTTTCCGTCTGCTGTTTTTATGTTAACTGTCATCTTAGTCATAGGTATATTACGTTTTTTTACAAAATCTATTGCACCATTTCCAATACAGCTGACCGAAGCTCCAATATCTAACAAGCCTACCATCTCTTCACCTGCTATTACTACTCTCGCATAGGGCCTATTATCGTCTGTAATTGCCAATATTGTGGCTTCTATCTTGATCTTGGTCTTTCTAAATACTGCACATTTTTCCCTTAATCTACTTATCTTTCTAAAACTCCTATTACTCTTCTTTACCTCAGTAACGGATACCTCTTCATTGAAGATCCTTCTCCTAGATTCTTCTTATTCTTTCTTTCTTTGGTGAAGAGTTTTATATTGCTTGACTGGTTTTCGATCTACTTCTATAACTTCGCTACCTCTTGTAAGACTTTTATTTCTCCAGGAATTGTTTTTCCGGGTTTAGCATTGTCGGCGGCAGAGTTGACCCGGCAGCACTGCCGACCTTCAGCTTTCCCTGGCAAGAGGCGCATTTGAAGGAAAGATTTCCTTGTCCACAGCTGAACCAAGTCAGGGCATGAAATACTGGATACATATAGCTAAGTCTTTTATATAGAAGCATATGTTTGGTGGTCGAACCTACTGATTTACCTACGTACTGGAATACCTACTAGCTTACAAACAAATATTAACACTGACTTATATACTAACATACTTTTACGATACACTTCGATACTATCCATGATACTATCTGACTAAACTCACTTACAATGTTAGTTGTGACCGGAAGTTACTTTAGGGTTTGTCTTCTCTACATCTGGCCATGAAGACAACAATGGTTGTATCTTTCTTTGATACAAGGGGGGTCGGCCTAACTTTTGTCAGCAACATCGGGCAATGTCGACTGAGATCTCGGCGAACCACTGTGTTGTGGAGAAGGTGGGGACGTTTTTGGGGATTTTGGTGGAGGAAAGCTTTTACTTGTTAGTAGTTTTAAGGTTTAGATTTAGGATTAGAATGAGTTTTTTATATACAGATAAGTGTAATTGAAGTATACATATATGTATGTATGTTTATGCATATGTATAAATATGCCGACATATAGTATTTAGTTCTTTAGGGCTTAGTGTATAGGTTAGCTTAAGTAATACAAATAAAATAAATATGATTTTTTTTTCCACTGAGAGTTTCGGGGATAATCCCACCCTTTCTTCAATACGGTGGCATAGGTATCTAGGTTTGAACAATGCATCTCATTTCGCTCCCAGTTCCTTATCTTCCCATCCTCGCCATCTTCCTTTCCCATATCCCTTATACAAAGGCACGAATTTTTGTTTGTCGAGTATGAGGTGTGACGGTAAAGAGTAAGAACCACCCCAACCCTTCGAGCTTAGCCGTGCAATAAGCAAGCGTGCCGCTGCTCTTTACCAACACCGCAGACGCCCTCGTGGTAAAATCAGACTCGCAACAATGGCGCCCAACGATCGAACGGCTTTAGAGATCCATTGGGAAGGTGATGATTTTTATTTTAAGGTCATTCCCCTGGACTCGCAATAATCTCAACCAATTTCATCCCAATTTCAATAATTACATTCCAATCCCAATTAGTACAAGCTTAGGGACCGTATAAGCTATTTACTGAGTGAAGAATGAAGTTCAGCTGTCCGACCTAACAAGTCTTGTACCATTGGGTTAAGTGAGGTAGAACGGATCTTTTCACTAAGTCAAGAGCGGAATGGAATGGAGATGCAGATCACTTGCTGCTAACCAGATTAGTCAGAATGAGCCAGATGTCTAGAGTAGCGCAAGTGGGATGGGTCGAAATTCTATTCGTGTTGAGGGTTGTCTCTAATTCCTAGCCAGCCTTCTTCCAGGCTACGTATCAGAAAGTGAGATGTGGCAGGAAAACAAGAGATAATCCAAAACACTCGTCGAGTCACAGAGGCACCAGTTACAGCTTAGACGGACTTTTACATAATGAACGTGGACCTGAAACGCTGACTTAACAAGACAATAGTACAGGACTTTCGACATTAGAAAACAGTTTTCTCCAACATCGTTAGGATAGTCAGCTCAAACCTCGCACACCTTAAATGAATACATTACAACTAAATACTTAAGATTTAACACACAATTTGTTTTAATTTATGATTTCCTTTTATTTTTTTGAGTTTAATCCTTTTTACGATTTCTTTTAAATTTTTTTTACATTTTTCTTTCATTTTTTTTAAGTGATTTTTTTTATTCTACATATATGGAACTTTGATTTCATACTTATTAATTGGAGGACAATATAGTCTACCTGGATTTGGTTATAATTGTCTTAGAATTTTTTTGAAGTTTTAACTTTGATTACCATTTTTTTCTTTCTTTTTTTAAATACTTTTTTTAACTTTTTATTGAATTTAATTCAATTTTTTTTTTACAATTTTTTTACTTAAAATTTTTTGATTGAATTTACTTTTTATGATTTTATTTCTTTTTGGTTTACTTTTTTTAATTTTTTGGATTGAATTTATTTAGAATTTTGTTTACAAATTTTATTCTGATAATCTGTTTTAAAATTCTTATAATTCATCTTGCTATAATAAGAAATTAACAATGGATAAGCGTTCAAAGGGTGCTATTAAAAGGAGCACTAGGGCTAGACGGGGTAGAGGTAAGGGCAGAAGCACTCAACAGGTCACCAGGTATAGTCAGAGTCCGACTCCTTCAGAGAAAGAAGTGAACCAGAGCATATTACCAAACCCTTTTGATGATCTAGTCAGGACTGAAAGTGAGTTAGATGTAAGAGGGGCGGCAGCACTCCCACTAGTTTCTCAAATATCTGAAGTAGGTGGCAGGTCCTTACCAAATGTTTTGATTCCGATGGGAGATGAAGAAGAGACTAGAGACTCAGTAAACAGGATAACAAACGGGCTAGAAAGAGAACGCTTGCTTTTAACTCAAGCAGGGTAAGGTAGATTTTGAGGAGGAGGGAAGTCTTAAAAAGGCTATAGATTGCGCAGTCTCCCGTTCAATATACGAGACTCATAGTAAAACCATTACGCTCCTTGCAGAACAGGCGATTATAAAATATTGGAAATGAAACTACATCTGGCTTGGCGACATTTAATTTCGATTCGAGCTTTCGCTGCCAAAGCTCATCAGTAGGCGAATGCAGAAGTTCAAAATGTTGTCCGTTGAATTCAAAATTCAAACCAGAATCAAACCGAGGAATGGTTTTATTAATCTGTTTTATGTTATAGTTATATGTATGTATATCATTATTGTTATTATTATATTTGTATTTATTCGATTGTACGATTAGTGTTTTATCGTAGGTAAATGAATTATTTCCCATTTAAGTGCAATAATAGGTTTAGGGTGTTAAACATGTTTGTATGTATATAAGTACTCAGTGAGTTAGGTCAAGGCAAAAGCTCCAAAATAATATGTTTGGAAATGTGGAAAACATACACGGCATAAGTTTTTGGATGAGGGTAGTACAATAGCTGAAGGGGGCCTAAATGGAACGCTTGTGGAAAGTAGGATAGGGGAAGTGTTGGGTATAATTTGGAAGCGAAACAGTAAATGTAATAATATGGGAATGTTGCATGAAAAGAATAAGTGAGTATAGGTCGACGGTCGGCGGTGTGTTGATTTGAATCTTTTTTTGATCAAATGTTGATAGCAGTAATACTGCTAATTTAAGTTTACATACCGCAAAGTAAGAGGTAGAGGTTTTATTTCGTTGTGCATAAATTGCAAATTAGAATTACAAAGAAATTGAATTATTAAAAAAAAGTTTTTTTTAAGCAAATAAAGAATTAATTTAAATACACAAAAGGGTAAATAAAGATAAGAAATCTAAGGATTCTTGAAAAGTGACACGAACAAACCGGGAAACACCAGGGAGTGTATTGGCCATAGTCAAAAAGACATTGGAAACTTCGTTATTTGTAAAGCAGAGGTTTAGGTCAAACTAGACAAGTCCTGTGGCAGTAGTCGTGGGCATTCATGTATGGATACATATAGCTAAGTCTTTTATATAGAAGCATATGTTTGGTGGTCGAGCCTACTATTGACCTAGGCCTCTGGCCATTTTAATTCTTGCCAAGGGTGGCTATAATGAACGAGAGCGCTAAGTGAGATACAAAACAAGCAGGTTGTAAATATTTTGTAAGCTGGTGTCTTGTTTGAAGCTGCAACTGCGATCATCAAAAGGGGTCTTTAAAGGTGCCGATACAGGTCGTGGCATATTGCTCCTGATTGTTTTTTTTTCTTCGGGTCAACAAGTGAAATCAATATAAAAAAAAACTGTCTAGATTTTTTTTTACTTAAATTGCCTAAAATTTTCTTGATTTCTTTTTGATAATTTCCTTTTTTTTACCGTAAAAACAATAAGCTGTACAAGAAAAGAAAAAAAAAGAATTTGAAAGATAAGGAGAAAAATCGCTATACGGATAAAGATAGAAGTGCCCAGCAACCTCTAGACACTATAAATCATAGGTATACATATATATATATATATATATATAAATTCCTCAACTCCAGTATATGGATACAAATTGAATTTGAATTTTACCAGAAGGGAACTGCCGGCAGAACAACGATGGAAAAAAAAGAGTGAGTTTACTTAATTAAAAATATATTATATTGCGATTATTGCTCATACATATACATATATATATATATACATACCCGAATTGGTGTATGAATAAAATAGGGAAGTATCACACTCCGGTACTGCGAATCTTATTCCCCTTATATTTTATGTAATTTTTTTTTATAAGATTTTTTTTTCCTTATTTAATTTTTTTTTCTTTTTTTTTCGTTTTGAATTTTACAAGAGCTTAAGATTTAGATAGTTATTGAATTTAAAATTCTTGAATTCTAATTTTTTTAATAAAAGCATAAATTATAATGTTTAATCATTGGGTTTTAACTATTTAAAAAGTATTACCATTTATGATGGAGTACTAAACTAATATTTAAGGTATGTGAGGGCTCAGCTGGGCCAGCGATTGAGAGAATGATGAGGACAATTCAGACAGAACGATACAGACAAAACCGATAACGTAATTACTCGACAAGAAAAGAACAAATAAACTTACATTCGAAGGACTTGACATACATTGATATGACAATCTAACGTACTGACGTTCATACGTATTTACGAACATATCTACTTACATACTTACCTATATACTTACCTACCTACTTTTCTACATGTTTACTTACATACTTATCTACATACTTGCCTACCTAATTACTTACTTACCCACTTAACTACCTACATACCTACCTACTGATTAACCTACGTACTGGATTACCTACTAGCTTACAAATAAACTTTAACACTGACTTATATACAAACATACTGTTACGATACACTTCGATACTATCCATGATACTATCTGACTAAACTCACTTACAATGTAAGTTGTGACCGGAAGTTACTTTAGGGTTGTCTTCTCTACATCTGGCCATGAAGACAACAAATGGTTGTATCTTTCTTTGATACAAGGGGGGGAGGGGGTCGGCCTAACTTTTGTCAGCAATATCGGGCTATGTCGACTGAGATCTCGGCGAACCACTGTGTTGCGGAGACGGTGGGGACGTTTTTGGGGATTTTGGTGGAGGAAAGCTTTTATTTGTTAGTAGTTTTAGGGTTTAGATTTAGGATTAGAATTAGTTTTTTATATACAGATATGTGTAATTGAAGTATACATATATGTATGTATGTTTGTGCATATGTATAAATATGCGTACATATAGTATTTAGTTCTTTAGGGCTTAGTGTATAGGTTAGCTTAAGTAATACAAATAAAATAAATATGATTTTTTTTCCACTGAGAGTTTCGGGGATAATCCCACCCTTTCTTCAATACGGTGGCATAGGTATTTAGGTTTGTACAATGCATCTCATTTCGCTCCCAGTTCCTTATCTTCCCATCCTCGCCATCTTCCTCTCCCATATCCCTTATACAAAGGCACGAATTTTTGTTTGCCGAGTATGAGGTGTGACGGTAAAGAGTAAGAACCACCCCAACCCTTCGAGCTTAGCCGTGCAATAAGCAAGCGTGCCGCTGCTCTTTACCAACACCGATGACGCCCTCGTGGTAAAATCAGACTCGCACAACTTTATTTTTAGTTCGTCTGTAAATTGCACATTTTTCCCTAAGCCTACTTATTTTTCTAAAGTTTCTAGTGTTATTTATTGCACAAGTGATTTCAGCATTGAAAATTCGTTTTCTAGCTTCGTCATATTCAGTTAGTCGTTCATGTAAACTTTTGTACTGTACTGGTTTTTTGATTTGGCATTTACTAGTTTTATTTCACGTCTTAGAATTTTTATTTTTCCGGGATTTGTTTCCCTGGAAGAGAAACATTTGTCGGTCGAGTGGTCCCGGGTGCACTGCCGACCGTCACGTTTTCCTGACAGGAGGCGCACTTAAATGAAATGTTGCCCTGCCACACAACTGAAACATGTAAGTGCGTAAAATGTTGATGGGCAGGTTGCCGACGTGTCGTTTTTGTCTGTACATCGGCCAGTCTGTCTGTCTCGTTCGTTAATTTTATAGGTAGGGTGTCGTTTTTCGGGTCTTGAGTTCGTAGTTAGTTTGTCAGTGCGGTTATGTTGTACCGCAGAAATGTGCATGTCTTGTTCGTCCTCTGAGTCAGTCAAGTAGCGTCTAGTCCTTACTAAGTCATTGTCTTCGATTGCACCTATTTGTCTCTTAAGTTTAGAATCTCTAATCGTCAAGTGTTTTTCTGCCCTACGGCACTCTTCCCTAAGATCTCGGATATCCTTGATGGGACATCCGAAGACCAGTGTCGCTACTTTGTCCTTCAGATTTTGCCTAACCATTGAAACTAAATCCTTCTCACTAGGACGATTCCTCATTTGCAACGTGAGACTCCTAACATCCTTGGTTAGATGGTATCTATCTAAAGCTAACCAGACTAGGTATAAGTAAACCTCTATTGTATATGCTTTATGACATGCTAAATGGTAGAAAGTTTGTTGTCAAGAGTGGCAATGTAACTTCTACCGCAATTTTTACTATTAATAATGGTCTTCAGCAGGGAGCGGTTAACTTGCCGATTCTATTCAGCATTTACACCAGCGATCTGATAGGTAGTCTAACTCAGGCAATTGCGTACGCCGACGATCTAATTGCGTACAGAACAGCTAATACAGTTGATGTCATCAAAAGTCTCTTGCAGAGTGACTTCGACAAGATTCAGCGATATTGTGATGACTGGAAGTTGAAAATCAACTTCCAGAAATCAGAAACTATTTTGTTTAGGACTCCGTTGTCTAGCGCCTCAAGGGATACGAGAAAGAACTGGCGCAAGCTGGTGATCGTAGGGCCACATGGACATCCACTGGCGAGTAAAAGTGTAGTAAAGTACCTTGGCATCTGGTTGGATCAGTACCTGTATTTCGACAGACATATAGGCGCTGCTTTGGCCAGGGCTAGGGGAGCCTTTGCCTTGACAAAACGACTGTTTTATAGCAGCCGTCTTGACAGCAGGGTGAAGGTGATTTGCTACATGGCCCTCATCAGGCCGATGATTGTCTACGGATGCCCGGTGTGGTTCAACGTTGCCCTATCTCAAATGGAAAAGATTCGGGTGTTTGAGAGGCAATGTCTTAGACGTTGCCTTGGATTACACAGAACACCAGAGTCGGAGTACACAAGTTATTATTCCAACCAGTTTCTATATAACGGAGCCAACATAAACAGAATAGATAATTTTTTGTTCAAGCTGATTCGGGGTCACGTTGCAAGAGCGATGTCCTCAACTAACAGCTTAATTTTTGGGGCTTATTACCCCAATAATGAATATTTTGAAAGTGCGCGGCTAAGTGGTTACATCCCTCCCGAGGCATTCCTCTATTTAGACAGTCGAGGGCTGATACAGGATGGAGGGGCGGTTCCGCTCATCTACCACGTCAGCCGGAAAACTGTGGATAGGCGACTCCTGTATGGTCGAGACGTCATCGCTCAAGGTGGAGAAGAGCGCCTTCGGTTCAGTAGGACTGTGTCCGATCGGGACCGGAGGGATAGGGCGAAACAGGAGAACCAGTTCTGGTGGCTCTCTGAACAGCATCGTGATATTTAAAGTCGATGAAGATTATATATCTTGGCCGACTTACATAGATTTAGGGCATTAGGTATAGGGAACAGTCGGGGTGGCACCAAAAAAAAATTAAAAATATGTATGTATGCGGGGCATACGTGCATGTAGCTGAGTGTCTGTACATGTATGTGCGTACGTATATGTATGTGCGTATGTACATGTATGGGTGGGTTGCATGTTGGTGTGTGTCTGCATGCATATAAAAAATAAACAAAAAAAAAAAACAAAAAAATAAAAAACGAAAAAAATGCTGCTGTGGCTGTTCTAGTTTTTAAGTGGTTTTAAGTATTATTAGGTATTTTAAGTAGTTTAAGTTATTTTTAGTAAGTATAAGTTAGTTTTATTTAGTTTTAATTATTTTTAATATAATATAAAAAAAAAAAAAAAAAATGATAAGATACCAAGTTTTTTGTTTAGATAAAATAAATGAAAAAAAATTAGATTTAATTAATATAGTTTTTAGGTCGAAAGACATTAGTTCTAAGAGTTATTGTTCAATTTAGAGCGCCCGTATAGGGCCAGTAAATTAGTTGTAAGTTATTGATAATTAGGCTAGTTTTAAACATTTTTGTCTAGCTTTAAGATAGTTATAAGTTAATATGAAATAAAAATGAATTAAAAAAAAAAAAAAAAAAAAAAAAAAAAACTCCTAACATCCTAATAAAATTCATCGAAGGATTCATTTGGTTGCTGTCGCCTGTCCATAATTTCCCTGAGTAACTCATTTTCCCTTTTACTGTTTCTAAATTGTCTAACTAACTCTGATTTTAGGTCATAAAGATTCAAAAATTCATCGCCCTGGTTTTCTTCCAGAAACTGCCAATACCATCTTTCGGCGGTTCCTGACACTAAGTGATGGAAATTGGCAAATACCTGCTCGTTAGTGATTACTTTCGACCGTCATTCTTTTGGGTGTTCCATCAAATTTGATACCCATTTATGTATGTCTACACGTTTAGTGTGATCGACACATGGTCTAGTCTTCGTTGGCTCTGGGTGGAGAATAAATTCTTGGTAGACTTACTTCAGGATCTGCTAGGAGCCTCTCTTCATTACGCTTTTGTCCTGCGTACAGTGAAAGTGCTGATTTCTCTACTATACGCAGACGCTTACTCATAGCAGACATATTCTCAGTCACCGATTCTACTAAGGACTGCATTTAAGCCATGTTTTTCGACTGTTCTGCTAGAACAGCCATCGTCCTAAATGGGTCTCATTTATCGACATTGAAATCGCGCAGTCAATACCCTTTTTTAAATTCTCTCCTCCCATGGTAATCTCATACTCTTCCTTGTCCTTTTCCATACTTTGCCCTATTGCTTCCCCTGGTTCTAACAAGACACATTCCCTTTGCAACGCCTTCGTTAGCCTATTAATCGAGTCCCTGGTTTCCTCTACGGTGTCCTGTGTCTGAGGACCTAATACCTGGCAACTCAACTCCTGTGACAAAATAGGCCTGTTACCATCGTTTGTCCCTGCCTGCAACCCGCTGGCCAATTGGCTGAGGTTGACCTCCACCAGCTCGTCAAACGGGTTTCTTAAGGTGCTCTGGTTGAGCCCTGGCTCGGATAGAGTCGGACATGACTCAACCCTGGCTGCGGTACGAGTGAGACGACCCCTACCTCTTGGTCTCACTACAGTGCCTTTCTTGACGGCACCAGTCGCACGTTTGCTCATTTTAATTCAACTTTTTTTCACAAAAGCACCAGCAAAATAAATTCAAAAAGCAAAAAAAATCAAAACAAAAAAACAAAAACAAAAAAAAATTCTGATATTTAGAAATTCAAAAAAAAATGTTTGTTTTTGTTTTTTAATTCAAAATATAAAAAAATCAAAATTAAAAAAAATTAAGTTAAAATTAAGAAGAAAAAAAAATTAATTAAAACTAATAAAAAAATCAATAATAATGAAAAAAAAATAAAAAGGCAATATTAAAGTTAAAATTCAAATTTAAAAAATTTGAACTATGAAAAAAAATTATTAAAAGTAAAAAAAAATAAACCAAAACCAAGAAAAAAAATTGAAAATTAAAGAAAAAGGTAAAAAAATATAAAATCAAAAAAAAAAGTTGAAGATAATTAGTAATCCAGTAAATTAAAAAAATTAAACTGTTTAGAAAGTAATAAAAACAATATATCTATAATCATGATGAGGTGTGTGAAGATACGACTGAGTATCCAAACGAATGTGAGAGGAAAGTAAAATGGTATTATTGTCTAGTATGTTTGTTTGTAAATGTCTGGTCAATCGTCAATTTTACGTCCTGTTAAGTCTTCGTAAGTTCTTGTCTAATGTCAACCAGTCAGTCATGTTTACGACTGGTACCTCTGTAACTCGACGAGTGCTTCGAGTTATCCCTAGTCTTCCCACCACATCGAGCTTTCTGATATTTAACCTAAAAGGTGGTTGGCTAGGAAGCAGAGATAACCTTCCACACAGTAGAATTTAAAAACTTCACGTTCACGCCACTCTATACGTCTGAACACACCTGACCATAAGGCTAGCAATGAACATTCAGCTTTTCCATTCTACTCTGCTAATTGCATTGTGAAAGACTTTGTTCAACCTCACAAAATCTACCGGTACTACACCTGTCAGATTGGACAGCTGAGCTCTATCTCCCACTATACAACTAGCCATTACGGTCTCCAGATTTGTACTTTAAGGATAGGAAAGGTAAAAAAAATTAAAATGTAAAAAAAATTGGAGTTGAAGATTATTGAGAGTCCAAGGGGATGACCTTAAGATGAAAATCATCTCCTTTGAGTCCCAATGGATCTTATAGCCGTTCGTTACGTTGGGCGCCATTGTTGCGAGTATAGGTTATACCACGGGGGCGTCTTCGGTGCGGGTAGAGAGTAATGGCACGCTTGCTTATTGCACGGCTAAGCTCGACGGATTGGGGGTAGTTCTTGCTCTCTATCGTCACACCTCCTACTCAGCAAACAAAAAAATGTTGTGCCTTTGTATAAGGATGTGGAAAAGGAAGGTTGTGAGGATAGGATAATAGGGACCTGGAATCAAAATGATAGGAATTGCACAAATCTAGTTACCTATGCCACTGCATTGAAGAAAGGATGGGGTTAGCTTTGAAATTCACGGCGGACACTAATCCCCTTTCCTTTGATTTTGAAACTTAAACTAACCTACATACTAGGCCCTAAAAGTCTAGATGTTGTATATTTATATATACAGATATAAATATCCATGTGTATTTGGATACATATGTATATTTGCCTATAACTAAACCTAAATCTAAATCCTACATCTACCAATCAAAGAAAAGGAATTTTAGCCCACTTAAACTCCAAGCGTCCCACTGTCTCTCCAATGCAATGGTTCGTCGGGACACTAGAAGGCCTTGCCAGATGTTGTCGGCAAAAGTTCGGCCTGCCCACCCTTGTATCTGAGATACAACCATTGCTATCTCCTTGGCCATGTTCTCGGAGATAGCCCCTAACATGAACCTCCAATCGTAAACTACAGTAAATTGTCTGAAAAATTTGTTTTCATCTATGCTTTAAAGTCATATACGAGAAGTAAGTAAGTCGGGTATAATGTGTGATAGCATATCTTAAACGGTTAGTTGATAACAAAATAAATTGTTCCTATTCGTCGAGGTAAGTATTTAAGTTCATAAGTCATTGTTTAGTAAGTATGATAAGTAGGGTAAGTATATGTATTTAAAAAAGTTTCTATAATCCATAGAGTAAGTAGGTAATTAGTATAAGTAGAAATAGTTCGTAGTCAAACCACATGTTTTGTAAAAAAATATAGGTAAGTAAAGTCCTAAGTATGAGAGTGTAGTTCCGTTGTAAAGAAAATTAAGTATAGTAAGTGTAGTTCGGACGGTGAGTATATAGTACGTCTAAGGTAAGTATAGTCAGTTTCGAGTCATTGTCTACCCAAATCCCAATTTATCCTCTCCCATCGGCGGCTCAGCCGAACTTTCACACACATCTTGTTAAAATTTTAGCACACCATTATTATTTTGATTCTAATCAGAACAAATAAAAATTTTTATATATGTTCACTTTAATTGTAATTCTCATAAAATATAGTTTACTCCAAAATTCCAAATCAAATAAGAAAAGAAAATAAATCAATTAAAGAAAAAAAAATCATAACAAAATTCAAAAATGTAGATATTCTTTATAAAATTTTAATTATGAATTTCTGGGTCTATCTAAGCGGACCGTAGTGTAAGTATTTTTACCCCTACTCTATAGGACTATTTAATTAATTCAAGAAAAAAAAATTTAATAATAAGAAATATTGTCTTTCATTTGACGTACCGGAGTGTGGGTACTTTCCCAGATTTATCAGATCATCATAAAAATCATGTAAATATATAATTATGTATTTGCATGTGGTTAAATTCAACGACTTACTGGAATGTATGTATGTGGTTTAACTTCCCTCGCTGTGCTGCCGGCAGAACTGTCCAGGGTATTGAAGGCTTCAATAGTACAGCCCAATGAATATTGATTATATGTATATATTTAAATGATTGTTCTATCAAAATCTATTGAACATTTACCACACCGACACTTCACTTCAATTTCCTTTTTTTTTCCTTCACCAATTCAGCACTCGTTACTATTTTTTTTTCTTTTCTTTTACAACATTAAATGCCAAAAAAAAATTTTAAGTTTCAATTAAAAGGCAAAAAAAAATTTCTAGTAAATTCCAGAAGGGAAAAACAAAACACAAATTTAAGCAAGTCGGTGCGACAGGCGTCAGTACCCTTTAGGGTACTCCTTTGCACAATTGCAGTCTCAAATCCTGCCAGCCACTAGCCAACTAGGCACCACCTCCCTGAAGATCTGGTGCAGATTGTCACCCTCAGCACTTTAAAAAAACTTGGCAGAGGTCCAGACCACCAGTCTCTATTGTTTCATTTGATCTAAACCTCTGCGCTGAAGGGAATCTAACACTGATCTTCCTTTGGCCAATCGCCAGTCCACCCTATGATATATACCGGCTTTGCCTGTCTAACAATCTTTCAAGATTAGGGATTTTGATTTCTTAATTTTATTTGTAGAGATGTTTTATTTAATTTTTATGTAAAAATCTTCCTCCGATTTATTGAAATTTTCTTCCAGAAATTTTTTTACACAAAGAAAATAAATTCCTCTACTTTTGGGTTTGCGGTAAGTAAAGAAAATTAATTTGCAATAATACTTTATCAACATTTAATCATAAAAAAATCAAACTATGTACCTGTCGACCGTTGTCTTATGTAGCCTGTACTCCCTTATTCTCTTGTGCAACATTCCAACATTATTGCATCTCCTATTTCGCTTTTATACAATAAATCCAATACTTCCCCTATCTAGCTTTCCACGAGCGTTCCATTTAGGCCCCTTCAGCTATTGCACTACCCTTATCTTCAAACTCATTTCATATATTCTTTCCATTTTTCTAAATATATTATCTGAGAGCTTTCGCCTTGACCTACCTCACTGAATACCTATATAACGGGTGATTTTTTTGCTACTTGGTTTTTGACGTTTATATTTTTGACAGATCACACATGACAAATTCCACACATTTGACATTTCGATTCAGTATTGTTTGCCATTTCATCATGAATAGACTTACGCCTGAACAACGTTTGCAAATTATTGAAATTTATTATCAAAATTCGTGCTCTGTGAAAAATGTGTTTCGCAAGCTACGTCCGTTTTTTTTCCGCTCATTTTTGGCTAAATGGATACGTGAATAAGCAGAATTGCCGTATTTGGAGTGAAGAGCAGCCAGAGGCAATTCAGCAGCTACCAATGCATCCCGAAAAATGCACTGTTTGGTGCGGTTTATGGGCAGGCGGCATCATTGGGCCGTACTTCTTCAAGGACGATGAAGGCCGCAGGGTTACGGTCAATGGAGAAACGTACCGTTCGATGATAACAGATTTTTTTTTGCCGAAAATGCAAGAATTGAACTCGGTCAACATGTGGTTCCAACAGGACGGTGCCACATGCCACACTGCACGCGAAACCATTCATCAATTGAGAGGCGAATTTGGTGAGCAGTTGATCTCACGTTTTGGCGCAGTCAATTGGCCACCAAGATCATGTGATTTGACCCCGTTAGACTAGTTTTTGTGGGGCTATGTTAAGTCTATTGTCTATGGGGACAAGCCAAACACGATTGCTGCCTTGGAAGCCAACATTGAACGCGTCATTGGTGAGATTCCGGCCGAAATGTGTGAAAAAGTTTGCCAAATTGGACCTTCAGAATGGACCACCTGAAGCGTAGCCGCGGGCAACATTTAAGTGAAATTATTTTTAAAAAGTAAATGGCAGAAATTGATTTATCGATCCAAATAAAAATTTCATTCACTTTTTACAATTTTCTGTGTTTTTTTGAATTTTCAAAAACCAAGCTCTTAAAAAATCACCGTTTACATACATACACACAAGTTCAGCGACCTAAGCCTAATACTGCACTTAAATGGTAATATTTCATTTACCAGCGAATAAACACTAAACATACATAAACATACTTACATATATAATAATAATAACAATAATAATAATAATAATAATAATAATACACAAATAACTACATATAATACATATTACTAACAAAATTCCGAGCAATTAGTTGTTTGTTATTTGAATTTTGAATTCAATTGTAAGCACTTTGAGTCAGAATGATTTGCAATTTAGCTTAATGAGCTTTTGCTAAAAGCTTTAGCCTATTACAAATGTAATCCAGACAGATGTCGTTTGTAATTAAATTATTTTGTAACGTACGTGAATGTTTTGTCGGGTTTGTTTAATTTTTATTTTGTGTATTTTTTTTATAGTGCAAATATTACAATAAAACTAATAAAGGAATTTGAGAAAATTAATTCGAAGTTTAATAAAAAAAACAAAACATAAGGAGCTTAAGCTAATTTTAAAGAGAAGTAAAAAAAAAACAAATGCAGTCACCATTTTCCCGTAAAGTAGGTATGGCTGTTTTATTTAATTTTTAATTTCTCATGGAATTTATTATTTTTTTTTTTTTTTTTTTTTTGGCTGATCAATGGTATTTAGATGATCGGCCAATCGGCACCGTAACAGTCTTTTAAATCTAACCTGAATTGCACGGCACTAGTTTGAAAAAAAATCAATCGCTGTTGAATGAATTGCATTTTACTTTTATTTTTGTCTGACTAAGACCAATTTTCGTTTTGAGTTCAATTTGTATTGGTAGTTATAAATAAACGGACTCTGATGAAAAAAAAATCATCTTTTTAGTTACATCGACAAAAAAGCAATTTGAAAAGTTTGGATGGGTGGAAATATTGATTTAAGGTAGAACCGCACTGGGTGGAACTGCACTACAGAGGAACTGCTCGACACTGCGCTGCAAAATATTTATTGGTATGAAATTCTATGAGACTACAAATTTGTGACCCCTTTTTTTTTGTCTGGACATAGAAAGGGCAAATTGTTAACTATTTGTTCCTTACTCCGCTTATGTAAAATGAAGTCTGTTAATTGATAAGCCGTGTTTTATTGGGAAATGTATCCACCGTTAGTTTATCCGTCCTAGCATTTTACATACAATTCGCTACGGTCGATAAAAAGCTAAAGTAGAAGCTACGGTAGATGGCTGGTTGGCGTTTATTCGAGTCACGAATTTGATTTTGTTAGTTTTGTTGGTACGATTGATACTCGTAATTGGATTGAATCTCGATGGATGTGTTCATGAAGTAGTTATAATTATTAATTTCCATTCGTAACACAAATCGATCTTTTTGATTTTTTTTCTATTTACTTTGTATTAATATTTCTAAGATCTTAGATAACTTCAATGTTTAAAAAATATATAAACTTAAAAGTTTCTCACTTTTCCTATTAAAAAATATAAGTAAAAGTCAATTATTTTGCTCCATTATTTTCTGGAGCGTGTCTAAAATTCCACCTATATCTGCAATTTCGTATAACCCTAACGTCAATTGATCAATTTTAACAATTTTTGATTTCCAATTTGAAAATAAAAATCAATCGCTGTTGAACGAATTCCGTTTTACTTTTATTTTTGACTAATCGATCCGGAATCCGGAATTCTTCTCCGATCCGGGATCCCAACTGAACACTTTTGTGTGATTCTGCCGATTCTGAATTTTAACGAGATTCTATGTGTGAAAAGAATTGTGTACGTGAGAATATTCAAATTCAAAACAAATGTTTGTTGCACAAATTATGATACAAAAAATGACAATAGTCGACTTTAACATTCAAGTATATGAATGTGTGAGTGCTTCTGGTTCTGATTCTGATTTCAAATCCAGAAGCAAAATTCTCTTCTTTTCAGAATTAGAACTATCATTTTTTCCCAAGTGAACACTTTCACAAGAGTCCAGAAGGCCTCCGGTTTGCCAAATAAAAAGGACATAACGAAGACCAATTTTCGTTTTTAGTTTGATTTTTATTGATATTTACAGAAGTTAGCTTACAAAATAAATTGCCAAGGGAAAATGGATGAATCTCGCAATCTTTGCTACATCGGCACCACCAAACAACTCCTTCGGCAAGGAATGGTGAGAAGACGGCACTGGCTCTTCACAGCATTGATACCGGTCACACACCACACTTCGAGGGAGTGGAGATCCTTGCAACAGAAAAACATACATATAAACGTTACACACTAGAGACACTGCATATAATTAACAACAAAAATAATATGAACCGCAAACAACACATACAAAATATATCAGCCGTTTACTGTTCCTTAGTTTCTGACAGTAAATATCATTAAACATAGACTAATCTTCAAATGAGAAGTGTTCAAATCTGTTTTTTTTTTAATATTTAGCCAAATTATTGTTTAGTTTAGCACAGTCTTAAAACTTAACGTTATGTAAGTCATATTTTGTTCCTTTACTTGTGTATATATGTTCAAACATTATAGCGTAAGCGATAAAGTTATTGACAATCGTAAGGATTTTTTCACTTGACTCTGCTGGCAAATATATTCGATATGGATATATGAAACTCTGAATAAATTTCTGAATACATAATTCAATTGATTTTCATGCTATTTGAATTAAAAGCGAGTAAGAGTTTGGTGATATTATTAAATTTCGATATTTCTAAACCCCTATTAAAATATATAGTAATTGACACTCATGTACACCTATTGATACCAGATAATTGTAATTATAGTAATGGACAATTATGTACAACTATTGACACCACATATTTGTAGACTTATTAACATATCTTTGAATAGACAGTAAAGAATGAAGATAGGGATCGTTTGGTTGAGGTTGGCTTAAATCATTTTTTTAAACTTGTATGTTGCTTTATTATTAAATTTTTAAAAACAAAAAATATAAAACTTAAAAAAAATTAAAATAACACTTTTATTCATTTGTGTAGGCTGCCAACGCGCTTTTGGTTTTTGGCCACAAAAAAAAATTGATTTCATCCCTATTAAAATTCTGCTATTCAAGATACTTTTCTATTAAAATAAATAACGATTATTTGAATCCAATGGTTCTACTGACCGATGTAACGGTGTCTGGTATTCTAAGATTATTGAAGGGTGTCGGCTCAAAAACGACTTCAATCAGCTATTCCCTGAAATATTTTGTGGCCCAAAACGATGTCTTCTCCAAGAAAATCCTTGACAGCATGAAACACATACTTTTTTCTCTTCGGGAAAACTTTTCGCTGGGATGTGGTTATCCATTGTTCCAAACACTCCTTCCATAGCCGACATAACAGATTGTGTACTAGGCCTTGCTTTAACGCAATTAGAACTCAATCGAAATTATAAGTGTATTTCTTTTTTTAATAGTTTTAACTATAATATGTGTTAACGCCATTTACAAGTAATGACTGGCAACAACACCTCCTCGACAACCCTGCACTAACTAGTTGCATTCTTTCGTCGCACCATGCAACATTATAAACCTAACCTAGAGAGTTTCCTGTCTTTTCTTTTTTTTCGCGTCGGCATTGATCGAAGGATAAAATTTCTTTTTTCGAAACTTGTAATCAGTATATATATTAATATATATTATACATGTACATATAGATATTATTTCAAGCAAAAAATTAGTAAGTTAAAAAAGGTATAACTGATATTGGTTAATAAATATGTGTATATAGCATAATTACTATTAATGAAAATTAATGTACAGGATTTTTTAAGCCAAATGGGATATATGGTACTTCATTTTTTGTCCAATTAACCATACCCAAGGCTGCTTTAAAAACCTTGCAATTCTTAACAATTTAAAAAAATCTTTCTGGCATTATGCAAGGCGAAAACGAACCAAATTCGTCACCGGCATTAGAGAAACATAGCTGCAAACTTTGTCCAGAGCCTTATATACCTGATATGGTAGCTTGTGACAAGTGTGATACGTGGTTCCGCTTCGAATGCGTCAGTGTCGACTCAACAGTAAATGACAGGAGTTTGATTTGCGAAACGTGTCGATGCTCTGCAGACCAACGTTCACCTACATGTCCCGTCAGTACCAACTCACAGGCCAAATCCAAGGAATCGAAGACTCGAAGACGGGGGGATCTGTTCATCAAGTGCCTCGAAGAAGAAAAGCAGCTCCGTGAAGCGAATAGCCAACAATACGTACAAAATTATTGAAAAGTTTAGCAGTTCGAAAGAGGCAGATAAAAATGAAGGTAAGTCGGTAGATTGTAGCCAATTAACAAAAAAGTTGGTAGAAATAACAAATAAATCAAGTGCGCCATTAACTGGTCAGAGAATTAAACTTATAATTTACAACCTCCGCGTTCATCTGTCCCTGAGCATCAGATACAATCCATGCAACCTCAACCCAACTCAAAGTCAACCAACACTATTTCAAACCCAGGCACCAGCTGAAACAAGGTTGTTAGTGCTCGACCTAACAATTCGTCAATTAACTTTGAATCTAGGCAGCTCAATTTACTTTCATCATCTCAGTTAGCAGCTCGTAATGCTATATCGAAAGACCTACCCCTTTTTCACGGACATCCCGAAGAGTGGCCGATTTTCATCAGCTCCTTTGAGCACAGCACAGAAATCGCAGGTTATACACATGCTGAAAACTTGATGCGCTTGCAGAAATGCCTGCGTGGTAGCGCTCTCGAAGCTGTGAAAAACCGACTGTTGCTACCAACGACGGTTCCCGACATTTTAAAAACTCTTCGTAAGCGATTCGGTAGACCAGAACACATACTTCACGCGATGATTGTAGAAGCCAAAAACCAAGCACCTCCAAAAGCCGATAGGATGGAAAGGCTTATAGAATATGCGCGTGCAACTCAGAATGTATGTGCCACGATGGTGGCATCGCAGATGACAGCTCATTTGAACAACCCCACACTTCTCAAAGAATTTGTTGACAAACTCACTCTGCACCTTCTTTTGAACTGGGCTTTGTTTTCCAAGAGATTACAAATTCCAACGTTCCCCGAATTCTCGAATTGGTTAAAAGAAATAGCCGAAGCTGCATGTTCCGTCACAACATTAATCGTACGACCAGTTGTGGATAAACGAGGCAGAGGTAGTAACCATTTATATGCTCACGATGTCGCCGAAGTTCCGGCCAGTAGCTTTTGTTATAATAGTGGGCCAAAGAAGTGTTACGCCAGCAATATAACAACATTGTGTGGAGTAGGTGTATGTGCATTGCGACATCATAACGTTTTGCATAATAACGCAGGCGCAACCGATGTGAGAGGAAATTTAACGAACCAGCAATCTGGCTACTCAACGCTGGGATGCCATTTTGATCAAGGTAAAATGCATATATGACGAATGTGCTATTTAGTATTATACCGGTTACACTGAACGGGAACAATAAATCTTTCTAAACGTTTTCCTTTTTAGAGGTTTTTTAGGGGTTCATCATTGACATTGGTAGATGAAAAACTTGCTGATTACCTAATATCCGAGGTAGGTCCGAGGAACTTTGGTTAATGTGGACATCTGAAACCACACGCGATGAAAAGAACTCAAAAATAATCTCTTTAGGCATTTCCGGGTGCAAGGAAAGATGCCAGAGGTACACTCTTCGGAACGCTCGCACAGTGAGAAACTTGGGTCTACCAGCGCTATCCATATATGAAGGGTTTGTCTATTCCTTCGTACCAAGGGGCACACCCAAGAATCCTTATAGGCATAGACAACTGGAAGCTAGGGGTTCCAATAAAAGTGTTTGAAGGCAAGTGGTCCGAGCCAATGGCAACAAAAAACTCGATTAGGATGGTTTGTATATGTACCTGAAAGAGAAAACGTAAATGAGCATAATTTAAATTTTGCTTTTAATATATATCAAACTCAAAGTTATGCAGGACTCCAACTCGTTGAAAAATTCTTTTCGATTGAATCTATCGGTGTACGCATTCCAACCCAGCAAATTATATCGACAGAAGAAAAAAGGGCTATTAAAATTCTTGGGGATACTTTCTGTCACGTCGGAAAATAATTTGAAGTTGGCCTCCTATGGAAGTTTGATAAATTTTCTATGCCTCACAGCTACGGCATGACATTTCATCACTTTCAATTACTTGAGCAAAAAATTCAAAGAGATGTTCAGCTGAGTAGAAGTTTAAATGAACAAATTTCTAATTAAGTGGTAAAAGTGTATGCCAAAAAGCTGTCTACAGAAGAGTTAAGTAGTGTAAGTAGTCACGTTTGGTATCTGCCAATTTTTCTAGTCAGGAAGCCAAATAAGCCTGCAAAGGTAAGACTTGTCTAAGACCCAGCGGCTAAGTGTGATGGTGTATCCCTTGACGATTTTTTATTCAAAGGGCCAGACCAGTTAGTCCCAATTGCATCCGTATTATATGGTTTCCGTTGCGGTAGGTTCGCAGTCTGTGGCGACATAGCTGAAATGTTTCATCAGGTGAGCGTGCGTGAAGAGGACATACCGGTGTAGCGTTTTTTATGGAGAGATGAGAACAGTAAAAGTAAACCTAACGTATATGAGATGCAAGTTCTGACGTTCAGTGCAACGTGCTCTCCATGCATTGCGCACTATGTTAAAAATTAAAACGCACAGAGTTTCACGAGCAGCAAGCCGAGAGCAGTTGAGGCAATATTGAAGCACCATTATGTAGATGATTTTATAGATAGCACGGATACCATAGATGAAGCAAAAGATGTTAAGTTTATACACGCGAAAGCTAATTTTCATATAAGGAACTGGATGTCAAATTCGAATCCTGTTCTAGATGCGCTGCAGGAAAATGGTAATAGGTCAAGTACAAGCAAAGCTTTTGGGATGAATAATACCGACGTGACCGTAACGGAAAAAGTTTTGGGCATGCACTGGATTACTCCTGCTGATACATTTACATATGTTTTAAACTTCAAGAGCCTAAGAGGAGAAGTGCTTTCTGAGAATAAAGTACCAAAAAAACGTGAAGACCTCAAAATTTTAATGTCGATTTTCGATCCGATGGAATTTCTTTCTCATTTTTTAGTTTATGTAAAAATTCTTTTGCAAGATTTTTGGAGGATCGATTTAGACTGGGATGAGGAGCTACCTACATTGTTATATGAAAGATGGTTACGCTGGCAGAAACTGTTGGCCAGAGTAACTGAAGTACAGATTCCGAGATGCCATTTCTTGAACTTAAACGAGGTTGGAACTACCATCCAGCTACATACTTTGTTGATGCCAGCGAAAACGCTTATACTGCGGTGTTGTATTTTCGTGTTGCGCATGGAAACCAAATTTAAGCAACTATAGTGAGTGCGAAAACTAAAGTAGCTCCCCGGCGTCCATTGTCGATTCCAAGGCTTGAATTGCAGGCTGCTGTACTTATAGTTCGATTGTTGAATTCTATTTGTGATATACATAATTTTTCAATTAGTCAAAGTTTTTTATGGTCTGACTCAAGGAATGTACTCTCATGGCTTCGTACATACCCTCGAAATTTCCGGCAGTTTGTGATGTACCGAATAGGTGAGATTTTGGGGACCTCGAATATTTTAGAGTGGAAATGGATTCCTTTAAAGTTGAATGTGGCAGATAAAGCAACGAAATGGAACTTCTACCCCGAGTGGGATGAATCAGATGAGTGGTTTAGAGGGCCTGCTTTTCTTCTTCAAGACCCAATTGAATGGCCGCAGATGCCAACAATCCAAATAATGGACAAGAACGAATTTCGGCTGCATCTGCTACAAATTAGCCAAGTAAGTGAAGCACTTAAGTTGATTAATGCAAATTGTTCAAACATGAACCACATCGAAGAGACGAGAGTGTATATCGATCTATTTATTATATACACAAAATTAAACAATTTACATACATACATCACGAAGAAAACTACAAAGAAGACAGCACAATTTACCGCAAGCACAACATACATACATAAAGTCGAACTCATCACTTGTTAACTTGAAAATTTCTATATTATTACCTATCATTCTTTTGTACCGTGAACAACATAAAACCTAACAAAAATTGAAATTCAGAATAAAGTAATTTGTAGTTGAAGAGAGTCTTTTTTTGTTTTATATTAATTTCATCATTGCACAACGTGCACAACCTTTGGTGCCTCCTGTGAGGACTCTTTAAATTACATTTTATTGAATCATTATTAAAGTCCAATAAAACATCAAACGGCGGCGTATTCAGTGGGAATACTCTGCGAGTACCTCAATTAACCCGTTGTACCTACATAGAGGTTCACTGCTTGATATCTGTACATAGGAGTCCACCGTTTTGTATCATTTTTGGATTGCGGCACTAACTCACATACAGCTTTGCCTATTGTGAAGAATTTTGCATTATCATCACGTGATCATCTGGAAGAAGTTTACCTACAATATTCTTGGATATAGAAAATAAAAAAAGGTGCAGGTAAGTGTGAGACTTTCATTTGTGGATTAGAGTGTTTTTATTAAGTGCATTAAATAAAAATGAGTGACGTCGCAGAGCCAGAAGAAATTGTCAAGGTGCAGCGTGATTTGTTAAGCAAAGTGTCGAAAGCTCTTCGTAATTACAAGAAGGACCCGATTAATCGCCACACAAAGACGTATTTTGAGATTCGCCGAAACAATTTAGAAAAAATATATACCAATTACCACAAATCTGTAGTTCAATCAACATTGGACCTTAATGATAAGTACTTTACTGAAGACGTTTCCGATTTATTTGAAGAGGAGTATATCAAAGCGTTTTCCACGATCAATGAAGCCTTCAATCTCAAGTTCCCTTCACTGATGTCTATCGATGACAATAAAACATTAATAAATTCCTGGTCTACAAAAACTGACGATGAGGTCGGCCAAAAGACAAATAACGCACATTCTGTTCGGCTTCCTAGGATTCCGCCACCTGCATTTTCGGGTAAATACATAGATTGGCCAGCCTTTTATGATTCGTTTGTTCGGTTAATACATTCTAACACGTCACTTGCAAACATCGAAAAGTTTCATTTTCTAAAACAATCATTGCCTAGTGATTTTGACAGCGATATACGTGACATTCCCTTGACCGCTGCAAACTACGTTACAGCCTGGGAATCTTTAGAAAAAAGATACAATAATAAGCGGGTTTTGTTTACTCAATATATGAACTTGCTTTCCTCTCAACCATGCATTCAGAAGGAATCCGCTTCTGATATGAAACATTTACTCGATACTTCTCGCTCGTGTGTTAGCGCTTTGCGAAATCTAAAAGTCGGAATAGATCAATGTGACCAAATTATTGTTCACTTCTTAGTGGCCAAATTGCCACGAGAAACTCATCAGTTGTGGGAACAAGAGCTCGGTAAGTCTGTCGATATTCCTACTTTTCAGCAATTCACAGATTATTTAGACACTAGGTATCGCATTTTAGAAGCCACAGAATTCCAGCAAAACTGGGTCACACCAGTTCCTGCTAAATCATTAAGCTCCCACACATTTAATACAAAACCAGCTAACAAAACCAACAACAAATTCTTCCATCATCGTGAAACAAAGATCCATCATCTAGCTTCTTCGCAAACAAATCAACCAACGGCTTGTTTAGCTTGCAAGGAGCCCCACATCTTACGTCGTTGTCCCAAATTTCTTGCAATGGATTGTTTCGAGCGCAAGGCTTTGGTCGATCAAGCCAAACTTTGCGTCAATTGTTTGTGTGCAAATCATATGGCATCATCATGTTTCAGCACTAGGAATTGCCAACAATGTGGTAAGCGACACCACACGTTATTGCACTTTCCCACCACCAACAACAACAACAATTTTTCCTCCAACAACAATTCATTTTCATCATCTCAAACCGCAATCTCGAACCGAAATCCTCCTACGGAGAACAACACAAACAACATAGTCAAACACGTCACCCAAGCATCGTCCTCAAATTCACAAACTTGCAGATTTTTGTCTTGATCACAAATCCTACTTCCCACGGCAATTGTCAATGTCATAACAACACATGGCCAAACCTTTCTTCTCCGTGCTTTGATTGACCAGGGGTCAACTGGTGCTCTTATTAGTGAAAGGGCAGCACAATCTTTGAAACTCGAGCGACTACCAATTATTTCATCCATCCAGCTTGCAAATGGTCAGCGAACTTCTGGGAAATCCGTGACAAACCTCATGATTCAATCCCGCATAGACGATCAATGCACATTTTGCGTTTTTGCTTCGATAGTAAACAGTGTCACGCAAAATTTACCATCAACAAGTGTCAAACGTCATGATTGGCCGCATATTAGTGGATTAGAGTTGGCAGATCCAGAATTTTATAATTCTGCATCTATAGATCTACTTTTAGGTGCTGACATTTTAGCAAAAGTTTTGATGGGAGGTCTGCGTAAAGGTGACTCAAACGGGCCTGTAGCCCAGCAAACTAAACTCGGATGGATCATCTCTGGCGAAGCTTTCGAACCCACCCTGAGCCACCAAAAATTACATGCTCACATGTTTCGCTTGAAGAGCTCGATTCTCTTGTAAAGAGATTTTACACACTCGAAAGCATTCCTACGGAGCAACAATATACCACAGAAGAAAAATGGTGTGAAGAGTTATTTAAGCGAACTCATAAACGTCAAGATAATGGCAAGTATTTGGTTCGTCTGCCTTTAAAAAGTTTATTTGATTCGAAAATGACTTTGGGTAAATCAAAACAAATGGCTTTAAATCGATTTTATTCAACTGAGCGGAAACTAAACAACAATCAACATTTACGAGAACAATATGCTTAGTCCATGGAGGAATATTTTGACCTTAACCAAATTTGTCCCGTGGAAACAACAGAAAATCAACATCGTCAGTTCAACTCTTACAGCCTTCCTTCATATACATGTTGCGTGCTCCCTCATCATGCCGTTATTAAAAATGACAGCTTTACTACACAGTGCCGTGTCGTTTTTGATGCTTCGGCTACAACATCTAATGGATCATCACTCAACGATATATTATGCAATGGACCTGCGCTTCAAAATGATTTGGCAGCAGTGTTGCTAAACTGGCGTCTGCACAAATTCGTCATCACAGCAGATGTAAAGAAGATGTATCGCTGTATCGATATGAATGAAGAAGATTCCCAGTACCAACGTATACTTTGGCGCAAAGAGCACAACAACCTTCAAGAATTTCGTCTTACCACCGTCACCTTTGGAACAGCTTCAGCTCCGTATACCGCCATTCGTGTCATGCACCAATTGGCTGATGATGAACGCGAACGATTCCCTCGGGCCTACCAAGTACTCAAAGAGCAGATGTATGTCGATGACATTTTCACTGGAGGAGATACTATAGACGAGGCTATGCAAGTTCGAAATCAAAGTTTGAACGCTCTACGAGCAGGAGGTTTTGATTTGCATAAGTGGGCTTCAAACACAACTGAACTACTTGCTGCTATCCCATTGCAACAACAAAGCAGTGCTACTGCTCTGGAATTGAACAGTGATGAAGTCATCAAAACACTTGGTATGAATTGGCAGCCTGGTCTCGATAAATTTCGCTATAAAATGAACTTCGAGCTTCATCGCGGTACAGTCACTAAACGAAATATTTTATCTACGATAGCTAAATTGTTAGACCCTTTAGGTTTCATCAATCCCATAATCGTTTCTGCGAAGATCTTTTTGAAAAGACTGTGGTCTTTGAATATCAGCTGGGACGAACCAATTTCAGGTGATCTTTTGGTTGACTGGAACCAAATTTGGAGGATTTACCAAACCTCAACCAGATTCAAATTCCGCTCTGGCTCCACTTTTCACCTCAGTCCATGAGAAAAGTGGAGATTCATGCCTTTTGCGATGGGTCATCCCAAGCGTATGCCTCTATCGTTTATTTACGCATACAAGATGACCAGAATACATTTCACACCAATATAATCACAGCAAAAAGTAGGGTAACCCCGAAACCACCAATAAGCATTCCAAAAATTGAATTGTGTGCTGCCGTTTTAGGAATAAAACTTGTACAATGGGTAACCAAACACATACAATTGCCCACAGCTGCAGTTTCAATTTCTTACTGGACTGATGCAACGATAGTTCTGTCATGGATTCGTGGGGATGCTAATAGATGGCCTGTATTCGCAGCAAATCGAGTTGGAATTATTCATGCAGCATCAAACGTTAATCAATGGCATCACGTCGCAACTCATGAAAATCCAGCTGATCTCTCCTCTCGTGGCACAACAGCCATACAACTGATAAATTCCGATTTATATTGGCATGGACCTAAGTGGTTTAGTCTAGCCCAAGAATTTTGGCCAACTTCCAACTGGACATTTCTTGAAACCAAACAGATTGTTAATGCTCTTCTTGAACTGCCATCAGAATCGTTTCTACAAAACTATTCAAACTTTTAACACTTGCGTCGAATCGTGGCTTGGATGCTTCGCTTTTTGTACAATTGTCGCTGCAAAAAGAAACTAGACGAGGCGCATAAACGTAAAACAGGAACTTTCAAGGTTGAGAAGGTAGATCTTAGTCTCATAAGGTTGGTACGTCTTGTTCAAACTGAATGTTTTCCCTCTGATTTACAGGCATTATCGAAAAAACGAGCCGTTTCAAACAGAAGTCAGTTGGTGGGGTTAGCGCCTTTCCTGGACAATGACAAAGTTCTAAAAGTAGGAGGACGCTTACAACGCTCTGCCTTATCCTACAACGAAAAACATCCGATGGTCCTTCCAAGAGATCATCATTTGACAAATCTTATCATCAATTATGGTCTTAAAACTACCTTACATGGCGGAATTCGACTCACAGCTTCGTTCCTTCGGAAAAAGTTTTGGATTCGCAGAGTTCGGAGAGGAATTCAGGATGAGATAAGATCTTGCCTAACCTGCTTCAAGGAAAAACCACGAACTGCGCAACAATTGATGGGCAGCTTACCCGCAGCCAGGGATAATCCATCGTTCAGGCCATTCCTGGCCACAGGGGTTGATTACACTGGTGCTATCGAACTCAAAGCGTCAAGATACCGAGGCAACACAACATACAAAGGGTATATCGCAATCTTCATTTGCCTCGCAACCAATGCAATCCATTTGGAAGCGGTAACAGGAATGAATACAGAGCAGTTTTTGTGTGCGCTATATCGTTTTATTGGAAGACGGGGATTATGCCATGATATATACAGTGACTGTGGCACTAATTTTATTGGTGCCAACACTGTTCTCAAAACCAATACAAAAAAGTTAATTGAATCGATAGATAGAGAAATCGCTCCTCAACTCGCAGAAAAGGGCATTCAGTGGCATTTTAATCCACCCCATTCTCCGAATTTTGGTGGATTATGGGAGGCTAACGTAAAATCGGTCAAGTATCACCTCAAACGAATCACAACTGGGACGCCGCTCACCTACGAAGATTTATCCACCACTCTTGTGAGAATAGAAGCCTGCCTTAATTCTCGGCCATTGTGCCCACTCACCTCAGACCCCGACGACTTGACTGTGCTCACTCCCGGTCATTTCTTAATTGGCGATTCACTTCTAGCACCACCAGAACCACCTGCACCCGAAACCACAATCCGACGTCAATACCTACAACTCCAGTGGATGTTTCAACAATTTTGGTCACGATGGTCAGCAGATTGGCTATCACACCTGCAATCTAGACCAAAATGGTGCCAACAACATGCAAATCTTCAGGTCAATGATCTTGTTATAATCAAGGACGATAGACTGCCACCCAATCAGTGGCTCCTGGGTCGCATCATTGAAACCCATCCCGGTGATGATCAGCTAGTGCGAGTGGTCACAGTCCGCACAAAGAATGGTAACTACAAACGTTGCGTCTCCAAAATATGCAAGTTACCAATTAAAAACACTCTTAATCTTTCGTGAAGTCACATACTCACCTAGTATTTTTTTTTATTTTTTAAGAGCTTTTCATTTCAATTTTATATCAAATTATTAACACAAAATGAGCGTCGTCTTAATAAGTCTGCTTACGCCTCTCTTGGATTCACATAAATTAACGTGCAACCAGCAACCTTTCAGATGGGATTCATATGCCATGCAAGGTGTATGGCATAGGGGGGCGGCATGTTCAAACCTGAACCACATCGAAGAGACGAGAGTGTATATCGATCTATTTATTATATACAGAAAATTAAACAATTTACATACATACATCAAGAAGAAAACTACAAAGAAGACAGCACAATTTACCGCAAGCACAACAAACATACATAAAGTCGAACTCATCACTTGTTAACTTAAAAATTTCTATATTATTACCTATCATTCTTTTGTACCGTGAACAACATAAAACCTAACAAAAATTGAAATTCAGAATAAAGTAATTTGTAGTTGAAGAGAGTCTTTTTTTGTTTTATATTAATTTCATCATTGCACAACGTGCACAAACACAAATCGTTTTTGAACCTGGAGAAGATTATGACGTTCTGCTGTATTCGTCTTAATGTATATTGACCAATTAAAGCTACATGCACAAAAAAGTAAACTGGGGAATATGAAGTCATTAAGTCTTATTGACCAATTAAGGTCTAATACTGAAAGGTACGACCTTGGAATAGAACACGTTGTTATAACGTCGTCAGCAATCAAAAGGTCTCAAACGCTTCTCTATCGACTGTCCCAATTAGAAGCGTATTTGGATGAAATAATTATTTTAAAGGACAATAACTGAAAAACACCCTCTATTTCCAAAAGTAGCACTCTCGGAAGGCTCTCTCCCATTTTAGATGAAAATGGAGTAGTGACAATGCAGGGTCAAACTGCCTTCGCAGATTTCGTCGCAATGGACCGCCGGACGCCTATTATTCTGCCAAAGTCACATCGTATTAATTTCCTGTTAGCTAATGACTATCATCTTAAATACCATCACGTAAACCACGAAACGGTCTTGAATGAAATCCGACAAAAATTTTACATTTCAAAGCTCAGAGTATTACTTAAGTCTGTAAGAAAAGGATGTCAAGGTTGTAAAATTCAGAGTACTTGCCCGCGAATCCCAGAGATGGCTAACTTGCCAAAAAAAAAGGCTGGGAGCTTTTTGTAAGCCTTTCTCGTTCGTTGGAGTAGACTTTTTCGGTCCAATTATTGTCACCTTTGGAAGGCGGAACGAGAAAAGATGGGGTGCACTATTCACGTGCCTTACAATTTGGGCGGTGCATATAGAGATAGCTCATAGCCTAACTACAGATTCCTTCATCATGTGTCTAAGAAATTTCATCGCACGTCGTGGTACGCCTCTGGAAATATATTGTGATAATGTGACAAATTTTCGAGGTGCGGAAAAGGTACTCCGAGAAGAGCTGAAAAATGTTCTTGGGACAGGTTTGCTAACGAGTTCATGACAGAAGAAGTGAAGTGGAGATTTAACGCACCGGCAGCCCCCCACATGGGTGGCGCATGGGAGAGGCTTGTACGATCAATAAAAACCGTGCTTTACCAAATACTTCCCACAAGAAAATATGGAAATGAAAGCTGATGCAGCGTGCTTATTGAGGGCGAGTACGTTATAAACTCCAGGCCCATTTGTATCGCTGGATTCAGCTGATGATGAAGCGCTTACTCCAAACCATTTCCTTATGGGGATCTCAAATAGATCAAAACCACCCTGTGATCCAAAAAATATTCATTTTAGAAAGAGTTAGAAACAATCACAAATTTTGGCTGAACTTTTTTGGATAAAGTGGGTAAAAGCTTTTCTACCAGCATTAAATCGAAGATCGAAATGGTTCACCAAAGTTAAACAAATCTCTAAGGGCGATGTAATCGTCATAGTAGACAACGATCTACCATGGAACTGTTGGTCAAAAGGACGTATTGTAGATATGGTTGTGCCCAAAGATGGACAGGTCCGCCGAGCAAAGGTTCAAACCAGAAACGGCCCGTACGAAAGACCTGTGGCTAAACTGGCAGTCTTAGACGAGAGAGTAAGGCAGATGCGGTTTACAGTCAGCTTACTGGGGGTGGTAATGTTAACGCCATCTTCAAGTAATGACTCGAAACAACAACTCCTCGACAACCCTGCACTAAAGGTTGCATTCTTTCGTCGCACCATGCAACATTATAAACCAAACCTATAGAGTTTCCTGTCTCTTCTTTTTTTCGCGTCGGCATTGATCGAAGGATAAAATTTCTTTTTTTCCGAAACTTGTAATCAGTATATATATTAATATATCTTATACATGTACATATATATACTATTTCAAGCAAAAAATTAATAAGTTAAATAAGGTACAATTGATATTGGTTAATATGTATGTGTATATAGCACAATTACTTTTAATAAATTATATATATATATATATATATATTACAATTATAATTAATAAATTTACAGGATTTTTCAAGCTGCCAAATTGGATATATGGTGTTTCATTTTTGGCAAGTGTACTTCGAGGAATATTATAAAATTTGGCTGCAGCTTTTTTGGACATCTTTTGTGTCCTCACAGCTTCAAGCGCTTTCTCGAGGTCATTTTCGATATATTTCTCAGTACATTTAGGCATTTTTCCAGCTAAGCATTAATTTAAAAGAATAATATAATTATTGACACTATATATAAGTACAACTATATTCACAGTGTCAACGTTTGTACTCCTATAGAAGACAGTTATTGACACAGAGGTGTCGATTATAGGAATTGTTAAAATCTTAACACAATAGCTGGCACCCCGTTTTATTAAATATATATCAACAGAAAAACAGTAAAAAATAAGGTAAATCCTCCTGCAGGGCATTATATTTTATTATAATAAACTAATATGATCAAGCTTGTATTAAATATATTAAAATTGTCTACTAACATGTTCGGATTCCTTAACAAAATGCAGAATTTTTTCACAAAATACCCAGTCGCGCAATAGCCTTTTCACACAAAACCCAAAACACGGTTTTCGCGAAATTATCGGTTTTGCCTGAAAAACTAAAGCGAAAACACAAGTTTTCTAATACGTTTTTGATAAACCACTCGTTTTGATAAACTACAAGTTTTAAATAAAACCTGTCGAAAACATGTTGAATTTGCAAGATGAACTAAACAAATACACTTTGAGAAACATTTAGTGCTCAATTAATCGTCACATATATAGCTGACGGTTGTTGCCAGAAAAAAATGAAAAAAAAACAGCTGTCTGGGGTAATTTCAGTCTTAATTCACAACGTATTTGTTGTTGTCTGTGTTGCCAAAATAATTGAAATTCCAAACGAAAACTTGTAAATGTTCAGTGCGAACGATTCTCGAGTTTTCGTAAGCTTTTAGCTGAAACCCCGGTCTTAGGTTTGGCGTAAAATGTCTATAACAGTCATGTCTAGGTTTCGGAATTCACAACAAGACTGAGCTAGTCAACTATATAAAAATAAAGAGTGAGAGAATAAGAAACAGGGAGGAACTTAAAAGAAATAGCTCTGGAAACCGTTCAGATTTGTACCAATGAAACGTTCTGTAAGAAGAGGATGTCAGTGGCTAGGCTAAAAATTTGCAGTGTCAATAATTGTATCACTTATGCTATCTCTTTTTACTTTTGTATTTTGTAAATAAAGACACATCTGAAGAAGACGACAACCACCGTCGAAACGTGGGAAAATAAAATGAAAATTGCTTTTATTTAATCATCATAACGACCAATAAAACCAATGAGATTCTTTTTTTAAAAATTCTCCAAAGTCCACATAAAAACCAAAACTTCTAAAATATTAAACAGAGTTTAAAAATCATCTTTTTTTTAGGTCTACAAAAAAGCAATTTTTGACAACAAACCGCTTGGGTGGAACTGCACTATAGAGGAACTGCTCGACACTGCGCCGCAAAATATTTATTCGTATGAAATTCTATGAGCTATAGGCTAGGCGCGCACTAATGCAACATTTAGCTTTGCGACAGTTTGTTTGCTAAAGTGAATACCATGGACTTATATGAGAGTGCGCACATATGCAAACACTATTCTGTCCGCGATTCGAGCAACTTAATAGTTTGTGTTTTGGCACAAATCGAACGATCGCCCCCAATAAGTTCTTCAGTTTGTATCACACCGAACTATAATGTAATGTAATAAATGTAATGCGCACATTAAATCAAAATATAATTGTCTGTGTGTTGGTTTATCTCGTTGATTGATCTTAAGTTGCTTGTGTGCGCGATCATTGCTCAACTAGTGATTAAACTATTTTGCTTCGGAAAAATTGCATGTGCGCGCCTAGCCAAAACGCACTAAGCGGCAAAATGTGCTTTTCCTTCACTGTTTATTGGACGTTGGCCATTGACGGTATTCGCTTCACTGCATGGACATGGACTGGGACATTTTTGTGATCCCATTGTTTTTTTTCTGGACATGTGCATGGAAATTGCAAGCCAAGTGTTAACTTTTTGTTCCTTACTCCGCGTTTGTTAGGTGCAGTCTGATGAGTGAATATTGAATTCAGAGCAAACAAAACTAGAAAATAAATTTTTAAATTGACTTGAAAAATAAAACTCTAACTATCGATCTACTCAGATAAATGAAACATGAAATATAAATGTTAAATGTAAGGGGAGTGAACAATTTAAACTACCTTGTAGTGTGCGTTTAAAACCAAGAATCATTAAAAGGAAACAAGCAAATCTCCGGCAATTTTGTTTGCTCGTGTGAAAGGAATAGACGATTTTTAAAGCCCTATGTAAAAAGGGAGAAAAAATGAAAACAAGAAATAGGTTTTGAAACATAAATGAAATATTGGTACGTTTTTGTACTTTTTATTTTATATGAATAAAAGCTAATTATTGTTCATAATATTGATATTTTCTTAACATTATATTGCAAAAGGCTCTTTCATTACTTGTGATTGCTGTGCAGGGGTACCATTTAAAAAAATAAAAAAGCTACGGTCGATGATTTTTTTTGGGAATTACTTACGGTACAATGGATATATTCCCAATAAAGCACATCTATTATTAGTCGCGTTTTATTATGCACGAAGACCCATATAGGTCAGAGCTTTACATGCATTACAAAAACACTACAAGATCTTGATTCAATATTCCTGACCCAGAATTTAATTACATATCTCACCACCAGGTTTAGTTTATAACTTGTACAAGTTGCTACTTCAATTTACAATTGTCAACCACGGTGTTGCCAAATAACTAAACAAAAACTTATAATCTATTAAGTCTGCTACTACACAAGTACAATTTTTATATGGATTCCCATTGGTAAGAGATATCAATTTTGCCAAGTTAAGTCCTTCCATTGGGCAAACAAAAATGTGTTTCTTATTCTGAATCAATTTTGCAGATCCGTATTTTTCTGTGGATCAACTCCTCTTTTTACTAACACTAGTACAATTGAATGCATTTACTTTGATAACTAGTAGTTTAATATACACGAATACAATCCAATAACATATCGAAAACAAAATCAATTCAAATCGCTTTCCATCAAATTCTATATTTAGCAATGTAAAACTTACTTTTGTTCAAGTAAAACAGAATCGTCTCTCCGCACTCCTTATTCTTTACTCAAACAATAAGAAAAAGCACAACGAAGAAAGAGCGATAACTCAGTAATTTTATTTACCCCGACACCAGCTTTCGAAATATACTATTACGGGGTACAATACAATTCAAACACCACGTAACTGGCTGAACAGAATGGACACGCGGTCGATATTGCGGCACTTCAAAAACCGCTCTGTCAAAGTTAAAATGCATAGAAAATCCCCGGCCGCGTGTCGCGACGCTAGACATTGTTCATCTTTTTCCGTTTTTCTGCGCGTCGTTTGGCGGATAACAAAAAAAAGAACAAAAAACAAAGTATCTTGTTGGTTGTTGCATTCAAACAATTGCTGATCTTCGCACGGGCCCTCTGACGCTAAAATACACATACATATAATAAACTATAATAAATATATAATAATAATAATAAATAAATAAAGTGCACATATCTGTATATTGTACAGCAACCCGTCGATTTCGGAACAATACTAAATCGTAAGCTCTACCCTGGTGAATATATGTCGCTAGATTAAATAGAATCTGATTTCAGTTTAATGATCAATAAAAGAAGTGAAAGAAGATCTAAAAGTTCTGCTTAAGGCCAGTCCAATGGAGGATCTTATTAAAAAAATGCTAGTACTTGTTGACAAATAACAGGTACTCAAGAATCCCCAGCATCGAAAAAAAGAAAATCAATCTAATTTGCATTTTCAAAATAAAAATTGTATTCAAATAATTAGAACATTTTTTTGCATCTCTGCAAAGCGGAGTTTCCAGTTGTGTATAAAAGAAATCAATTAAGGCTCCCCCATACTATGGCGAAACTGTCGGCTATAAATACACTAACCAAGTAGGAAATTCACCCCTCAATGAAAAATGCTTTGTGAAATCCTATATGACAGCGGTAATATATAGGAAGAAGAGATTATCATTCATTTCACTCATGAAGCGTAATGCAGTCGGTCACGAGTTTGCCATTTAAGTAGTATGTTGTACCCAGCTCAAGGAAAAAGGTAGAGAATAGACAAGAACAAACAAAAACTTTGATAAATACACAATCCTTTTTCATATGCATGAATTCAATGCAAAACCGGACGCGAAGATTTCCTCCATAAAAAGATTTTTGACCTGCTAAAAAAAAACTAAATGATGCTAAAATGAAACCTTATTTTTTGTGGGTTTCCCCTCAATTGGTCCGCGCCACTACCTACTATATCTGCGTCAATCGTGATTGATTCGGTCTGTATGACCCGTTCATCAAAAAGATTTATTCATTGCAATCAGAGTAAGTAAATCGAATCAATCTATTTCAATACCAATCGTTCTACACTACAGGCGATGTCTTTCAATTGCAATCAAATGATTGAACGCAAGGCAATAGTATTTCGTTCATTCCACTTAATTTCAATTAAAATGAATTGCATTGATTGGTTTCACATTTCACTACACTCTATCGTTTTAAAGAACGAACGAAACTGAATAGAAATGAAGTATGTATGTATTATTCTCTTTATTTTCCTTAATAACCATAACTAAATTTGTTTACTCGAAACTAAACAAATACGTACCTATAAAAAATGAATGTTTTTACCAATTTTGTTGTTTATATTTTTGTAAAGCATCAGTTAAATTTTACATACATTCGCCTTAGGCAATACATTACATATGTACATATATATGAATATGTTGAATGAAAATAAAATATTGATTGATTTCACACACACAATCCTGGGATCGTTTCAATTCAAAAATGTTTCCATATTGGTCGCAAATTAAACAGATTGAAAAAATGAACGATTGAAAAGACCGAATCTTTGAAATGAAGGACATTTGAATGACGGAATCTTTAAAAATGAACGATTGACACAGCCCTTCTATACCTACTGTTTTTTGTCTCATTTTTAAATTACCTAAAAAATATTATAGCCCTAGGCCTCCACTTGAAATAAATGATTGCAAGAAATGTGTCAAGTAGTCTATATTTCATGTGGAGGCGTCTTATGTCTGGATTTTCTGTATTTATTTCTTGTCTTGAAATAAACGGAGACAAAAAATTTGACGTTTCATGATATCCCACATTAATAGTGCACAAATTTCTCACATAACATTGAATCTTGTTCATAGTTTGCTGATTATAATGTTAAATTTTAATAACTCATTAAAAAAACAGATTATACCTATTCTAAAGTACATAAAGCGCTTAGATTGGTATTACACCACGACTTATGAGTAGCGACTCTTCTTCGAATTCTTCTTTGAAATTGCGTACGTTGAGGCGCGCGCCATTAGACACATGATTTTATAGTCCAAACTCAAATTTGACAGTTTTCCTTAACTTCGAATTTCGTTTTTTTTTTGTTTGAAATTAGCATTTATAATAATTGTCAAAAATATTTATAGAATCAGAAAAATTAATTTCGGGCTTTAAGTAGGGAAATCTGAATGAAACTCTAAATGAAACTATACTTTCGTTTTAACAAATTTATTATCTCTCTTTATTGAAGCGTCTATTCAGAACGGCAGCTGGTCTCCCTATTCTTCTTTCAACAAAAACGATTCCCCCCTCTCACCATTTTCATTCTTCAAATCATTTCGCTTGAAGATAGTTCTCGTTTGTTGACAGTTCTCCTAAAGACGGCGAGGTGGCATGATAAAAGTATAAAAGTATAAGAATAGCTTAAGGCTCATATTACATTTAACATTTCTTAGTAATGCAAATTAATAACAAATAATATTAATTAGTACAAATAAATACATAACAGCTCGGCCAATCTGATTATGATTGACCTTAATCATTATTTATCTTAAATTGTTAAAGTGCGCTCTTGAATCAGTTGGTTGTCTTGGTGTTCCGAATCCCCCATCGGTGTTACCCACTTTCGCAATCGAACTGCCTCAACGACTCCATCATAAGGCAACTGCGTTAGCTGACAGTTGTCGACGTCCCTGACGACGTATCTGTCGTTTGGCAAAACTTTGTGTATGACATAAGGTCCTCGGTATTTAGGTATAAATTTTTTATTCGCCCTATAGTGGTGTCAGTGTGCCTCATCACTACAAAATCACCAACCGAATACAACCTCGCCGGTACGCTGTGCTTTAAGAAAAATTGTTTGTTATGCTCCTGCGATTTTCTAATAGCATCCGACGCTTTTTCCCGAATTTCGCCGAGATCAGATCTCCATTTGCTATTAAATTTATCGTCTAAGTATTCGGTAAGCTCATCAACCACCTAACCGCGCTGATCCACTCCAAAGAGTAGTTTGCTAGGCGATTCGTCAGATAATTTATTGGCCCAGACTGAATGGTCGATAGGCTCGCTCAGTTTGCTTAGTATTGCCTTGATTCCCGGTTCACCCGCTCCACCTGGTCATTAGCTTGTTGTGAGGCCACTGCTGCCTTAACGTGGTCGATGTTGTGTTTCAGTAGGTGGCTTGAAAACTCTAGAGATATGAAGCAAGTGCCGCGATCTGTTATAATACGTCTTGGTCGACTGTAGTAGTTAAAATATTTTTCCATTGAGGCGCAAACCTCCTTGGTGCTAGTCGAATTCTCTGGGTAAAAACGTACGAATTTTGTGAAGGCATCAATGATAACTAGAATATGCTTTCGTTCTGACTTCAAGGCCGGTAATGGCCCGAAATGATCCATATCTATTGTATCAAATGGAATAGGGTTCTTGGGGATACTGTACATATTATGGTCATTAGTTCTGGCTGGTGCTGAAAACATAATAAACGTTACGCAGTTCTTTATAAATATCGCAATCTTGTGTCTCATACTTGGAAACCAATAGCTTTTTCTTACTTGATTGTAGCATTTATCTATTCCCAAGTGACCAATTTTCTCATGGATCATGCTAATTACGTTGTCTTCCATTTCGCTGGGTACGTAAAGTAATAAACTATCTGTATCCAATTTACGAAAAACAAGACCGTCCTGCAATTCGTAGTGCAAAAGGATCTCAATTTCAAGTTTTCTTCTGAGCTTTATGATTTTTACATCCCTATTCTGAGATAACTGAATATGAAAATCTACCTCGTGTCAATTGATGGTAGCGATTAATGGGTTTCGACTTAGAGCGTCCACATGACTAATTGACGCACCACTTCTATGCTGAGCAGAGTAGTCATAATTTTCAAGTTCTAAAGCCCACCTTGCTACTCTTGCATTAATTTGCTTTTTGTTCAACGTGAGAGCTAAAGAGTTACAATCCGTGATGATCATAAAGGGTATGTCCTCAAGGTACACCCGAAACCGTTGGAGTGAGTATATGATTGCTAGTGTCTCGAGTTCAAAGGTGTGGAACTTTGCCTCAGATGCGGTTGTCGTCTTTGAAAAGTAGGCAACTGGATGGAATTTTCCATCATCCTGACGTTGCATCAGAGCTGAGCCAAACCTATGGCTACTAGCATCACAATGTAGTTCGGTTTCCCTTTGTGGATTAAAAATGGCTAGGACTGGAGCCTACGTAATGGATTACTACGTAATTCTTTAAACGCTTGCAAACATTCGTCACTAAACTCATACCTAACTTGTTTGCGCAGTACGTCTAACAATGGTTTGGCTATTTTTGAAAATGATGGCACAAAACGCCGAAAATATGAAAATAACCCTATGCAAGATTGAAGCTCTTTTAGATTTTGGGGTACCGGATAGTGTTCTATAGATCTTATGTGGGCATTTGTCGGTCGAATACCCGAAGCATTAACAACATATCCTAAATAATCTATCTCGTCGTATCCAAACTTGTATTTACTCATTATAATTTCGAGTCCCTTCTCATAAAGTCGTCGCAAAACTTCGCTCCAAGTATATAATAACTTTCCCTGCCTCTATCAGATCTTGAAATATTTGATGGACGAACCGTTGGAAGTCAGCTGGGGCATTCTTCAGCCCGAATGGCATTCGCAAATATTCGTACTGCCCATCTGGGGTCACAAAAGATGTATACTGTACCGAATCATCTTCGACTCCAACCTGATTAAAACCGTTCTTCAAATCAAGTAACGTAAACCACCGCTTACCTTCCTTATATTCAAGGTAATTCTCTATCAATAGAAGGGGAAAATTATAGCGAATGGTTTTCTTATTCAACGCGCGATGGTACACATACGTAATTCACCTTTTTTTTGTCAAAACAACCGCTGAAGCATATGGTGACTTAGTATGTCGGAATATTTGTCGTTCAAGCAAATCATTTATCTTTTTCCGTACCTCTGTTCGATCATATACTGATAATCGGCTAGACGGACAATAAAATGGTGTGTCATCGGTACGACGAATCTTCATTTTGTAATTGTGGGGATTATGTTCTGTATTTAAAGGTTTTAAATAAGCCCTATCAATAATTGCTGTCAATGCTTCTAACTGGCCTTTTCCCAACCTTTGGCAAATATCCATGTCAACTTCTAAGCTACCTACATCTATAGCACACATCTGTGAAATACAATCGTCATAACTATCGGCAAACCGTATCTGCGAATTAACTTCATTCGGCGGGACGGAGACACACTGGCACCTTATTTCATCCCCAGCAAACAACGGACTCTCGACACTATCCGCCTTCGCAATCACACTATCACTGGAGACAATATTCTCAACATCCGTTGGGGTCATCGGACTACCACTACAACCAACTACTTTATCTGAATCAACCAAATCGAACGCATGAAGATACGATTGCTTTGAAAGTAAATCTTTATTTATATGTAAATTCACATTTTTATTTTTATGTTCATTCTGCCTTAAATGGATGTGAAATTTGTGTAAGAAGTCGCGTCCCAAGATCAACGGTAACGTCATCGAGCTGTCTGGAAGGACATAGAGAGATATAAGATGGATTCGGTCTTTAACCATTATGTAAGTTTTTGTAATACCATATGACTGGATTCTTATGTGTCCAATTCCCGAACATCCCGTTGATCCTGGTACGTCCGACAATCTAACACTATCTGGAACTAATGAACGCTGGATAATACTAATTTCGCTGCCGGTATCCAATAAAGAGAAAACATTCGTAAATTCAGTACGCCGAACTTGGCTATTACAAAAGGGTACACTTACCATTTGCATGACACTTATTGGGCCTGCCACCTCGTCATCATTGTCTGAGTCGGCTACTAGACGTGTAACTGCTGCAACAATCTTCTGATGTTTTCGTTGTGCTTTCGGGCAACTATAGTGCATATGCCCGATTTCGTTACAGATGAAGCACGCATCAATGGGTCCAGATGGCTTCGGGCAGCTGCTCTTGTAGTGTCCAAAACGGCTGCAGTTGTAACATCTGACTTCGGATAAATTTTGATGTTTTACGGCGGTGTTTGACTTCGGTTTGCTGGCAACTTAAGTTGATGCAACAGCAATAGGTTTCAGTTGGCGTGTCACTGATCGCTTTTACTAATAGCGGTCGAGCCTCGACAACAACTCACTGAGTGTCCTGCTATCATTGATTAGCGTGATGTTTGCGCTCTTATCATTGAACCCATCAATGATGAATGTGCACAATTCTGCCTCGGGCACATCAATTTTGGCTGCTATGGACTTCATTGCGATGACAAATTCCAGGCATGACTCATCTGGATGGATCTTTCGGTGCTCCTACTATCGATAGATATCTAGATGCGTAATTTGTCGTCCGAAAGTTGCGATGAGAGACGCCTACAGCTGCTGGTAGTCGACAACAACTTGTGCATTAATGAAATCTCTTGCCGTCTCTTTCATCAGCCGGCGCACACCCAATCACATGTCGTGTGGCGTGAACAAACGTATCGCGGTGTACTGCTCGTACTCCCTGAACCACTTTCTGATGTCGTAGTGGTTCTTGCCAGTAAATGTGTTGAGGGAATTCTCCAGATGTTCGAAGGTGACCGCCTGATGGTGACTGCTTTCGGCTGCGCCCTGCTGGATTGTACGAATCTGTTGCTGCAGGTTCACCATCTCGTATTGCAGCTTCAGTACCTTGAGCTGAGCCTCCAGCTGGTCTGTTTGGAGCAAAACTTTGTCATCGTCTTTATCGACAGGGTCCTCGGTGTTTTCATCAGCTGGGTCGGTGGACTGACCATCAGTCAGCTTCTGATACATGGCTCTTAATTGTTGTATTGTAGCAGCTGCAGGAATCTCTATGTTGGCGGCAATGAGGGCGTCGACCATCGTCTGCTTCGTTGTCTTCGTCGAAGTTGGCATATTGTTCGCGTGACTTTCTTTATTTTAGGTTGAACCCCACATCTGAAGCTTAAGTAGGGAAATCTGAATGAAACTCTAAATGAAACTATACTTTCGTTTTAACAAAATGAATATCTCTCTTTATTGAAGCGTCGATTCACAACGGCGGCTGGTCTCCCTCTTCTTCTTTCAACAAAAACGATTCCCCCTCTCTCCTTTTTCATTCTTCAAATCATTTCGCTTGAAGTTAGTTCTCGTTTGTTTTTGACAGTTCTCCTGACGACCGCGAGGTGGCATGATAAAAGTATAAGAATAGCTTAAGGATCATATTACATTTAACATTTCTTAGTAAAGCAAATTAATAACAAATAACATTACTTAGTACAAATAAATACATTACAAGCTGATTGTGAGTAAAAGTAAATAAATACTAATTTGTATTATATTAGGGGTATTCACGATCCGATGTATCTGGTCTTGTATCATTGTAAAAGTGTAGAATTTTTTTGCACTAGAACAACAAAATATACTGAATGCCAAAATCTTACACTTTTACAATACCCGAACCCTATTGTAACAGAAAAATACAAGAGTGTGCGATTTTAGAAACACAAACTAAGCCTCCTTCAGAACAAATGTGAAACAGATTTTGACATTTGCTTCAGTGTTGCTATAGATTAGTAAAGGTGTGTTCACAGTCTGTTGTAAAAAAATAAAATTTTACAATTTTACAAGACTTGGTACACCAGATCGTGAATACCCCTTTTATCTATGATGTCACATTGATATCACCACAGATGAGTAACACAAAGATGGGAAATTTCGGCATACATTTCGGTTTGCCCTACAAGGTAAGATCAATTTTGATTTCAAATATTTATATTTATGGTTGCAAAAGTCAAATTTACAATAAAACATTTACCGCTTTCACACGGCGCGAACTACTTCGTCGAGCTATAGTGTCGGCACGGTTTTTTGGTTGTTTGAAAAGAAACTGTGTACACAGCAGTTCGATTTCTGGAGATCGAAATTTTATGTCGACAAGGCTTGTTAAAAGGATAGTACTTGTACCCCGCCAAAGTATCTGTTTTGTTTTTTTTGTTGTTCTCTGCTCATGTTCATAATCTGAAGTTATCATATTTGCATTTTTCTTTCATATAAAATTAATCTGCTTAATTAATTCTTGAAAATAATATGACGTATATACATTGGGGGCGTTCGTTGTCGCACAGCTTTCTGATACATTGGTGAAAAATATTCTGTGCGTTTGGAACGTATAAAACCCAATAGGTAACCATTTCCGTCAAAAGTCAAAACGGAGAAAAAAGTAATTGCTTACGATTACGCCTTAGCTCAAAGTGAATTAAACATACATTTGTTGGATGAAATATAAATTTTAAATGAATCAGGAAGTAAGACCACAAATGTTTCAAAAGAAGAAGATGATGTATTAGTCACGTAATTAAAGTTCACAAACACCAATTGAAAAGACAGCTGATTTCGTAGTCTACTGTGCACGACGATACCTAAGTCTACTGGAAATTTAGCGCTAGCTTGGCTTCGATTTGGAAATCATATGTTTTCTTTGTTGTCATGGTCGTCAGCTGATAATGGCGTGTTATTTAACACGTATTACAACAACAACGAACGTATTGCACAGCACCGAACGCTCCATTTTCACTTCAATAATTTATTTTTTTAAAGTAAATTTGAAAACTTTTCTTTTTGCCAGCTAGTTTTAACATAAAATTATACATCGACGTATGTGCGTGTGAATGCTCATGACGTGTGAAGGCTGCAATTGTGTACAAATGGGCTTAGGACTGTGACATGAATGAAAGTTTCCCATCTTAGTATGGCTCATCTTTTTTTTTGTATCCACTTTATCCACTGCGCCATTGCCATCATCTGTACATATTACTCGACACGCAAGGATAGGAAATAAAGCGTATGCTTCAATAACAAATGAGTGTAAAGAGAAAAGTCAAAAGTGCGTCGCCGAAATCATGACCCGCGACTCACAGGGCAATTTTCTTCCGTCTCAATTTTTTTCTCTTTCACACTCATTATGTTCGAAAAGAGACACGACTCATTAGTCGTCATGTAATACCAGCCTTAGCGCTTCTTGGAGAAGAATGAAATTTCACGATTTATGTTTGCCCATATAGCAAAGAAATATAAATTTTTAGTACTATTGTCTGCAATAATGGCCGAAATAAATATTTGTAATGGAGTCGCGGCCTAAAGAACAAACAATCGTATTTTTAAATGATTTTGTAGTTTTTTTTGCAAACTTTTAAAATTTATTCTGAATGTGTAATTGTGCGTCAGAGGGCCCCGACGAAGATCAACAATTTGGATGCAAGAATCAACAAGATGTTTCTCGTTGTTATCTGTCAAACGACGCGCGGAATAACGGAAAAAAGTTAAATAATATCTAGCGTCGCGACACGCGGCCGCGGCTCCTTGTATTCACTCAACCGAGTTTGTATGCGTTTTAGCTTTGACAGAGCGGTTTTTGAAGTGCCGCCAGATCGACCGAGTGCACATTCTGTTCAGCCAGTTACGGGGTGCTTGAATTGTATTGTACCGCGTAATAGTATCTTTCGAAAGGTGGAGGCGGGGTAAGTAAAATTACTGAGTTATCGCTCTTTTTTCGTTGAGTGTTCCTTATTGTTTGGGTAAGGAATAAGGAGTGCGGAGAGATGATTCTGTTTTATTTGAACAGAAGTAAGTTTTACTTTCCATTTCCATAGCTAAATATAGAATTTGATGGAAAGCGATTTGAAATGATTTTGTTGTTGATATGTTACTCAATTGTGTTCGTGTATATTGAACTACAAGTAGTCAAAGTAAATGCATTCAATTGCACTAGTGTCAGTAAAAAGAGAGGTTGATCCACAGAAAAATACGGATTTGCAAAATTGATTCAGAATAAGAAACAAATTTTTGTTTGCATAATGGAAGGATTAAATTTGGCAAAATTGATAATTTTTACCATTGCGAAAATACATAACAATTGGACTAGTGTCGAAGCAGACTTAAAAAATTATAAGTTGTCGTTTGGTTATTTGGCAACACCGTGGTTGACAATTAGAAAATTGAAGTACCAACTTTTACAAGTTAAGCCTGGTGTGAGATACGTAATTAAATTCTGGGTCAGGAATATTGAAATGGATAAATATCAGGATCTTGTAGTGTTGTTGAAATGCATGCAAAGCTCTGACATATATGGGTCTTCGTCCATAATAAAACGTGGCTATTAAAAGGAACATGTGAACTGCATAGACGATTTTTAATGCAATACAAAAATTTTTCTGTGTAAAAAGGGACTTTGGCCATAGTCTATGAACAAACTCATTCATTTATTAGTCCCCTTTCACACAAGGTAACTGAGTCGATTGGCAACTGTAAGTTTGACGGCGAGAAGGGCAAGAAGTAAGGGGAATGAACAAAATTTCCCCAGTAAACTATTTGAAGAGACTTTTTTAACTATTTCCTTTGCATTCCAATTAGCCCAACAAAATCTTCCCAGTTTCCTGCTCAGTTTCTTGGTGCCAGTTTCTTTGTATGAAAGCTACAAGGCAACTAAAGGAAAACGGCAAAAAAAGTCCCGTTTTTCTGCTTTCGCACAAGGAATCTGAGTTGCCGGCAACTGGGAGTTTGTGGGTGAGAAGGGCAAGAAGTAAGAGGAATAAAAAAAATCTCCCCGATCAACGAACTGAATAGATTTTTTTGACATTTTGCTTTGCATTCCAATAAGTCCAACATAATCTTCCCAGTTTCCTCCTCAGGGACTCGACTTCTTGCTTCCGTCAAGAACGGACGGGTTTTACTCCCTCATCTCATTAGCAAAAAAATAACTGTGTTTTATAATTAAATTCTTGCTATAGCAGTAAAAAGTAACAAAAATTGTTTATAATATCATAAGTAACAAAATAAGGGTGAACCGTGCTGAAATCATGAAACAAATATAAGGTTTCCATTACTTCCTAATAAAAGCCGAAGTAGAAGTCAATCCGTAACTGTCATGATTCACACAATCATCACTCCTTGACCACATACAATCCACGTATAGATGATGCTGTACCGTAACGGAAGCATCCGCAGGATGTATAACGACTGCACATATCAGTCATTGTCTAGATCATAAAAACAAGTGATGGAAAATTGCCAGTCCCAGGATTGCATGTAACTCAAACGAGCACATCACACATCGTAAATGGACGATGATGTACAGTAACAAAGAATCCTTACGATCCACGCATTAGCCGCCCATAACCGACAAACGGAATTACCCGTTAATCAACTACTGTTCATAACAGTTACCTATAACTACATGGAAGCAAGCTTTAGAGGAGCAGACAGTCTCAACATTCCACATTTATTTCGCATTATGCAGAAGCGACTTCTAGTCATTAACATACTTTACAATTCAATATTTTTTTCTGCCATAAAATAGTGCAAAAAAAAAACAAATCGTGCTCAGTTAAAAAGAATTCCATATAAAATTATAACCTTTAAAAAGTTCATTTCTATAACTAAATTTTTCACATAAGTATCAAATCACATGAATTCACATGCACTCTCACTAATTTTAAATGTTAAGTGTATATGTGTTCATATATTAATGTAATAGAGCTCTCGCTCTTACATCAAATGAAATGTTACATATAAGTGTTTGTATATATGTATATATTTATTTTTAGGTTAGTTTTAGGTGGGAACACGCCACAAGTTACCGATACACTGCCTCTGTGACAGAGCAGTTCCACTACATAACTATATAAACATTAGATGACACCACGTCAAAAGCTACTGATACACTGCTCCTGAGCAAAAGCTAAAAACTTATAACAGCCAAGAGGCGTGCAACTATATTATACACAAATCAGGCAATACATTATGGCCACTATTATTCACACATTGTTATCGAAAAATTGTATTACTATGCAAAGTTTCAAGAGATAGACTCAATAAATTTAATTCAAAATTTCCTCCTCAGGAAGATTTTGTTACGCTAATTGGAATGAAAAGCAAAACGTCAAAAAAATCTCATCAAATCGTTGACCGGGGAGATTTTTTGTGTTCCTCTTACTTCTTGCCCTTCTCGGCTTCAAACTCCCATTTGTCAGCAACTCAGTTTCCTTGTGTGAAAGGGGACTTATTTCCTTTCTATTGATGCAAAATGAATGTTCGAATTTAAAACTGAAAATGGAGAAAAAAAGCAAACAAAAAATGGTTTTCACACATTAATTAATGTTATTACGTTTTTCTACTGTATATTTTATATATTTTAAAGTATATTATTGGTCATAATTGTTATATTTTTGTTGAAATTCAATTAAGCCAAGCCAAAGTCACGTTTCGTTTTTAAGGTTATACATCAACTGAACTTTATTTCATATAGTTTTTTATACTTATATGCATTTATAAGGTTGTCCTTTTCTATACCTCTTATATTCGACTTTCTTGGATTTAGCTTTAAGGCGTGTTCATATATATGATAATATAACATTTACATAATAATATAACACCCCCATCCTATGATAATTATATATGCGTATATATACATATTTTTATCACTTATGTCTATATAATATTCGTATAGATCTTTTACAATATTCTTTTTACATAAGTAATTACGAATTTCAAATTTGCAAATTTATATACAAAAAGTTAATTTCTATTATTTATACTTGATATAAATATTTTGTATCAACAAGGGAAACTAATTAAAATAAAATTTTACATACATTTTCCGAACGTTTTTTTTTTATATTTTTCTACAGACTTTCAAAATAGACAACTTCAATTTCAAAATCAGGAAATTCAATGATTTTTTTTTTTTAATTTAGTCTATCTGGCGCTTTTGTTTCTATCTTGGTCTTAGGACCTCTTACTTAATTAATTCTTGTCGCATTCAGTATTATCTTCCCCAGGATAGGTACATTCAAAAGTTACCAGCGGAATATTTTTGTGAACATTATTGTCTACCTGCACATTTTCAGATTCATTCTCGCAATTACGAGTACCCGAAGATGGTATAACAAAATCGTGTTCTGCACTTCTCTCTCCGTTTGTGACTCCTGCTAGATTTTTAGATGTTTCCGAAAGTGTGTCTTCTTTTAGAAAACCCGGCATAAAATGTACCTGCCTTCATTATTTGTTCGCTATGTCTGTTTGTAGATCTATCAGAGCCTTTTTCTTTGCAAATGTAAACCGAAGAACCTAACTTTTTTATGCCATGGCTGGATTCCAACTTCTACTTGTTGCATTTGTATAACTTCGGATGTACACTTGATCGCCATCTTTAAAAATGTTTCTTTCACCGCTATGTATTAACGACTTATAATTGCTACTAAAATTTGGGCGAATTCGATCTAGCCGCGAAAACATCTGCCTATTGAACATCAGAACCGAAGGCTTTTCCCCCGTAGTGCTGTGAGGAGCATTTCTATACCCACACAAATATCTTTGTAACTGAGTACGTAAAGGTAACATGTTATCCGATGCCATTTTTTTTATTGCCGCCTTTAACGGTTTTACTGAATTTTCCGCTGCCCGTTACTCGATGGGTGGAATGGCGGCGACGCCGACGTCACGGTTCGATCCCATTAATCTTGCAAAACCTTTCGAACTCTGTTGAAACGAATTGAGCCCCGTTATCCGACACTAAGGTCTTAGGTAACCCATATCGAGCAAAAACCTCTCTTAATTTTTCCAATGTATTTCTTGTATCCGCCCTGGGTAAGTCAAAAATTTCTGTCCACTTACTGAACGCATCCGTTATAATCAAAAACGTTCTGTTTTTGAACGGTCTCGCATAATCGATATGAATCCGTTCAAATCCCACCCCTGCATCTGCCCATTTCACTAAACTCGACTTCGGTTATTCCGGCCTTGATTCAACACACCGTCGATACAATTTGGAAACCGAGCTACCCCTTTCATTTTAGTCATACCTAAATGCGTGGCATGCAATTCTTTTAAGATCGTTGACCTAAATTTCAAAGGAACGATATCACAACTTTTATCCCATTGGTATTCTATTTCGTTTTTTAATAAATCATATAACGGTGCGAGTAACGTTGACAAATTGTTAATAAACTTTCCATAATAATTATCCATACAAACAAATGCACGAACTTGGCTCACATTACCTGGTCTAGGTGACTCCAACATCGCAGCTTCTTTATCAGGATCTTTTCGTAATCCCTCCTTACTTAAAATATGACCTAAATACTTAGTCTGTGGCATATAGGAAACACACTTAAGATTTAAGATTTAAGATTTATTTCCATTTCATGTTTACAATTATTGTCTTAGCAAAATAAATTTTAATTATAATGATTAATAGCGTAGAGTTAACAATAATTATTTAATTATATTTTGTACAGAAAGTATTAACAAATTCGTTATTTAAAGGTTAACAGTATTTAATTATACATAATGTATTATAAAAATCATTACTCATTAAATTATAATTATGAAAACTATAGAAAACAAAAGAGTGTTGGACCATGAATTATAAAATGAAATGGTATCATGCACTTTGTGGTACGGATACCAGTGTAAAGTGCGTTTTCATTAGATATACTTTTAATTTAGATGAAAAACCGCGTCGAAGTTATTGCTGTAAGAGAGTGAGAGAACACTACAAAAAAAAGAGATATATTTGCATCAGATGAAGATTTTAGGATTGGGCAATATGTGAGAGAGAATATAAATTTATAATGAGATATGAATTTAAAATTATGGATTGCAATTAATTTAAATAAAGCAAGTAAAGCTATCTTTTTTATGGTTTATGTTGTCGTGGTATAAGAGGTCAAGCTAATACACGCATTAAGTCTTCCACATCTGATTTAGAAAAGAGCCAAATTCTAAGATTTTTTAAGAACCTGTGGCTTTGGCCATTGCTGTTGCATATATCTGCTGGAAGTTTGTTATATATAAATGGAGCTATGACAGTACAGAAGCGTCTAAGATGCTCTGTTCTAGTTCTTTGGATAGTCACAGTAGAAGCTGATGATCTCAACGAGCGATTTATGGCATTTCTTCTTACTGTATTGTGACCACCCCGCAGATAGAACAGTCTCAATACCTTATAAACATACAGATGCCGAAGTGGTAATATATTGAGCGATTTAAACAACGGAAATGATGGTTCCCATCTAGGTTTGTGAAGCATTACTCTAATGATCTTCTTCTGGGCTGTGATTAAAGTCTGCAGATTGCTGATAAATGCACTACCCCAGCAGGAAATACCATATTCTAAGCGAGAGTTAGCTAATGCATAGTAAATAGATGTTAGTAGGTTTGCTGGTACTAATTTTCGCAAGAGAAAGATTTTGTTCAAAACAATATACATATTTTTTTTAACACTCATAATGTGTGACTTCCAGTTCAGTTTTGAGTCTAGTATTATGCCAAGGTATTTAAATTCTCTTACACATTCAAGTGGCATGCAAGAAACGGTACAACTAGAATGATCACAGCTTGCGTCATGAAGACCAACATTTTCAATAAAAATCTCATTTGACAAGGAAAAATGCATAATCTTGGATTTGCTACTCAGCACCATCTGATGATACTTAAACCAGTTTGCCAAAATAGATAGATCGCTATTCATTGAGGCTTTTATTCTATCAACAGAAGGAGCAGCATACGAAAGGGCTAAGTCATCAGCAAAAGCAACCATATTTCCTTTCAAAGGCAACTGAAAAATTGAATTTATATAAACAATGAAAAGTAAAGGCCCGAGCACTGATCCTTGGGGGACGCCTACACATGCACTAGTGATCGAATCACTCATAGTTGTACCGATTCGCACATGCTGGGACCTGTTTTGAAGATAGGATGAGAACCAATTTAAAATGTTACTTCTGAATCCATATCTGTAGAGTTTATTTAAAAGAAGTTTATGGTCGACTAAGTCAAATGCTTTCGTCAGATCAAGAAACAGAGCACCAGATTTATTTGATTTATCAAGTTCATTATTGATGCTTTCCAAGAGAGTCACTACTGCATCTTCGGTAGACTTACCCTTCATGAATCCAAATTGCGAAGAGCTGAGAATTCTATATTTACCAAGAAACTTAAGCATTCTTTTAGTTATTAATTTTTCAAAGATTTTTGAGAAAACAGATAGCAACGAAATTGGTCTGTAGTTATTAGGGTCTGTTTTGTCACCTTTTTTATGTATCGGGATAATAATTGCAGTTTTAAGGCATTCTGGGAATACCCCACTTTCAAAGCTTAAGTTGACAATATATGATAAGGGCCTTGTTATAAAACCATGTATTTTTTTTATTACTATGCTGCTTAAGCCATCTATTCCAAAGGAAGTTTTTGATTTCAAGTTAGCAATCACATGAGCTACTTCATTTTCGGTAACCGCACTAAAAAAGAAAGAAGACAAAACTAGATCATCATTTGTATGTTCTAGGTAAATATTTTCTATGTTTGAGGAAATTGGTGTATGATTTTTAACTACATCTTTGAAAAACAGATTAAAATTATTTGCAATATCCGCATCTCTTTCTGAAACCGTATTTTCTGAAAACTCTATGCATTTAAGTTCATTGCCGCCCTTTTGTTTTCCTAAAAGATTGTTAATGATGTTCCATTGCTGTTTTGGATTAAACCTACTATCGTTAAATTTTTTCTTGTAGTATGCTTCCTTTTGTTTACTAATTCCATCGAGGATATCTTTCTGCATACTTTTTTAGGCGATCTTTATATTAGGTAGATGTAATTTACCTTTTTTCTTAATATAGAATTCATTTTTAGCATTGATTTTTTGGCACAAGTGGTCAGTCATCCATGGTTTAATTTTTTTGTACTTTCGCTTTTGTTTTATGGATTTACTAGAAGAAACATGACCAGATAAGGTGTCAATAAAATTTCGAAAAGCGTCTGAAGGACAGTTACAGCTATAGACAGAATTCCAACTTTCAGCGGCGAGACAATCATTAAGCAACGTGTAGTTTATTTCCTGAAGTAATTGAATACTCGAACTTTCATTTTTTTGTTTACTATTTTTTAATAAGTCCAGGAAAGACACCCCCGTTGCAAAATGATCGCTAACATCCCATTCAAGTAAAAACGAACGCATATTTTCAGAACTTTTGGTACGAACAAAAATATGGTCTATACAGGTCTTACTGTAATCTGTAACTCTTGTTGGCACATTAACAAGTGATTCAAACCCCAGAGACGATAAAAGGAGCAAATAATCATCACAGCTAGACGGGAAGCCCAATATATCAATATTCATATCACCGATCATGCAAATGTTGTTACTGTTCAATCCACGAAGTAGATCCTCTATATCTCTCAGAAATATATCTTTGTGAATAAATTGCAGCCGATATATACCAACAATGTCAATGCAGAGGTTGCATTCAAGTTTAATTTTCACAATAATGGCATCAGCACTTTTCAAATCAGGAGTGGATATTTCAGACACAACAATATTGTTTTTTTACAAAAATCGCTATCCCACCTGACACATATTTATCATTACATTCCGCATAAACGTTAAAACCCGGAATTGAGTAATTGCATAATTCATGGTCAAAAATCCAAATTTCAGATAAGGCAATTACATCAGGTAAGATTTTAAAGGCATTACTTAAAGTTATCACAAAATTATCAAAATTTTTTCTCATACTTCTTATGTTTTGGTGGAAGACCACAAAATCGTTATAAGATTTACTATAATTTAAACCAATAAAGATGTTATCACCTACACTACAGTTATTGAGATCAAATATTTCATTATGGCGCATCATAGTTTAAATAAAATAAGAGCTATATATAATTGAATATTAAAAAATAGAAAATAAAAAATATTATAAATGATTTAGATCATCAATGCACCTGATGAATTTAACCTCCATTCCAGCCGTCTTGCGCATCATAATTTTCCCATATCTCACCCAAAGAAATTCATAGTTATGATTTGTTTTTGCAATTTTTGCCTCCCTCATGAGCATCTTTGTATTGTTTGACAGCCAGTCGTTGATGAATATTCGGCCTTTGCATGAAGAGAAGATTGTTTCAGCTTTGATCGCCACTTTCTTAGCATATAAAGCTGCCAAAATTTCCTCCTTCACACTCCTACTTCGAAGCTGCACAATCACTGTACCAGATGGTGCCCCCTTGATCTTCTTTCTGTAACACATCTCTACATCATCGACCGTCAGTTGCATATCAATTCCCTTGTTTAGGATTTCGATCACCGTTGCACACACATTTTCGTTCTCAAAAAAGGGAACCTCACGCAGTTCAATGTGTTTAGAGTGGTACATGTACTCCACATTATCAAGTCTCTCTCTTGTTGTTTTTAGTTCAGCTTTAATCATTTCGTTTTCTTTTTGTATTTCTGAAAGCAATCGTGTTGTTTCCTCGAGAGTAGAAATTTGTGCTTGCATTAAACCCAATGATTGTAGAGTACTAGCAAATGTTTTTTTTATTTCCATGACCTTAAGGTGAATGCCCTCTAGAGTTAAGTCATCTGCACTCAGACTAACATTGTTAGTGGCAAAAGAAGATGATAGCGATAATCGGTTCGGGTTGTTCTTTTTTTGTTGGACACAAACTTTACAATTCCATGTTTTTTTCGATTTGGTTATTTGTTCTACATCTTCTCTTTATTAAGCTTCAATCCCGCTTTCGACAAAACTCCCAAAACCTCTTTCAAGTTTGTAACGTGTTCCTTTAAATTACTCCCAGTAACCACTCTATCATCCAACAAACTTACTGTGCCCTCGCATCCCTGAAGTGTTTTCTCTATTTCTCTCTGGAAAATTTGGCATGCTGGTTTCGTTCCAAATGGTAAACGAAGAACTCTGAAAATACCCTTATGAGTACTCCATGCTAACTTCGAACACGTTTCTTCGTCTCCTTCTATATGATTATACGCCGACGTAAAATCAAGCTTGGTAAACAACTCACCATCTTGTAGAGAGTTGAAAATGTCTGATATTAAGGTCACCGGGACCGGATGATTAACATCTTCCAACTCATCATTAACTGTGACCTTACAGTCTACACAGACTCGAACTCTGCCGTAAGATTTCAGAACCAGTACTAATGGCGTACCCCATTCTGAATTTTCAATTTTTTTTATAATGCCACCTTTTTCTAACCTCTCCAGCTTATGTTCTACTTCATCCTTAAATGCCAACGGTATTCTTCGCGGCTTGCAAAATTTGGGTTTCGCACCCTGTTTAAAGTCTAAGGAAATCACAGCGTTTTTGTAACGACCTAATTTACCATCAAACAAGCTACTAAATTCACCATTCCTTCCCTAGCTTTTCCAACCGACTATCCGATACATACACAAAATGTTCACCTAAAATCTCCTTCCCACGAACACTCCAAGTTATTTCTAAAAGATTCATTATATCCCTTCCTATCAATGGTTTCGTATCGGCATTTTCTACGTTCACTACTTGGAAACATCGAAAAATCTGTTTATCCATAAAATCGACTGTCACTGTAACCTTGCCCAACGGTGTTATCACACCACCATCATAATTTCGCAAACACATGTTACTATTTTCTAAATTTTCAATTTTGCAAACTCTCTTTAAAACTCCCGACGGCAACACTGATGCACCTGTCCCTGAGTCCAATTCCACACTTAGTGAAACATTATTTAATTTCATTTTCAACAAAATAGGATTTATCTTTACACTTCCAGAACTTACATTATACAACTCCTCTGTATAGCTTTCATCCATCAAATTATTATTATATTTTACAATTTTGTTCTTACAAACTTGTTCTAAATGTCCTTTAACATTACATTCTCTACATATAAACTGTTTGTACTTCCAATCTTTAAATACATGATTTGCTTTGCCACATGGATAGCACACTACTCTGCTGTCGTTCCTATACCTTCTCCACTGCTGCTGCTGCTGCGGCTGCCGTTGAAAATTTCCTTTCTTTTGTCTGTCCCTCTCGTCCACTGGTTTATTTCCGTTGTTTACCGTTCTTAATTGGTGTATGACCAATTCTTTTTCCTTTAAGGCAATCTCGCGTTGTACCACCACTTGAAGAATATTGGCTAGCGGTTTTTCTATGTCCTCTTCACACACCCGATCCAATATAGGACTCACAGCAAACCGGTTATAAAACGGTTCTTTACGTAGTCCTCGAAAGCATTGTTAAATTTGCAATACATTGCAATACTTTTGACTCGCACCAACCAGGTGTTGACCGATTCGCCTTCATTTGGCTTTAGATCGACAAATTAATTTCTCCGTCTTATGCACGATGATGCTGTTTCGAACTGCTTTCGCATACTATAAATGGCCTCTGTTTAACTTAATTCCTTTTGCTTCCTCGGGAATACCACTTCCCTTATGACTTCATACACCCGTTGGTTCACAGTCTTCAGTACCACTGGAACTCTGCGATCGTCCTCGACGTAGTTGGCCAGAAAATATTGTTCCAGCCTCTCCTCATATAAAAGAAAATCGTCCCCTAAATTAAACGACGGTACGGCACCGACGCACAGTGGGGCAGAAATACCTTATGAACGGCGATAATTATAAATGTTTTTGTGAATTAAAATAATATATATTTTTCGAAAGGTTTTTGATGTGTTGAATTCAAATTCAAGTAAAAAATTCATTTAAAACATTCTTACATAATTTTTTAGTCAATTATTCATATAGAGTTGAAGTTTTTCAAGCATTTGAACAGCATCATTTTGATTGAAGATAAAGCAGATTTAAATATCTAAAAAAAAGGTTAACAAAAATGTTTTGCATGTATATATATATGTATATATGTATTTATATGATATGTATAATATATGTATACATACATATATATATATGTATATATGTATGTATACATATAAAAACATCGTATTTACCTTTGTTTGGTGTTGTAAATAAATTATTTGTAGATATAATTTATGATTATTCTGAGTCCGAAAAATAGTCGATAATTTCAGTCTGCGGCTGGTTGTTTAAATCAGGCTGTATAAACATTTCGATAGCTTCAGAATCAAATGGAATTTTTTTTGATGGTTTTCTAACTCTCTGGTTGGTAATGAAAGGATCAGAAGATATTAACATTCGGTTCATAATGTCTGTTAATGTGTCTTGTCTTGATGTTTTGCGACTGAAATGCTCTCTGAACATCTTGAAATCCTTATTTCGGGCTTCTAACGCTTCTTCACTCAATTCTCCAATGGGCAAAACACTTTGAGAAACTATTTCATGTCCATGAATTAGAATTTTATGAACTGAAGTGCTCATATAGTACCAAGGATACAGCAATACAAACAACTTTGCAGTTTCTAGACAATAAATTTTAAATTTTGGAACATCTATATTAAATCCACTTGACAAACACTGCAGAATTATGTGAAACTTTTTTATCAGATTAACATCTACACCAGTTATTTCACTTGATTTAATATAGTTTTTAAAAAAACGTCTAGCTACATTTCCTGTGTTTGTGTTGCCATATCCAGGCTTTGGTCGATCAATTTTTAACCCTAATTCTTTTTCGAATGCCTCTTGAATCCTTGATTTGTTTTCAGCCACACAATCTTCTGTCCCTTTCGATTTACGCCATTCTTTCACAGGCAGTTTATAGGCAACGTGAAGCAGGCATTCGAACATTCTTATCCATGCGTGAAGAACGGATATTCCAAATGATAGAAATTGATGAGAGATCGGAAGTGATACCATTTTTTCAATATTATTGAAGTCCTTGGATGTTGCCTGACAAAGATAACATCTCTGAGCAGAGCGAACACCACTCAGACTATTACACAGCTTGCCATCAACCATTGAAAGTATCAATTGGTGTTTGACTATATACTCTCTATTCTCAATAATTATTTTTGTTGGTTCGAGTTCATTTAATTGCAATAGAATAGATTCGTTCTCCCTGTTGATTAATGAATCTGTTTCCTTCTCAAAAGTTATTTTTATAGGCCTGCAGTACCTAGGAGAAGAAGGACAAGGATTCTTCCAAAAAACATTTAATGTGCTCGATAACTTTAGTGGTACCAAACAAGTTATAAATACAAATTTGTCATCTGCATCAGTTGTGTTTGAAAACCTTTGATGGTATTCGCTGTGCCCGGAGCTACCATCAAAACCAACTTTAGAATAGAGCGTAAGCTCATTACAGCTCGCATTATTGAAAACATCTTTTTGTGATGCAGAAATTCTCTCAACAGTGTGATTGAGCAAGTTCTGCATTGGAACTTCAGCTGTTAGTTCATTCACAGTAAGATTTTCTGGATAGCATTTTGTTTTTTCTTTTTGTACAACTTTATATGAAGGCAAAACATCATCGGTGACATATTTTCTAATTGTGTCATATTGATCACGGGATAGTTTTGCTTCTATAAGCATGGACAAAGCTTGACCAGGAGTCAGCATAACTGTCAAACTTTTGGAGTTGTTAGGTGGAGACACGGTTTTTTCTAATGATTCTGCAGTTTTTTGTACTGTGGCTTTTCTTCCACTTAGATTTGAGATCGAATTTAAACCGAATTAATTCTTTTTTAAGGTCTGACATATGGCCTTCAGAGCAATTTGTCTTTTCTATTAAAAATGTCTCAATATCTTCAAACTTTTTGTCAATACTTTTGAAATTACTACTGAAAAAGATTTCGCAGAGTTCCTGCCTTTTGCAGGAGAAAAATTCCATGTTGAGACCTTAAATATGATGAAACTAAGTAAATCGAACCATACTTAGGAACACAAAAAATTAAAAAAAAATATTTTAGGCAAACATTTTTTACATTTATATTCAGTTTCGAGAAAAGAAGAAATTGAACTAAGAAAAACACTTTAAATTTTGTTCTAATGTTTGCCTAATAAAAAAATACCGTTATTTAAAAAAAAAATTGACTCTCTATCGTTCAGTTAACATTTTTTTTTTAATTTTACTTGATAATCGAGTGAAAACTAATGCTATTTAAAGAACATACCTGGATAAACAAAATCTATGCAAAAAAATTTTAATATAAATTGATTTTCACGTAAATAATGGACGGAACTTATTTTAATGAATTTAGCACAGACCACAATTTAGCTAAACTTTCAACTTTGATGCCGAACTGTACAGTGATAGAAACGCTAATTGAAAAAAAAACTACTGCATCATCTGAAGCATATTATCAGTTAATCTGAACAGTTATTTTTATTGAAATTTGTTACATATAAAAAAAATGACTTCTCGCCGCTCTTGCCTATGCACCCGTCCCACAGTGCGACGTGACTGGCACTCCTCACTACTGGCGGCACCGGTTGTGGCACATGCGGCTCCACCATTTCACTTTATTCACTAATTATAACTAAACTATAAATTTTCCAATGTTATAATATTGCCAATGTTATAATCTTTGTCTTTTAAATATGAGATCTTTTTCTCTGCACACGTTTATTTAACAAAATTCTTTTACTCATCGCCAATGTTATATCTTTGCTGAAATTCAATTAAGCCAAGCCAAAGTCACGTTTCGTTTTTAAGGTTATACGAGTACATCAGCTGAACTTTATTTCATATATTTTTTAATACTTATATGCATTTATAGGGTTGTCCTTTTCTATACCTCTTATATTCGACTTTCTTAGATTTAGCTTTAAGCCGTGTTCATATATATGATAATATAACATTTACATAATAATATAACAATAATTTTGATATTTTCTTAATTATTCTTTGCACAAAACTCTTTCATTGTTTATGATAGCTGTGCAGGGGAACCATTCTTACAAAACAAAAAGAAACGCTACGGCCGATGAGTTTTTGGGAATTACTTACTGTACAATGGATAGATTCCCAATCAAACACGGCTAAAGAAACATAACAGTCGGGTTACACTAAGGTTAAACTAACATCATATTCACGTTATAATTCCATACATTCGACTCAAAAGTCAAATTTTAATCCCCTTGCGCAAATTGAAATTGGTAAACCCCACTTTTTAGAAGAGTCTAAGTGGAATCTAGGCGTATTAAAATCATTTTTGTAGGATAAATACAACAGGAGATAATGCAAAAACTAAATTCACTTTTGTTCATATTCTTGATACAATTCCATACTTTCCACCCAAAAGTTAAATTTCGATCCCCTTACGCAAATTGAAATTGGCAAACTGCAATTTTTAGAAGATTCTAAGTAGAATCTAGGTGTATAAAAGTCATTCTTATAGGAGTAAGACAACAGGAGATAATGCAAAAACTAAATTCAATTTTGTTAATATTCTCGATACAATTCCATACATGCGACTCAAAAGTCAAATTTGTATCACCTTGTGCACACTGAAATTGGTAAACCGTACTTTTTAGAAAATTCTAAGTAGAATCTAGGCGTATTAAAATCATTTTTGTGGGATAAATACAACAGGAGATAATGCAAAAACTAAATTCACTTTTGTTCATATTCTCGATACAATTCCATACATTCGAGACAAAAGTCAAATTTTGATCCTCTTGTGTAAATTGAAATTGGTAAACGCCACTTTTTAGAAGTAGGTAAGTAGAATCTAGGCGTATCAAAATCATTTTTCTAGGATAAATACAACAGGAGATAATGCAAAAAATATATTCACTTTTGTTCATATTCTCGATATAATTCCATATATTACTCAAAAGTCAAATTTTGACCCCCTTGCGCAAATTGAAATTGGTAAACGGCAATTTTTAGAAGATTTTAAGTAGAATGTAGGCATATTAAAATCATTTTTCTACGATAAATACAAATAGAGATAATGCAAAAACTAAATTCAATTTTGTTCATATTCTCGATTAAGTTATATACATTCGGCTCTAAAGTCAAATTTTGACCCCTTGCGCAAATTGAAATTAGCACATTCGACTCATAAGTCAAACTTTTATCCCCTTGCGCAAATTGAAATTGGTAGACGCTCCTTTTTAGACTGGTCTAAGTAGAATCTAGGCGTATAAAAATTATTTTTCTAGGATAAATACAACAGGAGATAATGCAAAAACTAAATTCAATTTTGTTAATATTCTCGATACAATTACATACATGCGACTCAAAAGTCAAATTTTGACAGACTGACAGACTGACAGACTGACAGACTGACAGACTGACAGACTGACAGACTGACAGACTGACAGACTGACAGACTGACAGACAGACTGACAGACTGACAGACTGACAGACTGACAGACTGACAGACTGACAGACTGACAGACTGACAGACTGACAGACTGACAGACTGACAGACTGACAGACTGACAGACTGACAGACTGACAGACTGACAGACTGACAGACTGACAGACTGACAGACTGACAGACTGACAGACTGACAGACTGACAGACAGACAGACTGACAGACTGACAGACTGACAGACTGACAGACTGACAGACTGACAGACTGACAGACTGACAGACTGACAGACTGACAGACTGACAGACTGACAGACTGACAGACTGACAGACTGACAGACTGACAGACTGACAGACTGACAGACTGACAGACTGACAGACTGACAGACTGACAGACTGACAGACTGACAGACTGACAGACTGACAGACTGACAGACTGACAGACTGACAGACTGACAGACTGACAGACTGACAGACTGACAGACTGACAGACTGACAGACTGACAGACTGACAGACTGACAGACTGACAGACTGACAGACTGACAGACTGACAGACTGACAGACTGACAGACTGACAGACTGACAGACTGACAGACTGACAGACTGACAGACTGACAGACTGACAGACTGACAGACTGACAGACTGACAGACTGACAGACTGACAGACTGACAGACTGACAGACTGACAGACTGACAGACTGACAGACTGACAGACTGACAGACTGACAGACTGACAGACTGACAGACTGACAGACTGACAGACTGACAGACTGACAGACTGACAGACTGACAGACTGACAGACTGACAGACGACTGACAGACTGACAGACTGACAGACTGACAGACTGACAGACTGACAGACTGACAGACTGACAGACTGACAGACTGACAGACTGACAGACTGACAGACTGACAGACTGACAGACTGACAGACTGACAGACTGACAGACTGACAGACTGACTGACAGACTGACAGACTGACAGACTGACAGACTGACAGACTGACAGACTGACAGACTGACAGACTGACAGACTGACAGACTGACAGACTGACAGACTGACAGACTGACAGACTGACAGACTGACAGACTGACAGACTGACAGACTGACAGACTGACAGACTGACAGACTGACAGACTGACAGACTGACAGACTGACAGACTGACAGACTGACAGACTGACAGATGACAGACTGACAGACTGACAGACTGACAGACTGACAGACTGACAGACTGACAGACTGACAGACTGACAGACTGACAGACTGACAGACTGACAGACTGACAGACTGACAGACTGACAGACTGACAGACTGACAGACTGACAGACTGACAGACTGACAGACTGACAGACTGACAGACTGACAGACTGACAGACTGACAGACTGACAGACTGACAGACTGACAGACTGACAGACTGACAGACTGACAGACTGACAGACTGACAGACTGACAGACTGACAGACTGACAGACTGACAGACTGACAGACTGACAGACTGACAGACTGACAGACTGACAGACTGACAGACTGACAGACTGACAGACTGACAGACTGACAGACTGACAGACTGACAGACTGACAGACTGACAGACTGACAGACTGACAGACTGACAGACTGACAGACTGACAGACTGACAGACTGACAGACTGACAGACTGACAGACTGACAGCTGACTGACAGACTGACAGACTGACAGACTGACAGACTGACAGACTGACAGACTGACAGACTGACAGACTGACAGACTGACAGACTGACAGACTGACAGACTGACAGACTGACAGACTGACAGACTGACAGACTGACAGACTGACAGACTGACAGACTGACAGACTGACAGACTGACAGACTGACAGACTGACAGACTGACAGACTGACAGACTGACAGACTGACAGACTGACAGACTGACAGACTGACAGACTGACAGACTGACAGACTGACAGACTGACAGACTGACAGACTGACAGACTGACAGACTGACAGACTGACAGACTGACAGACTGACAGACTGACAGACTGACAGACTGACAGACTGACAGACTGACAGACTGACAGACTGACAGACTGACAGACTGACAGACTGACAGACTGACAGACTGACAGACTGACAGACTGACAGACTGACAGACTGACAGACTGACAGACTGACAGACTGACAGACTGACAGACTGACAGACTGACAGACTGACAGACTGACAGACTGACAGACTGACAGACTGACAGACTGACAGACTGACAGACTGACAGACTGACAGACTGACAGACTGACAGACTGACAGACTGACAGACTGACAGACTGACAGACTGACAGACTGACAGACTGACAGACTGACAGACTGACAGACTGACAGACTGACAGACTGACAGACTGACAGACTGACAGACTGACAGACTGACAGACTGACAGACTGACAGACTGACAGACTGACAGACTGACAGACTGACAGACTGACAGACTGACAGACTGACAGACTGACAGACTGACAGACTGACAGACTGACAGACTGACAGACTGACAGACTGACAGACTGACAGACTGACAGACTGACAGACTGACAGACTGACAGACTGACAGACTGACAGACTGACAGACTGACAGACTGACAGACTGACAGACTGACAGACTGACAGACTGACAGACTGACAGACTGACAGACTGACAGACTGACAGACTGACAGACTGACAGACTGACAGACTGACAGACTGACAGACTGACAGACTGACAGACTGACAGACTGACAGACTGACAGACTGACAGACTGACAGACTGACAGACTGACAGACTGACAGACTGACAGACTGACAGACTGACAGACTGACAGACTGACAGACTGACAGACTGACAGACTGACAGACTGACAGACTGACAGACTGACAGACTGACAGACTGACAGACTGACAGACTGACAGACTGACAGACTGACAGACTGACAGACTGACAGACTGACAGACTGACAGACTGACAGACTGACAGACTGACAGACTGACAGACTGACAGACTGACAGACTGACAGACTGACAGACTGACAGACTGACAGACTGACAGACTGACACTGACAGACTGACAGACTGACAGACTGACAGACTGACAGACTGACAGACTGACAGACTGACAGACTGACAGACTGACAGACTGACAGACTGACAGACTGACAGACTGACAGACTGACAGACTGACAGACTGACAGACTGACAGACTGACAGACTGACAGACTGACAGACTGACAGACTGACAGACTGACAGACTGACAGACTGACAGACTGACAGACTGACAGACTGACAGGACTGACAGACTGACAGACTGACAGACTGACAGACTGACAGACTGACAGACTGACAGACTGACAGACTGACAGACTGACAGACGACAGACTGACAGACTGACGACTGACAGACTGACAGACTGACAGACTGACAGACTGACAGACTGACAGACTGACAGACTGACAGACTGACAGACTGACAGACTGACAGACTGACAGACTGACAGACTGACAGACTGACAGACTGACAGACTGACAGACTGACAGACTGACAGACTGACAGACTGACAGACTGACAGACTGACAGACTGACAGACTGACAGACTGACAGACTGACAGACTGACAGACTGACAGACTGACAGACTGACAGACTGACAGACTGACAGACTGACAGACTGACAGACTGACAGACTGACAGACTGACAGACTGACAGACTGACAGACTGACAGACTGACAGACTGACAGACTGACAGACTGACAGACTGACAGACTGACAGACTGACAGACTGACAGACTGACAGACTGACAGACTGACAGACTGACAGACTGACAGACTGACAGACTGACAGACTGACAGACTGACAGACTGACAGACTGACAGACGACAGACTGACAGACTGACAGACTGACAGACTGACAGACTGACAGACTGACAGACTGACAGACTGACAGACTGACAGACTGACAGACTGACAGACTGACAGACTGACAGACTGACAGACTGACAGACTGACAGACTGACAGACTGACAGACTGACAGACTGACAGACTGACAGACTGACAGACTGACAGACTGACAGACTGACAGACTGACAGACTGACAGACTGACAGACTGACAGACTGACAGACTGACAGACTGACAGACTGACAGACTGACAGACTGACAGACTGACAGACTGACAGACTGACAGACTGACAGACTGACAGACTGACAGACTGACAGACTGACAGACTGACAGACTGACAGACTGACAGACTGACAGACTGACAGACTGACAGACTGACAGACTGACAGACTGACAGACTGACAGACTGACAGACTGACAGACTGACAGACTGACAGACTGACAGACTGACAGACTGACAGACTGACAGACTGACAGACTGACAGACTGACAGACTGACAGACTGACAGACTGACAGACTGACAGACTGACAGACTGACAGACTGACAGACTGACAGACTGACAGACTGACAGACTGACAGACTGACAGACTGACAGACTGACAGACTGACAGACTGACAGACTGACAGACTGACAGACTGACAGACTGACAGACTGACAGACTGACAGACTGACAGACTGACAGACTGACAGACTGACAGACTGACAGACTGACAGACTGACAGACTGACAGACTGACAGACTGACAGACTGACAGACTGACAGACTGACAGACTGACAGACTGACAGACTGACAGACTGACAGACTGACAGACTGACAGACTGACAGACTGACAGACTGACAGACTGACAGACTGACAGACTGACAGACTGACAGACTGACAGACTGACAGACTGACAGACTGACAGACTGACAGACTGACAGACTGACAGACTGACAGACTGACAGACTGACAGACTGACAGACTGACAGACTGACAGACTGACAGACTGACAGACTGACAGACTGACAGACTGACAGACTGACAGACTGACAGACTGACAGACTGACAGACTGACAGACTGACAGACTGACAGACTGACAGACTGACAGACTGACAGACTGACAGACTGACAGACTGACAGACTGACAGACTGACAGACTGACAGACTGACAGACTGACAGACTGACAGACTGACAGACTGACAGACTGACAGACTGACAGACTGACAGACTGACAGACTGACAGACTGACAGACTGACAGACTGACAGACTGACAGACTGACAGACTGACAGACTGACAGACTGACAGACTGACAGACTGACAGACTGACAGACTGACAGACTGACAGACTGACAGACTGACAGACTGACAGACTGACAGACTGACAGACTGACAGACTGACAGACTGACAGACTGACAGACTGACAGACTGACAGACTGACAGACTGACAGACTGACAGACTGACAGACTGACAGACTGACAGACTGACAGACTGACAGACTGACAGACTGACAGACTGACAGACTGACAGACTGACAGACTGACAGACTGACAGACTGACAGACTGACAGACTGACAGACTGACAGACTGACAGACTGACAGACTGACAGACTGACAGACTGACAGACTGACAGACTGACAGACTGACAGACTGACAGACTGACAGACTGACAGACTGACAGACTGACAGACTGACAGACTGACAGACTGACAGACTGACAGACTGACAGACTGACAGACTGACAGACTGACAGACTGACAGACTGACAGACTGACAGACTGACAGACTGACAGACTGACAGACTGACAGACTGACAGACTGACAGACTGACAGACTGACAGACTGACAGACTGACAGACTGACAGACTGACAGACTGACAGACTGACAGACTGACAGACTGACAGACTGACAGACTGACAGACTGACAGACTGACAGACTGACAGACTGACAGACTGACAGACTGACAGACTGACAGACTGACAGACTGACAGACTGACAGACTGACAGACTGACAGACTGACAGACTGACAGACTGACAGACTGACAGACTGACAGACTGACAGACTGACAGACTGACAGACTGACAGACTGACAGACTGACAGACTGACAGACTGACAGACTGACAGACTGACAGACTGACAGACTGACAGACTGACAGACTGACAGACTGACAGACTGACAGACTGACAGACTGACAGACTGACAGACTGACAGACTGACAGACTGACAGACTGACAGACTGACAGACTGACAGACTGACAGACTGACAGACTGACAGACTGACAGACTGACAGACTGACAGACTGACAGACTGACAGACTGACAGACTGACAGACTGACAGACTGACAGACTGACAGACTGACTGACAGACTGACAGACTGACAGACTGACAGACTGACAGACTGACAGACTGACAGACTGACAGACTGACAGACTGACAGACTGACAGACTGACAGACTGACAGACTGACAGACTGACAGACTGACAGACTGACAGACTGACAGACTGACAGACTGACAGACTGACAGACTGACAGACTGACAGACTGACAGACTGACAGACTGACAGACTGACAGACTGACAGACTGACAGACTGACAGACTGACAGACTGACAGACTGACAGACTGACAGACTGACAGACTGACAGACTGACAGACTGACAGACTGACAGACTGACAGACTGACAGACTGACAGACTGACAGACTGACAGACTGACAGACTGACAGACTGACAGACTGACAGACTGACAGACTGACAGACTGACAGACTGACAGACTGACAGACTGACAGACTGACAGACTGACAGACTGACAGACTGACAGACTGACAGACTGACAGACTGACAGACTGACAGACTGACAGACTGACAGACTGACAGACTGACAGACTGACAGACTGACAGACTGACAGACTGACAGACTGACAGACTGACAGACTGACAGACTGACAGACTGACAGACTGACAGACTGACAGACTGACAGACTGACAGACTGACAGACTGACAGACTGACAGACTGACAGACTGACAGACTGACAGACTGACAGACTGACAGACTGACAGACTGACAGACTGACAGACTGACAGACTGACAGACTGACAGACTGACAGACTGACAGACTGACAGACTGACAGACTGACAGACTGACAGACTGACAGACTGACAGACTGACAGACTGACAGACTGACAGACTGACAGACTGACAGACTGACAGACTGACAGACTGACAGACTGACAGACTGACAGACTGACAGACTGACAGACTGACAGACTGACAGACTGACAGACTGACAGACTGACAGACTGACAGACTGACAGACTGACAGACTGACAGACTGACAGACTGACAGACTGACAGACTGACAGACTGACAGACTGACAGACTGACAGACTGACAGACTGACAGACTGACAGACTGACAGACTGACAGACTGACAGACTGACAGACTGACAGACTGACAGACTGACAGACTGACAGACTGACAGACTGACAGACTGACAGACTGACAGACTGACAGACTGACAGACTGACAGACTGACAGACTGACAGACTGACAGACTGACAGACTGACAGACTGACAGACTGACAGACTGACAGACTGACAGACTGACAGACTGACAGACTGACAGACTGACAGACTGACAGACTGACAGACTGACAGACTGACAGACTGACAGACTGACAGACTGACAGACTGACAGACTGACAGACTGACAGACTGACAGACTGACAGACTGACAGACTGACAGACTGACAGACTGACAGACTGACAGACTGACAGACTGACAGACTGACAGACTGACAGACTGACAGACTGACAGACTGACAGACTGACAGACTGACAGACTGACAGACTGACAGACTGACAGACTGACAGACTGACAGACTGACAGACTGACAGACTGACAGACTGACAGACTGACAGACTGACAGACTGACAGACTGACAGACTGACAGACTGACAGACTGACAGACTGACAGACTGACAGACTGACAGACTGACAGACTGACAGACTGACAGACTGACAGACTGACAGACTGACAGACTGACAGACTGACAGACTGACAGACTGACAGACTGACAGACTGACAGACTGACAGACTGACAGACTGACAGACTGACAGACTGACAGACTGACAGACTGACAGACTGACAGACTGACAGACTGACAGACTGACAGACTGACAGACTGACAGACTGACAGACTGACAGACTGACAGACTGACAGACTGACAGACTGACAGACTGACAGACTGACAGACTGACAGACTGACAGACTGACAGACTGACAGACTGACAGACTGACAGACTGACAGACTGACAGACTGACAGACTGACAGACTGACAGACTGACAGACTGACAGACTGACAGACTGACAGACTGACAGACTGACAGACTGACAGACTGACAGACTGACAGACTGACAGACTGACAGACTGACAGACTGACAGACTGACAGACTGACAGACTGACAGACTGACAGACTGACAGACTGACAGACTGACAGACTGACAGACTGACAGACTGACAGACTGACAGACTGACAGACTGACAGACTGACAGACTGACAGACTGACAGACTGACAGACTGACAGACTGACAGACTGACAGACTGACAGACTGACAGACTGACAGACTGACAGACTGACAGACTGACAGACTGACAGACTGACAGACTGACAGACTGACAGACTGACAGACTGACAGACTGACAGACTGACAGACTGACAGACTGACAGACTGACAGACTGACAGACTGACAGACTGACAGACTGACAGACTGACAGACTGACAGACTGACAGACTGACAGACTGACAGACTGACAGACTGACAGACTGACAGACTGACAGACTGACAGACTGACAGACTGACAGACTGACAGACTGACAGACTGACAGACTGACAGACTGACAGACTGACAGACTGACAGACTGACAGACTGACAGACTGACAGACTGACAGACTGACAGACTGACAGACTGACAGACTGACAGACTGACAGACTGACAGACTGACAGACTGACAGACTGACAGACTGACAGACTGACAGACTGACAGACTGACAGACTGACAGACTGACAGACTGACAGACTGACAGACTGACAGACTGACAGACTGACAGACTGACAGACTGACAGACTGACAGACTGACAGACTGACAGACTGACAGACTGACAGACTGACAGACTGACAGACTGACAGACTGACAGACTGACAGACTGACAGACTGACAGACTGACAGACTGACAGACTGACAGACTGACAGACTGACAGACTGACAGACTGACAGACTGACAGACTGACAGACTGACAGACTGACAGACTGACAGACTGACAGACTGACAGACTGACAGACTGACAGACTGACAGACTGACAGACTGACAGACTGACAGACTGACAGACTGACAGACTGACAGACTGACAGACTGACAGACTGACAGACTGACAGACTGACAGACTGACAGACTGACAGACTGACAGACTGACAGACTGACAGACTGACAGACTGACAGACTGACAGACTGACAGACTGACAGACTGACAGACTGACAGACTGACAGACTGACAGACTGACAGACTGACAGACTGACAGACTGACAGACTGACAGACTGACAGACTGACAGACTGACAGACTGACAGACTGACAGACTGACAGACTGACAGACTGACAGACTGACAGACTGACAGACTGACAGACTGACAGACTGACAGACTGACAGACTGACAGACTGACAGACTGACAGACTGACAGACTGACAGACTGACAGACTGACAGACTGACAGACTGACAGACTGACAGACTGACAGACTGACAGACTGACAGACTGACAGACTGACAGACTGACAGACTGACAGACTGACAGACTGACAGACTGACAGACTGACAGACTGACAGACTGACAGACTGACAGACTGACAGACTGACAGACTGACAGACTGACAGACTGACAGACTGACAGACTGACAGACTGACAGACTGACAGACTGACAGACTGACAGACTGACAGACTGACAGACTGACAGACTGACAGACTGACAGACTGACAGACTGACAGACTGACAGACTGACAGACTGACAGACTGACAGACTGACAGACTGACAGACTGACAGACTGACAGACTGACAGACTGACAGACTGACAGACTGACAGACTGACAGACTGACAGACTGACAGACTGACAGACTGACAGACTGACAGACTGACAGACTGACAGACTGACAGACTGACAGACTGACAGACTGACAGACTGACAGACTGACAGACTGACAGACTGACAGACTGACAGACTGACAGACTGACAGACTGACAGACTGACAGACTGACAGACTGACAGACTGACAGACTGACAGACTGACAGACTGACAGACTGACAGACTGACAGACTGACAGACTGACAGACTGACAGACTGACAGACTGACAGACTGACAGACTGACAGACTGACAGACTGACAGACTGACAGACTGACAGACTGACAGACTGACAGACTGACAGACTGACAGACTGACAGACTGACAGACTGACAGACTGACAGACTGACAGACTGACAGACTGACAGACTGACAGACTGACAGACTGACAGACTGACAGACTGACAGACTGACAGACTGACAGACTGACAGACTGACAGACTGACAGACTGACAGACTGACAGACTGACAGACTGACAGACTGACAGACTGACAGACTGACAGACTGACAGACTGACAGACTGACAGACTGACAGACTGACAGACTGACAGACTGACAGACTGACAGACTGACAGACTGACAGACTGACAGACTGACAGACTGACAGACTGACAGACTGACAGACTGACAGACTGACAGACTGACAGACTGACAGACTGACAGACTGACAGACTGACAGACTGACAGACTGACAGACTGACAGACTGACAGACTGACAGACTGACAGACTGACAGACTGACAGACTGACAGACTGACAGACTGACAGACTGACAGACTGACAGACTGACAGACTGACAGACTGACAGACTGACAGACTGACAGACTGACAGACTGACAGACTGACAGACTGACAGACTGACAGACTGACAGACTGACAGACTGACAGACTGACAGACTGACAGACTGACAGACTGACAGACTGACAGACTGACAGACTGACAGACTGACAGACTGACAGACTGACAGACTGACAGACTGACAGACTGACAGACTGACAGACTGACAGACTGACAGACTGACAGACTGACAGACTGACAGACTGACAGACTGACAGACTGACAGACTGACAGACTGACAGACTGACAGACTGACAGACTGACAGACTGACAGACTGACAGACTGACAGACTGACAGACTGACAGACTGACAGACTGACAGACTGACAGACTGACAGACTGACAGACTGACAGACTGACAGACTGACAGACTGACAGACTGACAGACTGACAGACTGACAGACTGACAGACTGACAGACTGACAGACTGACAGACTGACAGACTGACAGACTGACAGACTGACAGACTGACAGACTGACAGACTGACAGACTGACAGACTGACAGACTGACAGACTGACAGACTGACAGACTGACAGACTGACAGACTGACAGACTGACAGACTGACAGACTGACAGACTGACAGACTGACAGACTGACAGACTGACAGACTGACAGACTGACAGACTGACAGACTGACAGACTGACAGACTGACAGACTGACAGACTGACAGACTGACAGACTGACAGACTGACAGACTGACAGACTGACAGACTGACAGACTGACAGACTGACAGACTGACAGACTGACAGACTGACAGACTGACAGACTGACAGACTGACAGACTGACAGACTGACAGACTGACAGACTGACAGACTGACAGACTGACAGACTGACAGACTGACAGACTGACAGACTGACAGACTGACAGACTGACAGACTGACAGACTGACAGACTGACAGACTGACAGACTGACAGACTGACAGACTGACAGACTGACAGACTGACAGACTGACAGACTGACAGACTGACAGACTGACAGACTGACAGACTGACAGACTGACAGACTGACAGACTGACAGACTGACAGACTGACAGACTGACAGACTGACAGACTGACAGACTGACAGACTGACAGACTGACAGACTGACAGACTGACAGACTGACAGACTGACAGACTGACAGACTGACAGACTGACAGACTGACAGACTGACAGACTGACAGACTGACAGACTGACAGACTGACAGACTGACAGACTGACAGACTGACAGACTGACAGACTGACAGACTGACAGACTGACAGACTGACAGACTGACAGACTGACAGACTGACAGACTGACAGACTGACAGACTGACAGACTGACAGACTGACAGACTGACAGACTGACAGACTGACAGACTGACAGACTGACAGACTGACAGACTGACAGACTGACAGACTGACAGACTGACAGACTGACAGACTGACAGACTGACAGACTGACAGACTGACAGACTGACAGACTGACAGACTGACAGACTGACAGACTGACAGACTGACAGACTGACAGACTGACAGACTGACAGACTGACAGACTGACAGACTGACAGACTGACAGACTGACAGACTGACAGACTGACAGACTGACAGACTGACAGACTGACAGACTGACAGACTGACAGACTGACAGACTGACAGACTGACAGACTGACAGACTGACAGACTGACAGACTGACAGACTGACAGACTGACAGACTGACAGACTGACAGACTGACAGACTGACAGACTGACAGACTGACAGACTGACAGACTGACAGACTGACAGACTGACAGACTGACAGACTGACAGACTGACAGACTGACAGACTGACAGACTGACAGACTGACAGACTGACAGACTGACAGACTGACAGACTGACAGACTGACAGACTGACAGACTGACAGACTGACAGACTGACAGACTGACAGACTGACAGACTGACAGACTGACAGACTGACAGACAGACATACAGACGGACAGAATTTTTAGACCATCTTTTTTCGTCTTCGCTATCATCGTAATATCATGTTTGATTATTATCTCACAACTTTTTTTTTCGACGAATGCATAACTTGCCTTATAGTACCTATAATCGCAAGTAAAAAATCTTACACCCTTATATTTTTCTGTTACAATAAGGTTCGGGTATTGTAAAAGTGTAAGACTTTGCCATTTAGTATATTTTGTTGTTTTAGTGCAAAAAAATGCTACACTTTTACACTTATACAATGATACAAGACCAGATACATCGGATCGTGAATACCCCTACTGTGAAGACTCCTCTACTAATACGAGTATGTATGTAGCAACACTGAATCAAAAGTTAAAATCTGTTTTACATTTGTTCTGAAATATGTTAGTTTGTGCTCAAAAATTTTACACTCTTGTATTTTTCTGTTATAATAGGGTTCGGGTATAGTAAAGGTGTAAAAGTGTAAGACTTTGACATTCAGTATATTTTGTTGTTGTACTGCAAAATAATGCTACACTTTTACACTGTTGCAATGGTACACCACCAGTTACATCACGATCCGATCCGATGATACTCCTATTATATTGTTCATCCAGAATTTCACAACAGAGCATGTGTGTTCATGGATAGTTTGGATTTGGATCATAGATAAATGCTTGATTGCAACCACATTTCAATTTTACAAAAAGAGTCGAATGGGAAAAGTGACTTCAGGGGCCGAATTACCGCATCAGTTATCGAGTCATACGTGACTGAATTATGTAAATTTGGCATTATCGCTCACGTTATCGAGCAGTCTAGTACAATAATTTGACATTCTCTCTTCAGTTATCGAACTGAATTTTATTCGTCAGATGAGAAACCGACTGATAGAACGTATTTGATTTGAATTCAAAATAAATCAACAACAAAAAATTATAATGGCAGAATTTATGTCAAAACATAATGATTTGACAAAAAACGTATTGCTAAATTGTCAACAAGGAAAGGCAACATCCATAAGATTTTGGCAGCAGCTGATAGACAATTTAAATTCAATAGGGCCATCAATTAAGGATGTCAAAGGCGTCTTTATTCAGCCTTAATCTTTTAATGAAACTTTAAATAGAAATATTCTGTAATTATAATGCATGTAGGTATATGTATATGTACATAATATAATTTTTGGATACTTACGCAGAATTTGACAAAGACAGAGGATTGCTTTTGTCCCTTAGGAGTCTGCGCTCCATAGCTTCGTACATCTCATCTTCTGGTTGATGTGAATTAAATGTTACTTATTATGTACATATGTATGTACGTATAAAAATATTTTTTAAATCCTCACTATCTGAATCGCTTGATAAAAAGAAATAATCCATTTTTAAAAAACTAGAAACTCGCGAAAAATTTGTTGTTTTTACAAAAAAATGAAATTTGTTTGTCCAAAAATAAATTAAATGAATACAAATTTCATCTGTCAAACAAGAAAGACTCGATAAAAATCAATAGAGACTCGATGTAGTAGAATAGAATTACTACAATTTAAAATAGTTACACGATACGTTAGTCTACGAATGCCATCATGCCAAAGTGATCACTAGTTCATTCGATAACTGATGGGACTCACTCACTCGATCACTGATGCGGTAATTCGGCCCCAGAATTTAAAGGAATATAGGGTGGCGGAACCAGTGGTCGGCCACCTAACCTAACCTTTTTTTACGTTTGACTGTCCCTTAAAATTCAGTTGTTCGAGTTTTTGATATAAAATTTAGTTTATCTGATTTCTTGGACTGTCTAAATTTCGAAATTCTTGTTTTTTAGTCAATTTGCCATAAAAAAAAAACGAAATATTACAAACAAATGAAATGCAAGTGTGATTCTTAAGAAGTCGGTTCCCTAAACTCCAGAGGTCGGCCGCATGAGTTTCCAGTAGTCGGACTCATTATAAAAATTTATATTTTCATAGCATTCAGTTAAATAAAAAATGTGATGGAAAGATTTCATTTGGTCTAAGAACGTCATTTCATATTAGGTACAAAGACATTTTTTTTTTTACAAAAGTTAACTAATAAGAAAAAAATACGTTTAATTTATATTAAAATGAAAACTAATAATAATAATAATAATAATAATAATGATAATAATAATAATAATAATATTAATAACATGCCTTTAAGACCTAAGGTCTTTTTTAATGCAGCGTGAATTGCACGGCACTAATTAGAAGGAATAGAAAGATAGGAATATATGAAGCAACTAATTTTTTTACATATAAAAAATATTTACGTAATTTCAGACAAATGTTATTAAACATTGCTTTAGATAAATCAACAAAAAGGCAACTATATTTATTTATTTATTTGTCTACAAATTTAAAAAAAAAATATTAGTTCTGAGATTGCAAAATTCCATATAAATATTTTTTTAAACAATACTTTGATGCATTGAAATCAATAACATTAAAATACTTATTAAAGTCTACACATGCAGTAAACAAGGATCATCAATTCTATAATTTGTTCTGTTAAATCCTTGGCTTAGAAAGTCCCCAGATCTAAAGGATCGTGAGTATATACTTAGGTTGAGTTGTGATAAAATATATTCGGAATTAATTTCTCCAATCAAAACATCATAAATAAATAAAATTCAAGAAACTGTTCTTCTATTCATTAGTGACGGTAAATTCATTAAAGCAAGGCGTTGATGGTAGATGTGTGTTGATATTCCATGGTAGATGTCGCAAGGCATAATGAAGAAATCGTTTTTGTACTGAGTCCAGTCGATTAATATTATTTTGATAGCTCGGACTCCAAACACAGCTACAGTATTCGATATTCGATCGCACAAGAGAGCAGTATAAGGTTCTTAAAATGTATGGGTCTCTAAATTCCTTTGAAAATCGACAAACGAAACCCAATCTTCATTTTGCTTTGTTAATGATATGATCAATATGTTTATTGAAGTCAAATTTAGAGTCCATTATAACGCCAAGATCACAAAAATGATCAACTCTTTTGAGTGGTTGACCACACAACATATAGATATTAGAGAAAGGGCACTTTTGCGAGTAAAGGACATACACTTGCACTTTGATACATTGAGTTCCATATCATTGACTTTACACCAAAGGGAAACACTATTTAAATCTTTTGGCAGTAATTCATAGTCATTATTATTTTTGTAAGATAATCGCAGCTTAGCAACATCGGCGAACAAAAGTATTTGTGAATAGTTATTTATTTATTTTATTGCAGTATGTATATCATTTATAAATATAAAAAGGGACCTAAATAGCTTCCTTGAGGAACTCCGGAATGCACAATTATTTTTTTTGATGTTTTATTTTTAAGGTAAACGAACTGTGATCTGCAACATAAATATGACTCCAGGCAGTCTAAAAACCAATTCGGCAGCCCGGTGTTCATTAGTTTTTTTTTTTCTTCAAAAGTAACGTATGATTCACACGGTCGAATGCTTTTGAAAAATCCAAGTATGCGACGTCAGTTTGAAATCCATTTTGGTTCTCAACAACATCCGAACAAAACTCCATCAAGTTGGTTGCTGTAGATTTACCTTTCATAAATCCATGCTGATGTGGCGAAATGACGTTTTTATATTTATTTTCAATTATTTCTAATATAATCTTTTCAAAGAATTTTGGTATACACGAAAACTTGGCAATGCCTCTATAGTTGGATATACTACATTTATTTCCGTTTTTGAAAAGTGGCATAATAAATGAGGACTTCCAAAAATTTGGAAAAAAAAGGACGAGCCAAAACATAAATAGAACGTCGAACAATACAGGCTGGTATTGTATCAGGACTATAGAATGATGAATCTTTTAGCTTGGATACACGGCCTATGAGATAATTTTCGTCAATTACTGGTCTAAAAACATCAAGTGGAAAAAAATTTGATATAGTTCCAGGGTTATCACAGTTTCTATCACAAATGTTATCATAGTTATCATCACAGGTATTACCTCAGCTATTATTCTTTTTATAAACGCTATAAACTATCATTGGAAGAAAAATCCTTATAGGTCATCAGAGCTGGAAAATTATTTGTCTTCCTTTTATACAAAATCAAAAAAAATTCCTAGGGTCATCACGGATTTCACCCTTAAGATTGCTCAAGTACAGTTGACAACTTGACCTTATTTTGCATGGAGTTGTCTCCTAGCTAAAGAGTAATTGGTGTAGTCAACTGCAAATTTTGATGATAAATATTTCTTGTAAGTTTGGGTTTTATTATTTCTCAATTTCCTTATTTCTTTTGTAAACCACCTTGGACTTAAGCTTTCAGCGGCAATTTTTTTTAACGGAACTCGTAAAGATAAACATTTTTTGAGTACGTCGTAAGATAAAGCACAGCTGAGCTCTACATCGGTTTCTTCATAAATATTATTCCAGTTATAATTCTCCAGAAGGTTAAGAAATCTTATATCATCAATTTTTCGAAAATCTGGAACTCTTTCACTGAAAACTGAAGATTTTGAGCATCCATCAATATAAAAATGAACGTCAATCGCAGAATGATGAACAGAATTTTCAAACGGGAAGTTATGGGCTGCAGAAACCGAAGAGAATTTAGGTACATCTGTGAAGAACAAATCAATGACTTTCCCATTTGAATTTAGAATGTGATTTTTTTGATACAGTTCAATACTTGCGCATTCATCCGTAAAACAATTTTCAGTTCCCAAAGCATTTTCTCTTAAGTCCACAGGAAATAAGGGAGACAAAAAGGATCCACCTTTAGGATCTGACATCCAATTAACGCGAGATAAGTTGAAGTCTCCAAGAATGAAGCAGTTGGCAGAAGGAAACTTTTTACTAGCAAGAGATATATCATCGGCGCTTAGATTGTATGTACTTTGTGTAGAAAGTGGGGGATATAAGAACATGTAAATAAGAAATGGCGTTTCATAATGATTGCTTCAACACATATAAATTCAATTGAAACTTAATTTGAAAGAGTTACACTTTTAGAATGGAAACATGAGCGAATGGCAATCACCACTCCACCTCCAACAGAACAACTACTGTTTAATACATTTCTGTCACAACGATAAATGTTAAAATCGCTGCATAATATTTCACTGTCATAAACAGAATCGCTTAACCACGTCTCAGATAAAATATTCACATTATAATCAGTGCAAAAAGATTTGTTATATAAGTTATTAAGTTTAGATTTCATGCCATTAGTGTTGTGGTAGAACAAATTTAAAATATTTTTTGATTTAAATCGTTTTTAAGATGAATGGATTTAAATGATGAGGGTTGATTTAACTTTACTGGCCTTTGAGATTTTCGGGGACGGTGTTCAAATTCTCGAATAAGAACATATTCAGGCCAAAACTTTTGATTGATTAAAACATTAAATAAGTAATGCGGTACGGTTACTTTAAATGATGAAATCTCTCTAGCGGTATTAAATTCATATTTCAAAATATTAATTCCGTTTGTTGTTTCAAGACCCGAACAAGTTTTAATATAATTTAAGACATCATCAATGGAAGTCGTAGAATCTAACGCGATAGAAACAGCACGTTAATTGGTGGTATAGCTTTAAGTAAAGGGGGTTGGCTAGTAGGTTTTATTTGAGATTCGATTGGAAATGATTTAGAGCAAATTGGGAGATCTGGATTTAATGGATTTGTTGTATCGATAGCACTTTCCAGCTCTATCACCATAGTCTGCAGAACATCTTCTATGTTTACCGAATCCTCAATAGGTGGAATTAGATTTCCCTTAGTTGTTGTAGTGTTCGTTGTTAGATGCAACTTTTGTTCGCAGACTCTGATGTATACTCAGCCTTACTTTTGTTGCTTCTCGTCAAAGGGGGTGCCTTGACTAGACCGGCCAGCAGAGCTTTAAGCTTATTCAACGATGTTTGAATTTCAATTAATTTCATGCTGTTTTCATAAACCTTAGCGCGAAGAAACTAGCATCTTGAGAATTACATTTATTACAAAAATAGTGAAAGTTAGGAACACTTGCAATTTTGTGAAGTGTTTTCAAATCGACTTTACCACAACTTACATGAATAGCATCTCCACAACTACCACACAAAATAAATTTTTCATTTGATAGTATATCTTTCGAACACACTAAACAATACATTTTATTGGAAAAGTATAGAAAACAAGTGTTAGCACTGAATTTAAATTATATAATTACACAGTATGCAATACTTTTAAATGTTTTAACTTTTAAGGTTGTCCGCCTGTGGGTGTGCAACGGTTTATGATGCTGTGTTCTGCAGATTTTGCACTCAACAGATTTGGCACTCAACTTATGTTAATAATGAGACACTGATTATTAAATAATAAGAGTATCAATCAATTTAAGTCACTCAAAGGATGCAATAAATTATGCGAAATTAAAAACAGCAATAAAATGCACTGAATCAAAAACTGTTCACAAATTATTTGATTAATAGACATAGTTTATTGTTGCATTAACAAATTTAAAACACTTGATAAACAAGAATAAGAAATATATAAGAAATAAGTTGTCAAAACACAGAAGAAGTAAACGCGAACTTATGCTCCTAAGACCAGGGTTCGGTTTGTATTTATACTTACGAAAAAGTTTAGTTTTCTTAATATGTTTTCTTGTTTCTGAAATGTTTTGAGATTTCTATGGTATAGCATATGTAGTAATGTAATGTGGCCGCTCAGTGGTTGGACGGTGCGTATACAAAATAATGAAATTATTACTGCTAAAATCAATTAGGTCCATGGAAAATGCGTTTGTTGAGTACACCGACCAGAAACATTATTGGCCGTTTGATATTAATTTAATATTAAAAGGCGTTTTCGATCGCATCTGGCCACTTTTTGACCTACATACTATTATGGTTTCCCAATGAATCATTATGCAATTTGTTGTATCATTTGAGAACTAAGCCAATACCTGATTTCGGAAACAGGCAGAAAGATGTTTCGTTGACGTTATCAAAATATATGAAGCGTCTCCCAAAACGTCTTCGAGGCATCTATTTTTCGTAAATACTATTTTAGCTCCAGGAACTACTTCGTCACTGTCGCTTGTATTGACAACTTCGAAGATATTTATAGAACTCATAGTATCAAGTCTTCCATCTAAGACTGGGTTATTATAATTCTCTTTTAAAACGTTTGCACCGTTTTTAATAAACCTGATGATGTTTGTGAGAGTTCACATTTGTCAGAGGTCTATGGACCACTTTAAAAAATTTGTATTCCTTAATCGCACTAAGGTCTGAATTGGAATAATTTTTTATTATAATTTATTATGATTATTTCGGTCTTGTATATTACTTTTAGGAAACCCGAACTCCCGAATTGTCTATTTCAATTTAAAATGTTTATCTAGTTTTGTTTAGTACTGAAGGAAGTGCCTCTTTCGTGTAGTTATAAAATATTCTTTTGCTCTTCGTTGTTTCCATTTTTAAAGTTCTTTATTACAGCATATTAAACAAATTTTACGAAATTTGTATAAGCTATCCATGATCATTTTTTAGACATTGTACATGTATACATTTTATTTATAAATTGCGAAATTTTTTATAAGTGCTTTAAAAGAGCAATTAGGTTTAATAATGGCGAGTGCAGTGAATTGTTCTTACGAAAAGCAAAAAACTTCTAAATACTAGTGGAGTATGTTGCAAGTTCTCCGTGAGTAAAAACAACCCAGGGAAGTTAGTAAATTTTACTGTAACTCACTTATAAATAAATATGTCTATTTTTAGTAATATTTCTTAAAAAATGAATTATATTTGTAACTTATCTAAGTAAAACTTACATAATATAGGGTTTTCCAATAAGAGGTGTTATTTTGATATTCAAAAAAAAAGAAATGCGTTGTTGAAGCGTGTATCGTTCCAATTTTATTAATAGCGTAGTTTCTACTTGTCCAATGTCAAAAAATGACAGCTCTAAAAGTGACAGCTACCTAAATAGCGGGCTATTCAAAATAACACCTCTTATTGGAAAACCCTGGAAAACCCTTGGTTTTTCCAATAAGAGGTGTAATTTTGATATTCAAAAAAAAGAAATGCGTTGTTGAAGCGTGTATCGTTCCATTTTTATTAATAGCGTAGTTTCTACTTGTCAAATGTCAAAAAATGACAGCTTCAAAAGTGACAGCTACCGTAATAGCGGGCTATTCAAAATAACACCTCTTATTGGAAAACCCCTTATAATTCTAGCCAAACTAAACCCAATAGGCCGACATAAGAACACGTGTCTTCTAAAGTCGGCCCCAATACCTCTTAACGTTAACAGGCAGCCGACTACTATAACCATGGAATATTTTTGGATTGTTTTGGTATAAATAAATAGAAAATAAAATTTCCTTTAACTTTGCATACCCAGTTTAAAAAAAATAAAAATAGTGGTCTTCAGTAGTCGGCCGGGGGCCGAGCTCGGGAGAATTGAAAAAAATTGCCTCTTAAAACCGGCCCCTTGTAAATTATTAGCAAACAATATTTTTAAAGTTTTATAGTCAAAAACAACAAATATAAGCTATAAATACTTAAGAAACAATCACAAAATGCATCTACATTCGATAGCTTGGCGATTTTAGCTCCTTTTAAAAATCACATCCACTACTTTTTTTCTATCGAAAAGGCACATTTCAAACGAAAGCGAAAACTTGAGCCAAACATGCATTTTTTACAAGAAAACCAGTAGCTACAATAGAATTAAATTTTGGAAAATATTTTTTGCCGGGGGGTTTAAACGAAAACTTTTGCTATTAACTTGCACTTTAGAACAAAGTGGCTAGAGGTACTAGAGGTGGCCGACCTCACATGACATCACACTACTTAGGTGCTCACATATCCATTCGGAAAAAAACATCCATTTATCATCAAACGAACTATATGGAGGATCTATTTTGAATTCAATTAAACATAGTTAACTTGACGCGAAAGTGTAGATAATTGAGGAATTTTTAATTAATTTTCAAATCGAAATGGTAAACTTTACTTGAATTGCTTTACTAAAATACAAAACCTTCGTGTAGAAACTTTAAACATACATATTTTTTTTGGAGTTTGCAATCCAGAAGGTATGTGCACACATATTTTTGTGAACGCAAAACCTATCTTACACATTTCTGTATTCTGTGTGGACGTTTTACTTTAATCATCTTGTATGTGTAAGTCGTAAAAATATATTCAGGGCCCTTTCCACGAGAAGGTTTATGTTTTTTTTCTTTTATATTCACATTCTTTTTAAAAGTAATTCAGACCGAGTTTCGCCGCGTTATGGCAGATACATATACATACATGTACCCACTTATTTGATTTTATTGATAATTCTCCACATAAATTTAATTTATCTGTAATTTTATTAAATTGAAATATTTGCTCTGTGTTTACATATTTGTTTTTGAATTATTTTTTGGATACGACTATTTTTTTAAGCGTTTAAGCATGTACATAATTATGTCCATAATCTATTCCTAGCTATTAAGGCAGTATAGCTGCATAGGTTAATACAAAAGTGAATAAAGGCAAGATATTGTGAACGGCTACACTACTGACCGAATCCCTCTTTATCTGCTTCCTTGCTTGCCAATTATGTACATACTATAATAGGTGCCTTAACCCTGATATTTTACAATTAAAAAGAAAGAGATTAAGGTAAGCATATAGAAATAACGTTACTGTTGATACAAGCACCTATTTGTGGAATATAAATTTCAGCACCACTTTTTAGGCGCCAGTTATAGCTTTCATTGAAACTCATCATTGAAAACTTTGACTATCCATTCTGGGCACTTTAACAAATAAAACTGATATCGTTTTGGTACTAAAATGAATTTAATGAGATATATAATATTTTTTGTCAAAAAAGTATTTTAATTGCGCTACCACTTTCTTGTAAATTCACTTTTGATTTTTCAATGATGAAAAGCGTTTTCAATGATCATTCAATGAAAACCAAACCAAAACGACATCGGTTTTGTTTGTTTAAGTGCCTCAGAATTGATGTCAAAGTTTTCAATGATGAGTTTCAATGAAAGCTATAACTGGCGCCTAATTGCTGTTTCCATTAAAAAAATTTACGTATTGGTTAACACCAATACGTCTGCTCAAATAATATAAACAGTCATGTCACATGACAGAGGCGTTGAACTTCGTTTATTTTTTATTGACTTTTCGTAACCAATATGCTTTCTGTTTTTAGAAATTTAAATTGAGAAGAAAAAAATTATGTAGATATGTATGTATTTACAGCATTTGCCGCTGAATTGTGCTGGTCATATTGTCAGAATGTTTGGTCAATTATCCAGATGCTTCGATTCGAAAACCCGCAGAATTGACCCAGCTGTTCCAAATTAAGCGAAATAAACGGATTTAGCTTAGTTTTGAATAGGTCGGTTAATTCTGCGGGTTGTAAGACAACTGTGAACTAATCCAAATTAAATAAATTGCCCGACTGGATCGCAAGTACTTGCTCTTATGTTCGATCATATCGTTAGCAAAATAATATCATTAGGAACCGCTAAATATATTTTTAAAATCGTTTTACTTGCGATTATAGGAACTATAAGGCAAGTTATGTATTCGTAAAAAAAAAATTCTAACGATCAAACATGACATTACGATCATAGAGAAGCCTAAAAAAGTGATCGACAAAAAATATCTGTCTGTCAGTCTGTTAGGCCCTTAATTTAGGCGCCGAAAATTAATACTTGATACATGTATAACAGTTAGTTACAAATATTTTTCGATATGGGAGGGGGCTATCTCTCCATGTTTAGTCAGGAGGATTAATTTAGGTACTAAAACAAAAAAAAAACTTAAAATTAAAAAAAAAAAAAAATACGGCAATTTTTGCAATAAAGTTTTGAAACATAAGAAGAGAGAAGCAATTATTGTCAACAACAATTGTGTCTAAACTAAAGTTTGACTGTAAGGTAAACCATTTTCATGAAAATATGAATTGCAATCGGCTCACAAGCATATCTTCACAGAGTCAACTTGTACCGAAAGAGATACGATCCTTTACTGTTGTGTCCAGTGGGAACTTTGTTAAACCTGCACAGAAAGTATGGTGGTTTTTTACGTTCCGTAGAAAAATGGTGGGATTTTGTTTGGAATCAGATGGGACTCAAGAAATCTCATCTGGCATCACTGTTATTAATTGAATTGGAATGTACATTGTTTATTTACTCTGAAACTGGCAATGGCGCAGTTTATATAGTGTTTAACTGCTAACTTAGACGTGTGAGTTCGATTTCCACGCTATGCAGCATTCTTTTCTATATCTCCAATCTTAATTGGATGCCGCCCGTGGGTTAAAATGAGATAGTAAATACCTAATTCTTAAATGCACTGTGCCAACACAAAATTATTTCCTATCTTTCTATTCCTTCTAACTAGCGCCGTGCAATCCAGGTTGCATTTAAAAGACCTTAGGTGCTAGATAAGCCTCTGTGCAAAAAATATTATAAATTATTATTATAACTTTATTTATTTTCAGTTTTTAAATAACAAAATATATTGTCTTGAAGAAAACAAATTAACAGGAGGCAGTCGTTAGGACTGCCGATGGAAGTGAAAATTTTAAACTATGGAATATGATAGGGTGAAAAAAGCAGCAATTTTCACATTGAAATTACTTGTAATTTTACAAATTGAAATTTTCTTATCTTATATCGCTAACACCTAATCTGATTTTGTAATTTTCGCTTTCTTTTTTTAACTTCCTCCATTGTTTCTTGAACTTTCCTTTTAGTACCTTCTGAAGACGAAGCGTATATTTTCTTTTATAGAATCTCTACTAATATCTATGTTCCTGTCAAAATAAGTTTATCGAAGTGGAATAATAAAATAGCTAAAAATGCAACATACAAATAGAAGAAAATAATTTAAAGCACCAAAAATAAATAAATAAATATTAAATAATATCAAGTTTTTAGACGCAAATATTAACACAATTATTAGAGATACATATAAAACACATCCTTTTTTATTTTATTCTCTTTAGAACAATATCAAAGTTAATACTTATATGCGGGTAGGCGACCGTCGGGTCACTTAGCTCATACTCATCAGGTCATAAGAATGTATGTTTTTTTTCATTTTTTTTGTAAATTCATTTTTATTTATTATTAACTTAAAACTATGTCAAAGCTTGACAAAAAGTCTAAGACTAGCCTAATTATCAATAACTTACAAATACAGTATACGCTCGATATAGTGAATTTCGTTCGAGTGAATTATCCAATTTAGTGAACACACAAAATTTTATACAGGGTACTCAAAATAGTGAACAACAAAAACCTCGATATAGTGAATACTGATATGTTTCTTAGAATTTTTCACCTAAAATGCGTTCACAGCTGTCGATATGGTTTTACCGTTTAGTTTCATGTCGTTTTAATCATAATCTCTTCAAATATTTTATGTCTGTGTCCTTTTTCATCAAAGGATGTTGTTATTTATATTGATAAGGTCATTAAATGGGCGGTACATAATAATGCAGATTATTCTGACATTTTAATTTTAAAGCATTTAATAAAAAAGCTGTACAAAACAATTTAAAATTAAAAAAGACACAAAGGAAGGTTGACGAATAATTATTATTTTTCCAAATTTTTACTTTTTGTTATACTAATAAGAATTCTCTCTCGAAATAATGAACAATCTGGAAATACTGATCATGTCTGGTCTTAATTACTTCACTTTATCGAGCGTCTACTGTAATTTACTGGCCCTTTACAGGCGCTTTAAGCTAAGCTATATTTCTTAATACTGATGTCTTTCGAACTAAAAACTATTTTAATTAATTGTAATTATTTAATTTTTGTTCTACCAACTTCGGTCCCATATTATTTATTTTTAAATGTTTACTTATAAACTAGCTAAAGCTAGACTTAAAATAATTAAAACTAATTTAAACTTCATACAACCAACTTATACTTACTAAAAATAACTTAAACTACTTAAGATGCATTGCCGCTTATTTGAATAGGGTGACACATTTTTCACCCACTGTTAGCCTCTCTGCGTATGTATTGCAATGACACATCTTTGTTATATATGCAATGAAAGAGCATCATTATGCGCTTAGTTTGGGTGAAAACTGTTTGTCTTCACGCTTACCGTTATTCTCACAGGGTAGCTAGACTAGATACATTCATAAAAACAAGCATTTTTTTTTGGCTCATCTGAATAGGTTCAACGAATGAAATGGAATAAAACAATAAAAGTAATTGCAATTTAATGATTTATTTTGCACTTTAGTATTAGTATGAATATTTTACGGGAATTAATAATGAGTGAATGAATTTTAATATAGTCTCGTAAATTCGGTTTGGAATGGAACTATACAATTCTTCCAGGTATTGATGCGAAATTTCAGGCCAGGCTTTTTTAATTGCTTCGATTAATGACTTTTTGTCTTCAAATTGTCTCCCTGACTCGTATACCTTAAGTGATAGAAGTCCCAACACAATTCACTATTAGTGTCAATATTAGGAGTATTGAGGCCACACCAGCCTCTTCACATTTTGACTCTCAATCCACTGCTTTATCGTCCTCGCTTTATGGATAATGGCATTATCATGTTGGAATGTCCACGATATTGGTCCAAACAGGTCACAAATCTGTGTAAAGGCCTTTTCTAGCACACCTTTATAAGAATTTGCGTTCATTCTCGTTGTAACAAATTGGGGTTCCAAGGTTCCGCAGAAATAATGCTCCTATTTTCGTAGGTCATGGAAATAATAATTATATCCATCAGGACCCTCTAAATTGAACTTTTTATCATATGAAAAAATCACGTTTTGCCACTCCGACTTCCACGACATGTATTTTTTACAGAATTGGATAGGAATTTCTTTCCTAGATTCGTTAAGTGGTGCTTTTTCTGAATTTTGTTTCTTTTCAAATGATTAGCACTTTTAATAACGCGTTTTACCGTCGCTAAACTACATTTTACATCGGTGTTTAACTTTATTTTTGACCCGGAATCATGAGAATTAGTACCTGCTGTGATGATAGCACGTCTATCAGCTCTTGATGTGGCCATACAACTTCCTCCTTTCATATTTTTTCCATAATTTTCGATATTTTGCACAGAGCTGCTTACTAAATGTTGACTTCTATTAATTTTTTTCTCGGTGAGTCGTTGGCTTAGGCCTGATTCCCGAAGTGCTTTTATTTTGCCCTTTTATTCCTCGCTTAGATTTTCCGCAACCCATTTTCGCCGGTAATAGGGAAAACACACTAACTTTATTGGCAGACAAAATTTCGAGTACAATTGATTGACGAAACTCAACGTAAGCTGCAGTTTTTGCTGTTGAACCTATTCAAATGAGGTGAAAAAATGTGTTAACCTATTCAGATGAGTGGCAGTGTATGTAACCTGAAAATATATAAAACTACTTAAATCTACTTAAAATTTAGAGTAGCGACAGATCCTTTTTTCGTTTTTAATTTTTTTTTGTATATTTTGTTTACGCATGCAGCCACACATATGCATGCAACCCTTACATATATATACGTACGTACATACATATACATACGCGAAAATACAATGCACATATGCCTCCGCGTACATACCTATTTTCAATTTTTTGTTGGTGTCACCCCGACTGTTCCTTATACCTTATTTCCCTAAATCTATGTAAGTCGGCCACCCTTTTAATCGACTTTAAATATCTGCTTGTTCGCATTGCAACCACCAGAACTGTTTCACCTGCTTCGCCATATCCCTTCGGTCTCGATTGGAAGTAGGGAAGTCTTTTTTAAACTCATTTTATTTATTATTAACTTATAACTATCTTAGAGCTAGACAATAAAACTACCCTACTTATCAATAACTTGCAAATGACCTACTGGCCCTTTACGGGCGCTCTTAGCAAGACTATATCACCGAAAACTAATGTCTTTGGAACTAAAAACAATTTTAATTAATTCCAATTATTTTATTTTTATTTCACCAAGAAAACTTATAAAAAAAACTTGGTAACATATCATTTTTAAATTTTATTTTAACTAACTTACTATACAATTTAAACTAGATAGAACGAACTTATACTAATTAAAACTAACTTAAACTACTTAAGACACCTAAAAATACATTAAACTACTTAGATCTACTTAAGTGCCGACTGACCACCCAACGCTAACGCACGTCTTTGTGTGAAATTTTTGTCTGAAAGATAAGTGCTTATCCCGGGCGTGTTGTGTCTGTGCGCAAAAGAAATATATTAATCAGACCACCCATCAAAATATTTAAAATTCTTAAAATAAAATCAATTAATGAACCAACTAAATTAAACAAGAAAAAAAATATCGCGCCATGGTCACCGCAGTATCAATAATCCAGTGATTAAGCATAATTAAGCATATCCAATAGCATACATACATTTCAACTAATCGGAAAAGTCAACAGCATTGTGCATGCGAGTAAGTCCCTTTCTTTCCTATCACCTAATCATATCAAGGTTGCACTACCTTGATCGCTATGGGTATTCTGTGGAGATTACACACAGTGCATGCATCGATTAAGCTAGTGTAGCGTCGCGTCGGATGGATAACTGTCTGATTTTTACTAGTTAACCAGGGGCGGCTCACAACAATTTAGTCACTAAGGCATAACATTAGTGACAAATTGTTATTGAGAAGTTCAAATTGGGAACTAGTTTAATCAGTCATTTTAGAAAACTGTCCGGATGCGTTTTAGCTAGTTTTTTATTATTTTAAATCGTTGAAGAATTTAGAGTGGACTATTCTAACATTCGTGGGCTTACGAAAAATTTCTGTTCCGCATACGCTCATACTGTGAAATACAGGCCATTTGTTTTGGCATTGAGTGAAACTCAAATATGTGAAAGTTCTGATCCGTCGGAATTTAATCTATTTGGGTATAGCTTGGTTCCATTATTCTATCACCTGGTCTCGCCGTATATATAAGAAATGACGTTGCGTACCAACTTCAACCACAATATGGTTTGTGCTCAAACACAATTGCAATTTCATGTGGTTAAAAGTCACGGTCAACAAGCTCATCATACACACATGTTTCATCTATCGGAGCAAAAATTTGGACAGAAATTCAACTTTTAAGAATTTGATGCTCTGTCCGACTCCATTTACAGAATTGTTTCCCATTATTCTCGCACTGAAATCGTCCTTAGGGGCGATTTCAATGTACACAATTCTAGCTGGATCCGCTTTTCGAGCCAGACAGCACCCGAAGGAAGGTATGTTGAGGTTGAATCTATCAAACCGAAAGAAAATGCATGGTTTGATTCGAGCTGTAAAGAGGTTATTAGGGTTAGAGAAGTAAGTTTCCGCAATTATAAAGCCAACTTTACTGAGGAAAACCGGAAAAGCTTCAACAAGCTAAATAGACTTGCAACGTTCACATTCGTAGAACCAAATGTTTGCATGACCAAAAATTAAGGCAAAAAATACTACAATGTCCCAAGGGTAGTAAGAATTTTTGGTCATTTGTAAAAAACATTCGAAATTCAACTTTGTCTTTGGTTCCAACGCTTGTCTTTAATGACACCCCTTTTGTCAGTTCTTGTGAAAAAGCCAATTTGCTTGCAGCGCAGTTCGGTGTGAATTCGAAGCTGCTAGAAAGTGTTATGGCTCCTCCAGTACTTCAGAACGTAAACGATTTTATGGGACCCGCTGGCCCGGATAGTATCCCTCCCATCGTTCTGAAGAGGTGTTCTTCAGCGCTTGCAAAACCACTGCGTAAGCTTTTCCATCTGTCCTATTCTACAGGTCTCTTTTCGAGTGGATGGAAAACAACATATTTCCACCCTGTCCCTAAAAAAGCCGAATCTTCTTCAGCCTCTAATTACCTTCCAATAGGACTTACGTCACTTCTTTCCAAGGTCATGGAAACGCTGCTTGAGCTCCTCACTGACCGGCAGTATGGCTTTGGTAGCAAAAGCTGTACTGATCATCTGATGGTATATCTCACCGAACAATGGCACAAATAAAGATCAAAGATCATTACACTTGATAGAAATTACCTTTCGGATCGTTCAATACAAGTTGTGTTTGACGGTTTTAAGTCTGATATTCACAAAATAAATGCTGGTGTGGCCCAGGGCTACGTATTGTCTCCGACCCTTTTTCCCATTTTCAATAATGATCTCTCATCTGGAACTTCTAATCCACTTAATTGTTTCGCTGACGATAGTACTCTCAGCTTTTCATATTCCTTTTCAGATTCACCTCCCTGTTCTTCGGATGTGGAACTGCAATGGCAGCGTATGATAAGCTCATTAAATTCTGATCTCGACAGCATTGTCCAATGGGGAATAAAAAACCGCGAAGTATTTAATGCCTCAAAAACTCAGTGCTGTGTTCTGTCATTTAAGCAGAATCCACCCCCCATGCCGCTATCCATGAGCGGTACTTGCATCGAAGAAACCGATCAGCCTTCAGTCCTAGGTATGTGCGTCACAGACCACCTCTTGTCGAATGAACACATATTCTATGTCGCCAAAAACGCTGCAAAGTGTTTACATTTTCTTCGAAGATGCAAGAAATTCTTCTCACCGTCTGATGTGGCTGTAATCTATAAGCCCTATCCGACCAAAACTTGAGTATAACTCTCACGTCTTGGCAGGAGCTTCTAAAACTCATTTGAATCTTTTGGATAGAATTCAAAATAGAGCTCTAAGTATAATTGGCGATTTAACTATAGTAGAAACATTTACATCTCTCAAACATCGTCGAAATCTTTCATTTATTTCGCTATTTGATCGGTATTTTTATAAACAGTGTTCTAGCGAAGTAGCCAGTTGCATTCCTCCCCTTCAAATATTCAACCGTAATACTCGCGCTTCTAGGAATGCTCCTCAGTTTACCCTTGAGCCTAATTTCGGACGTACTGTCAAGTGCAGAGATTCTTTCTTTAGCCCTACAACACGAACGTTGAACGTTACCATGCTCGATTTTTCCCTCCTATTTTGATATTCTAAGCTTCAAAACTATTGTCCATCGGGGTATCTCCATTCAAGGGAAGGACGCTATTTTCCTAACGCTCGCACTGTGCTCGATAATATTAAGGGTAGTCAAAATCCCTTTAGTGAGCGCAAAATATAAAAAAAAAGTACTTGAATAGCTACAGCAGCATTTTTGTTGTTTTTTTATGTTTTTTTGTGTATATTTTGTATCCGCATACAGACACACATACAGCCAATTTACCATACATATATATATATATATATACAGGCACATACATATATCAGCATATAGACGTATTTTGTTGTTTTTTTTTTTGTGTCACTCTGAATGTTCTCCTTCCTTACTAATTACGTTAAATCTATGTAAGTCGGCCAAGACAAAATCTTATTCGACTTTATGTATGATTTATATGTTGTTCAGAAAGCCACCAGAACTGTTTCTTCTGCTTCGCCCTATCCCTTCGGTCCCGATTGGACACGGTCCTACTGAACCGAGAGCACTCTTCTCCACCTTGAGCGATGACGTCTCGATCATATAGAAGTCACCTATCTACAGTTTTTCGGCATGGGAGTGTCCGTGGCACGATAGTTGTGTGCTCGCCTGTCAACCTCGTGGTCACAGGTTCGATTCCTGCCGTTGTCTATGTCTTCTTATATTCCATTAAAAACCAATTGTAAAAATTTTCATAAAATGAGTTGCTAATTTACTCATTACATGCTGTTCAGGCATAACACTAACAACATGTGACTGAATAAACTACTCATAGATATGACAACGAAATAAAATAAAATAATGCGAATTATAAGATACATAAATAAATAAGACACGGTCATTTTCTCCGCATTAGTTCAGCCGCCATACCTGGAGATAAAATCCAAGACAACAATCACCGTCTCAATACATCGCGCAACACATCTTTCTATCCTGTATGATACCGGATGCCGCGCTGGTACTTTACTATACGTTTACTCGCCAGTGGATGTCCATGTGGCCCTACGATAACCAGCGTCCGCCAGTTCTTTCTCGTATCCCTTGAGGCGTTAGATAACGGAGTCTTAAACAGAATAGTATCTGATTTCTGGACGTTGATTTTCAACTTCCACTCATCACAATATCACTGAATCTTGTGAATTCACTCTGCAAAGATTTTTGATGACCTCAACTGAATGAGCTATTCTGTATGCAATTAGATCGTCGGCGTACGCAATTGCCTGAGTTAGACTACCTATCAGATCGCTGGTGTAAATGCTAAATAGAATCGGCGAGTTAACCGCTCCCTGCTGAAGACCATTTTTGATATTAAAAACTTCGGTGGAAGTTACTTATCATGTCATATAGCATATACAATAGAGGTTTACTTATACCTAGTCTGGTGAGCTTTAGATAGGGACCATCTAACCATATGGTGTCGAAGGCGTTCTCCAAATCAACCAAACACTGCTTTGCACCCGTACACTGCTTTTTAGATTTGTTCCATTGGATATCAGAAACCAGCTGCCTATTGGCTGCCTATGCAAATAAATTTCGGGCGCTACAGATTGTGAGATAATTAATTGAAATCAAATTAATTATTTAGGTAATCTCATTTTTTAAATTTTATTTGATTTCATTTCTTGGCCATGAAAATAAGAATACCTACTTAATTTTCGTAAACCCAGACTGACTTTCAAGGGTGAACAAATAAAAAGCGAGGTAATCTTTGATTTTTTTTTATTTTTATTCATGCAAAAAAAATTGTTCATTCTGAGGTTATTTATCGTTTTCAGACGTATGAAAACAAGTACAGATGCTTCAATTTGAACATAACTTAACTATTTGAATAGATGAATAGATCTTCAGTCTTATTTAAGCTCTAAACAGATGAGTAGTTATACAGTGAATAAAGTCTTATGTAGCCCTTTCATAAATTCCTATTTATAAAATATTTTCCCATAAATAATAGTTATGCAGGGTTTTATGTCCAAAAAGTACCAATAACGGGTAATCTATTCCATTTTTCTGTCATGATCAAATCAGCTGTTTGTCAGAAAACGCAACTAGAACTTTTGTTGGTGTTATGATTGTGATTAAATGAAAACAAAATAAATAATAATACAAAATAATAATAAATAATAATAAATAATAATAAATATTGGATCATAGTTTTTCACCCCTAAGGTCCTTTTTAGATTGGTAGTACCGCCACTATATCATATGTCGAGTATTATGTGTATGAGTAGGGTGACGGTCATTTCAGCTCTCTCACGGTTCTGAGTAGCAAAACGCACTTTTTTGGTTCTTGTATTTATTCTAGAAGTTGTGAATTTGTTTTTTTAAGCACAACAATTTTGGGTTTAGCTTTAATTTATGCAGGTTGGCTACCGGCTTTCGCCGTGGGCGCCGTCACACAACCAAAAAAGGTCCAAGCGAACAATTTCAATAATTGAAGCATGCTTTGGAAAACCTGTATTTTTGTTTAAGTCTCCATTTCTATGATTCATTGGATTGAATCGTTTTTTATTCAGTTTTCTTCTTCTTGGCGTTTGAAGTTTTGCATTTAAATTATTGAAATCATTCAAAAGGATACAAAATTTAAAGGCATTTTGTTTTTTTTTTTTTTTATGTCCAAACTCAAAATGACATTTCGACACTATAATTTCCTTATGTGGGCTATATTTAACCTCTAAGCGCGTTTAGCTTATAATGGATCTATTCAAAGTTGCATAAGTTTTATAAATGAGATTTTCGAGTTCAGAGGTATTATAAGGAGCATAGCACTATAAACTCGCTGTAATGCAATTATAAATAAGTCTGCTTATGTTCAGGGTTTTCTAGTTGCAAAAAAACGATTAACCTTTTTTAAATTGAAAACTTTGGTAATGAGAAAACCCCAAAATGTCGCATATTTTATGTTTTCACAAAGCCATGGCTACTAGTTTTTCTTTTTATATATTTTTTTTGTTTAAGTATATAGTTTATATCATTGCCTTGTGTCATATAATTTTAATTTTTTAAATTTTTTTTATCACCTGAAATATCAATTCAAAATAACCAAATTATCACTCGATTTGAAAGCGATAAAGCCTATTAAATATTTTTTTCGGAACCATGGGCTTCCTAATTTTAATTTTAGAAAAGAGGTCTTTTTTGCGTTTTTTAACAACAAATTTGCATGCAAATGCACACAAAGAAGCCTGCAGTTTTCAAGAACTCCACTGCAATATCAGTGGAGCACTGGTTTTGAGTAGATTTTTTAATTTAATTTTACTGATATTGAAATCGAAAATGTTTGAATTCCAATTTAAAAGTCTACCCATACGTGTCAAGGGCTCATGCATCCAATAGTTGGTTCTATGTGTTGGGACTTTAATCAAGTCGAGGCCACGCAGATTATAAACTCCTCCCCGATAGTTAAAAAACAACTGGTCTGTTACATCTGTGTCGCCAGTTTTTTTTTTTTGGTGAAATAATACCAAATCATTGTTAGTTCTTCTCTGTGCAAGTGTTTGCATTTGAAGAATAGATAAATGTTGGTAATAAGGGAGGGCATTAGAAGGATCACTCCACTGAAGCCCTTTCAATGCAAAACGAGTAAAGTTTCTTTGAACAGATTCTAATATATCAATATGAACATCGTAAAAAGGAGTCCAAACCTGCGATTCATACTCAAGATGGAGACGAACTAAGCAGTTGTATAAAGCACGGGTAAACGGGTAACATTGGAATCAACAAATTCTTTAGACCAACGCTTCATAAAATTTAACCATGATATTAATATGGGTAGAAAAGTCTAAATTGGGCGTATGCAGAACTTCAAGGTCCCTTACACTTTTAACACGAGTTAAAATGTGCCGTGAGATAACATAGTCATGAGAAGAATAAGAACGTTTTTTTGAAAATGTCATTGTTTGACATTTTGTCGGGTTTAGATTCAAACTGTTCTTTTCACACCACAAGGCAAAGTGATTAATATCCTCTTAAATAGAGTTCGATCCTTTGAAGATAATATATTCTTATAAATCTTCCTGTCGTCTGCAAAGCTAAGAATTTCGCTTTTGCGTACACAAAGAGGAGCATCATTAATAGCCAATGTAAAGAGTAATGGTCTAAGATGGCTTCCCTGCTAAATTTGACTTGATATAACCTATCTTCAAGATACGAGGCTATCCACTTGATGAAAGATTGAGGAAACCCGTATGAATTAAGTTTAAAGTTGATAATCTCGACAATTGATCAAAAGGTTTCGAAAAGTCTGTGTTTACACAATCAACTTCTTGACCACTTTCTAGGGAGTTTAAACATTTGTTCAAAAAGATAACTAGATTAGTAACAGTAGAACGTTTCTGCATAAAACAATGTTGTCGGTTGCAGATAATATTTTTAATATTTTAGAAGTTTTTGACGAAGTTGGTTTTTATTTGGACTATGGAGAATTTTGATGAACCGCAAACAAGACGCACAAAATATATCAGCCGTTTACTGTTCGTTAGTTTCTTACAGTAAATATCATAAAACGTAAACTAATCTTCAAATGAGAAATGTTCAAAATCTGTTTTTAATCTGTTTTTTTTGTATATGTTTAAAACAAATTAATATTTAGTAATTTAAAAAAACATCTTAAAATTTAACGTTATGAAAGTCATATTTTGTTCCTTTACTTGTATAAATATGTGCAAGCATTATACCTCTTTTTAATTTTGTCGAAACGTTGGGAAAATAAAATTAAAATTGCTTTCATTTAATCATCATAAAGACCAATAAAACCGATGAGAATCACTTTTTGCCCAAAACCGACTATTCTTTTTTTTCACATATCCATTCAAATGAAAATATGCCTCGGCAGTCATCATTTTTTCATGAAAATCGGGGGTATAATGGGCTAGCTGTAACATCCTATAGGCATATGTACGGCGGCGTAAGTGGTCTTGTGGAAGAAGCTCTTGTGTCAACTGAATCTTAAATGGAAACAAATGCAAATCCTTGTGCAAAATTGGCTCCAAAGTTGTTTGTTTAAGACCAAGCTCCTGAGCACGGCATCGATTTGAGGTTGATCGATTTTAAAGAACACTTCCTTGAGCAGCAGTAATATTTTCAGGCGATCTTGCAGTACTTTGTAGTCCATGGAAACAAATGCAAATACTTGTTAAAAATTGGGGCCAAAATTGTTCGTTTAAGACCAAGCTCCTGAGCACGGCGTCGAATTGAGGTTGATGGATTTTAGTCAACACTTCCTTGAGCAGCAGTAATGTTTTCAGGCGATCTTGTAGTGCTTTGTGGTCCATGCCTATCACCTACAGACCCTCTTTCTTCGAAATCATTCACTACACGATAAATAGTCCGTTTTGTTGGCACGTTGTTTCTCCCAAAAATTTCACGTAACTTTCTCATCGTCATTCTTGTAGAACAGTTAGTTGCAAGTATTTTGTAATATGGAGGAGGGGATCTATCTCTCCCCGATTAAGCGGGAGGGGCAATTTTCTAAAAAAAAATTGCTCAAAATGAAAAAAAAAATATTCAAAACAACGGCACCACCTACAATAGAAAAATTATAGGTTTTCTGAAAGCCAGAAACCTGTTCTTTTATATTTTGTTTCAGCATAGTTAATTGTGTTAAAATTTTTTTGTAAAAAATGCTTTCAAACTCAAAATATATCAACAATTTTTTTTAAAGGAATGTTACTATTTTTTCTTTCGATTATAGGTACTATTAAGTCAAGTAATGCATTCGTAAAAAAAATTCTAACAATCAAACATGACATTACGGTCATAGAGAACACCAAAAAAATGCGTCCCGCAATTCCGTCTGTCAGTCTACAGCCTAAACGGTTGCAGCCTAAACGGTTGGATGGATAAGCTTAAAACTTGGTACATATTGTTTTTTCGGTAGTATGCGATTTTCTGGAAAATGGTTCATTAGTTTTTTATGAAGATTCTCCTAGAATGTTTTAACACTAATGTAAACCACAATTTGTCAACTTTTTTGTTTTAAATAAAAAAAAAACTTTTTTTTAACACCTCAAAATTTCAAAAATTACTCAATCTATTATTTCGAAACTTCGTGTTTAGTAGTTTTTGACATTATCTTGAATAGTTAAACAAAAAACTATATTCCTACAATATATAAACACGGAACATCATAAACAAATGTTTAAAAAAAAACCGTTAAAAAATTTATTTCTCGATAATGGCTCAAAGAATTTTTATAAAAAAAATTATTTTTTTTATGCCAATGCTCCCTGACATTGTTAATAAAACTACATATGTAATCAAATAGTCAAAAATATGATTTTTCGATTAAAATAAATAATGACTTTTTTGAAAAATCGATTTTTCAAAATCCGGTCACTGATTTTTTTTGAAATTTAAATTTTTCCAATTTGTATTCTAAAAATATATTTAAAATTTCATAAATAAAAAATATTTTTTTTTTAAACTGCCCCATCGAGCTTTGATTTTTTTGATATGCATATTCAAATTATTATCCAACAATTCAAATGCCATCTCTTTCCCACAAACTTTAACAACTGAGCAATCTGAAAAGATAATATTATTTGTATAGGTATTAGGTATGCATTTATTTCTCCCATATTATATTTAATTTTAACTCATTTTTGGGTACGTCAATGAAAAGCTACAAGCCTTTATAGTATGTAGCCCCTCATAGATTTATATATATATACATACCTATGTATATCTTTATTGCGGGCATTACACGACGCAATGTTATTGCTGAAGATATTGGACAAAACTATTGCGTGAAAATGCGTCGTCCTTACACGATGAAATATTATTACAAAATATTATTGTCTTCTTGTAGTTTATTCTGCTCTGTTTCGGGTCGTTGGTAAAAAGAAGTCATGATAAACATTTCCGAAAACGATTTTTTAGTTTGCATAGAAATCGGATATATATTTTGTGACGAGAAAGAACGGTCAAAACGAAAATGGACTAAAGATTTGTTAAAAAACGCACAACACATGTGCATCTACATTTATTAAATGAAATTTAGTGACTACCAAAACTTTCTGCGAATGGATGAAGAAATATTTAATTGTTAGCGGAAATGGTTTCGCCATTTATTAGAAAACAGATCACACTAATGAGAAATCCAATTTCTCCTCGTCAGCCGTGAGAGACTTTCTACATCTCTACGGTATTTAGCAACCGGTACAGCATTTTAGGATTTGAAATTTTCATAATTTATTTCACCAATTACCATAAGCAAAATAGTGATGGAAACCTGTGAAGCTCTTGGCACGTGTTTGAAAACTTATATGAAAGTAAGTAAATGATTTTACTAAAACTTTTTTTTTTGATGTAATTACAAGAATGAAATAGTTTAGACATTATTATCTAGTTTTAATTTTTTGTATCTTGAAATGGGGAAAAGAAAGTCTTAACGATCTCAAGCCTTGGCGATGGACTACATCCAAGATATGTGGGGCTTCCTAAAACTGGAGTACTAGATACTGATGTATATAGTGAAATTTAAGAAATATCAGAGTTTTTTCTGAAATCGGAACGACTGAGGCAGTGTAATAGGGAAATATTGTTTCCTCAAAGGTTTCATTAATTTGTAATGAGTTCCTATGCAATTAACCCATTTGCCCTTCGAACAATATATAATTGATGAACTTTTTTGCGAAAACTTGCTGCCCTGGATCCATTTTTTCAAAACATTAACCCAAGTTATTCCTAGTTGATTTAAGTCATGATGACGTGCTCGGAGCCGCTCGCAAGCCAGTTGAACAAATTGATTTTGATTTACTTGTAAATTCCTTTTTTTGCCCCCAAGTGTATAGTCTTCATCATTATTAAGAAAGCTTGAAGTTTCCGGACTTTCCCAAGAACACAAAATATCATTAAATTTCACAAATCTTAAATTAAATTATAAAAAACAATCATGCATTTATTTTCAGATGCCAAGACATCTCAAGAATGGAAAAATATAGCTCAAGGATTTAATGATCGTTGGAACTTCCCTCATTGCTTAGGAGCTTTGGATGGAAAGCATGTCCAAATTACAAGACCCCCAAGATCAGGGTCATTTTATTATAACTATAAAGGCACATTCAGTTTAGTTTTATTGGGACTTGTTAATTCTAATTACGAGTTTCTGATGGCTAATGTGGGAATCAACGGTCGAGTTTCCGACGGGGTTGTCTTGGGATATTAGCAATTTGGAAACATGTTATCTGAAACCCGCCTTTGAATACCGGATAGGGAAGATTTATTTATGTTGAAAATTTGCGTCATGTAACACTATCATTATACATATTATATTATACTTATGCCTTCTAATAAAGCATTTGATGTTGATTCTTATTATATAGCTATCTCTGCCAAGATTCTTATATAATGTATAACTCTTTGTTTTTGATATTATAACTACTAGTTTAAATTCTATTAAGTCAGTTGTCGCAAATTCTTAGACCCGAATGAATCGGTTTATACTTTCAGTATTACGAGTAAATAAATAGAACTTGAATAAAAAATACAAAGATTGCGTTCTCTCTTGGGCAAATTTCACATTGGTGATGAAACCCGGGAACTGAACAACGTTTTGGCTTGAAAGTTTATTGGGATTAACTAAATTAGTAAGAAATTTGGGCTTATAATGGAGCAAGAAGCGCGCGCTGGCTATAGAAGCCAGATAAAAAAAATAACGAGCGAATCAAATGATTATTTGAAATCTTCTAACGTTAGGGATATCGAAGACTTGTCCGAATTGGAAATAATCGAGGAAGAACTATGGTCTTACCTACAACGTCTTACAACAGCTCATGAAAATCTTTGCGCCATCAGTCAGGAAATCCATGTTAAGTGTTTGGAAAACAAGAATCCCGAGAAAATTGCTGAATACACTGATACTGCAGTAGGTATGATGGCTATATTGCAGGTGCGTTTTGCAAAAGTTCAACAAAGGCTTAATATGATTCCGATTGAAGTAAACGCGCAACGCTTATCAACATCTGCCAAGTCCCATTGTGTATATTTACCCAAACTGAAATGAAATTAAAGGCAGTTTCTGGTGACCACCAGGAGTGGTTACCTTTTGTGCGAAAAGTTCCGTGCCAATAACTCACGTAAATCATTCGCTGAGTGGAGCCGAAAAATTTAGTTATTTACTGACAGTCTTAAGGGGTATTGCGGCTAAATCGATTTCGGGCTTTACGCAAGAGTTTTTAGCCCTGCCAACGGTTCACCAGAAAACTGATGCAACGGCACTACGCTAGCTGTAAAGCTATATAACACAGTTATATCTTGTAGCCGTTCACTTACGTCATTAGGGGTACCGTCATCGCATTATCATATAATGCTCAAAACAATTTTGCTAAAATGTATGCCCATATGAACTGCGCATCGATTGTCATCGGATACATAAGGACGTACCAGAAAAGTCGGAAGATAACGAAACGGCATCGGATAGCGGTTCTACTCTCTCTTTCGAAGGAGATAAGCAAGCGAAACATATTTTACGTTTCTTAAGAGAAGTCGGTGTGTCCATAGAAAAAGCTGCCGTTGGAAAAACAACCAGATCTACACCGAGTATTAATAACACCAATTCAAAGCTAACAACAGCAGCTGGCCTTCTCACTCCTTCCTCTTCGAATAAAATTCATTGGTTTTTTGTAAATCTTTTGAACATATAACAAAAGAATGTACAAGTTCTCGTACAACTGAAGAAAAGAAACAAATGTTAAAGAAAAAAGGTAGGTGTTTTCTCTGCACATAAAAAGGTCATACCGAAAAATGTTGTCATGCCAGAACGTTAAATTGTAAAAATTACTAAAGGAGACATGCAACAGCTTTATGTGAAATAAATCAAACATCTACAGTAAATCTTATAAGCGAAAACAGTTTGTCACAACTAACAGGTGCTCCGAACAGTGAGGAGATGATGCCCGCAATAAACTTGTGTGTTCCTACTCGAATTAGTCAAAGCGAGTCAAAGGTATATCTGCAACAGGCTCGAGTACTGTTGTCATCACCTGATCAAATGGATAGCCTTTTGTTTATTCGCATAATTATTGATGGTGGTAGTCATCGAACCTTTATTCGAGAAATGGTTGCAATGAAGTTGAAGCTACCTTCAATGGGAGTTGTGAAACTTTAGGTTATAACTTTCGGTTATACAGAAATGTCTAAACAACAGATATTAAACACAGTGAAGATTTGCATTCGAAGTCAGTATAATTGTCGTTTTGTTGAATTGATTGCTGTTGTCGTACCAGAAATCTGTGTCGATATGCTGCCTAAGCCTGAAAACTATATTCCGCAGTTAAGCGGATTCACATTAGCAGATAAGTCTAAAAGGATATAAGGAGGAGGGGGGTTGAGTGTTCTCGTCGGTGGTAACTATTTTTGGCGAGTTGTCACAGGGAAACATAAGAGGTTAACGGACTGCGGTTCATACTATATTCGGATGGACAATTGAAGGTCCAAGTAATCCAGGTGAACGTTCTATTTCTAATGAAAATATATATACTCTTTGCAATTTATCCATTGAAAATAGGTGGAAACTAGAGTGCTTAGGCATACGAAATGATGAAAAGGAGATGAGAACTTTCACAAACAACCTGCAAGCAAAATGTATTCGTAAAACTGAGGCCATATATGTAGCTGCTCTTCCCTGGAAAAATTTGGATGTGCAGCTAGGTACAAACAAAGAAAATGCCTTGAACCTGTTGCATTCGCTTGTCGAAAAGGCTATCAAGAGACCCAGCAACACTAGTGGAGTATGACAACACAATGCGGGAATTGATTTCATCCGGTTTTGCTGAAATAGTTTCATGCGATCAGCCTACGACCACGACGAATAAATACTACATGCCTCATCAACCTATCTACCGACCAGTTATCAACAACGAAGATTCGGATTAATGCTTCATCACAAGCAAATGGTAATCTTTCTTTGAATGATTGTTTATTTACGGGTTCCAATCTACTTCCATATATGCTTCTAATCCTGCTGCGTTTTCGAATTGGAGAAATAGCTATGGGTGCTGACATAGAAAAGGCTTTTCTCGTCATCGATTTATTTGGTTTAGCAACAAACCAGCCTCAATAAAAGCTCTACCAACTATACAAGAGTTTCGAATGACCAGGGTTACTTTCGGTGGCACTTCGAGTCTTTTCCTTCTATCGGCAACTATCGACATATACATTAAAATTAAAACAACCGATTTTCCAGAAACGTGTGACGTATTACGGAAGAGTTTTTATGTCGACGACTTAGCAACTAGTCTAGATACTATAAAACAGGCCAAAAGATTTAATCAAGAGGCAAATACAGTCATGACCAGTGCCTATATGAATTTTAGGAAATGGGCTACCAATAACGAAAACTTGCGAAGTCAACTAGAATCGAAAGGCGGTGACGGTAATCATATGGTCTTACGAGTAAAATGAAATGTTCTTAGCGGTGAGTTGGCAATCAATGCAAATATTAGTCAACTCACCAATTTAAATGTAGTGACTAAAAGGATCGGTTTGAAGGTAAATGCTGGTATTTATGACCCCTTGGGGTATTTTATCCCTATTTTTATTAAGCTTAAAATTCTTTACCAAAATGTTTGGGTTAATAAGTTGAATTGGGACGAACCCTTACATGCCGATACTCCAAAAGAGTGGATGTCCAGTACAAAACAACTTTGGCATATATGAGAGTTGACTTTAAATAGATGACTTGGAACAACAATACAGTCAAGAAAGTCAGACGTGCATATTTTTGCAGATGCTAGTTCCAAGGCATACGGAGCGTAGCATTCGTGCCGCCACGAGGCATCAACGGAGGAATAAACGTTAATTTATTTGCGCAAAGGGACGGGTTGTACCCTTGAAAGAATCTAAATCTGAAGATTTGAGCTTGCCAAAATTGGAGCTCACTGCAGCGCTCATTGGGGCAAGGTTGTGCGCATATTTTACGAGTGCGAATTTGCCATTCGTTTAATCGTGTCAAGAAAATATAGGATCTTACTAATACCAAGGATTGGAGGAACTGTGCTGGGAAGGAAAATCCGACAGATCTTATTACCAGGGGCATATCGTTTGAAATATTTGCTGCTTCAAAATTGTGGAGAGAAGGCCCGGATTGGCTGAAAGGGACTATGGATGAATGGCCAAGTGAATCTCAGTAGCAGTAGGTTGCAACAATTGAACAAATCTCAAGATATTATCAGCCCAGTTATATTACCAAAGGCATCCCACTTCAATAAGATACTGACCAGATATCTGCACGAAAAAGCGCTACATGGAGGAGTAACTACAGTGCTAGTTTTATTGCGACAACGATTTTGGCTTCCGAGCGGCCGTCAACTTATAAAGAAATTATTGGGTGATTGCACGGTTTGTTTAAAAATTAAAGGCGAGGCCGGCACACAGCACTTTGCACCCTTACCAAGGGAACTTTTTCTTGCATCCAGACCGTTTGAGAACGTTGGGGTAGATTTTGCAGGTCCTCTTTACACCACACCTGGTCACGAAGACACCAACCGAAATAAAGTCTACGGTATGCTCTTTACGTATGCCGTAGTCCGTGCTGTACATCTTGAGTTGGTGCTGAACCTCACCACTGAAAGTTGCCTGCTGGCTATAAGGCGATTTATAGCTCGGATAGGAACACCGATTTTTATGTTTTCGGACAATGTTAAAACCTTTAAAAAATCAGCAACAGAATTAAGGACTGTTGGAGATATATTAGATAGCGAAGTTTTTAAAGGATTTGTGAGTAACCAAGGCATCAGGTGGCGAATTAGCGTGGAACGAGCACCCTGGTGGGGTGGGTTTTGGGAACGATTGGTTAAAAGTGTGAAGAACGTCCAGAAAGCTACAATTTGGAAGGCACAGATAAATAACGAACAGCTTCAAACCATTCTCACGGAGTCCGACCACATAATCAACATGAGACCACTAACATACGTAAGTGATAGTCCGATGGACTTGACACCGCTAACACCAGAGAGTTTTTTTATCAGTTGTTCAATGATAACCGATACTTAGAACAAATCAGAAGGTAAAGATAAATAAATCAGTACAGCAGACTACAAGCAAGGTGGAAGTCTAGAGTTCAGTACACTGCTTTTCTATGGAAAAGATGGAAGACTGAGTGTCTCCGACTTCTACGCTCGGCACATCACACGAAACAAAGTTTTTCAAAAAAAATTCAAACAGTAGATGTTATTTTGCCATATGACAATGCGACCTCTCGTATACACTGGAGACTGGCTATGTTTGAATGCTGTTACCCCGGACGAGATGGAAAGGTGAGAGCATGCGAAGTTCGTTTTTCTGACGGCAAAAGAATGCGCCATCCTATACAATTATTATATCCTTTGGAACTTCAGCAGCTTGCCCGCCAGGAGGATGTTGAAAATTAGCTTCATGTAACACTATCACTATACATATTATATTATACTTATGCATTCATCTACTCAAGGTCCCAAAGCGGGTGCTATGCAAGTGATCGATGTCAAAACTCTCGAGTGCTCACTAGCAGCTTTACTTGACGAGCGCGTGAAGAACTTGGCATCAAAAACTGATTTAATCGAAGTAAAGTCTAAAATGGAATGCCTGGAACGGAGCAATGAACTGCTTCAAACCAAACTCCAGCAAGTAGAGAGTAAATGCCAGGTTCTTGAACGGCAAATAGATTTTCTCGAAAGGAAAAGCAATGAGAATAATGTGGTACTGCACATACCGGCAATGGATGATGACCAACAGGCGATGGAGAAAGCCAGAAACGTTTGCATGGACCTTCTACAACAAAATAACCCACTAACAATACGAAAAACAAAAGTCATTCGTTCTAGAAATAACAGATTCGCTAATGTCATCGTAGAATTGCAACACAGCGACGACGTACGCATATTGAATGCTGCCATAAAATTGAGAGATACTGGAATTTCTATCCACCGAGATTATACCAAAGCTGCTCGAGAAAAACGTCGAATTCTTATGCAAATAAAGGCAAAAATCAATGCAGAACACAAAAACACCAAAATATCTATTCGTGGACAACAACTTTTATTCGAAAATAAAACATATTACTTAGACCATAACAATACTCTGAAGTGTGAAGTAGAAGGCGGGATGGCGCTAATAAACAAATTCATTATCGAAACAACTGGTAGTGACAGCCCCCACCTGGCAGGAACTGCACGACAGGTCAACAACGTCGGTAATGCAGGACATCTGCCAGAACCCAGTGGTGTCGAAAATGGTTTTAATTATAATGTTTAGTACTAAAGCCGTCTGCCATTCAAGTAAAATTGTAGTATCTAGTAATTTAAGCGAAGAAAAAGAATATTTTAAAATTTTATCGTACAATGTATCAGGTTTGAATAATAAATCGTTGTTTTCTGATTTTTATAAATTTGTGAATAGCTTTGATCTAATATTTTTGTATGAAACTTTTGTAACTGTAAATAATTTTTCAATTATCGAAAATAATCTGTTAGATTTTGTATTTAAGTGGATCCCGGCAATGCGTACTCATGAGCGTGGAAGAGCAAGTGGAGGTTGCTACTTTGGTTTCAAAAGAAAGCTTCAAAGTTTGAAGTGCGAGTTTCGGATGCACTGTAACATATGGTTTGTTGATTTAGAAATTAATACCAAACGTCTATGGATACTACCTCAATACCTCAACTGTAATAATTGGGAAGAGGACCTTGAAAGAACAACCGAGTTACTTAACCACATGAGATCGACGAACGTTTTGCTTATCGGAGACCTGAACGCGATAATTGGCCTAGAGGCAGGAGCAATGAACGTTTTTACCGGCTTTTATAGGCAATCAAAGGATAGTGTTTATAATGCAAGAGGAAAGAAACTCCTAGATCTTTACGATTCTTTTGGACTCCGAATTCAGAATGGAACGAGTGCGAGTGACATCTCGGGGAATTTCACATTTATTGGAGGCCAAGGATCATCAGTGATTGATTATGCAATCCTAGGAGAAGACTGGGAGCCACTGGTGACGGATCTAGAGGTTAAGGAAATTCCGTATTCGGATCACCTTCCCATTGTTATAACATTCCAACGGCGGCGCTTGCAACAAAATGTTGATGAAACTATCAGACCACAATCACTGCCCAGACTTAACTGGAAGATATCGCAAGCCTCAGCATACACACAACAGCTGGATGCTAGACTCCAAGCACATCAAAGACCAGACTTTCGAATTTTAGAGCAAACCATAAAGGCAGCTTACCCCCAACAGCAGGATAGCGGAAAAGGATGGAATTCAGGAAATGAGCTTTGGTTTGATCAAGAATGCCGAAAAGCTCGGAAGATTTCTTTTGCATGGTTGGGAATTTTTCGGAACTCCTCCCAAAGTTCATTTAGGAGTAACTACTTAGAGTCCAATAGGAAATATAAAGAGCTATGCAAATTCAAAAAGATGGAATATGAAGAAAAACAAGCATGCAGATTGGTGTCGTGTAAACCCACTAGTGACTTTTGGAAACTGGCTTGGGAGTTAAATGGAAAACAACCAGTAATACACAAAAAACTGTGTGAAAATTCACTTTTCATTCACTTCAAAGATCTACTAAATCCGGAAACAGCATCAGCAAACTGGAATTATGCAGTTCCTCGATTTGAGAACGAAATTTTGGACCCAGAATTTAGTTTACAAGAACTTGAACAAACATTATGGACTCTTAAAGATGGGAAAGCGGCGGGTTCAAATGGTAGAGTTCTACAAATACGGTAGCGTCACACTGAAAGAACATCTGGTAACATTATTTAATAGAGTTTTTGAGGGGAATCTTCCGGTAGATGAATTTAGGAATGCTATAATATTCCCGATTCACAAAAAGGGATCCTTGTTGGATGCAGCGAACTATCGTGAAATCTCGTTTTTAAATTCAACATATAAGATCTTCACAACAATGTTACAGAAGCGACTTACAAGATGGATTACAACGCAAAAGGTGTTGAACGAGTGTCAAGCCGGATTTAGATCCGCTTACTCTACAATCGATAATATCTTTGTGCTGAGAAGCATGGCCGAAAGCTTCTACATGCAGGGTAAAAAATTGTATGTATTTTTCATTGACTTCAGAGCAGCTTTTGACACCATCAACCGAGGGGCTTTGTTTTACAAACTGTACAATTTGGGATTGTCGTTGAAGTTCGGTTTAATACTTGAAGAGTTGTACAGAGGAACACGGGCTGCAGTTTGGAACGGAACGAATCTTTCGGATTGGTTTGCAACTTCATCAGGAGTGAGGCAAGGCTGTACACTGAGTCCTACCCTCTTCTCGCTCTTCATAAATGATTTAATTGATTTCCTTCCTGGAGGAGTTGACTTTGCGGGAGAGCGTATTAAAGCGTTGATGTTCGCAGATGATATAGTCTTGTTTGCATACTCCCCAGAAACACTTCAACTTATGATTAACAGGATTTACAATTACTGTCGTTTATGGAATTTAGTTGTGAACATTCAAAAATCTAAGGTGATGATTTTTAAAAGAGGAGGTGGACGAAACGCATCGAACGAAAAGTGGGTGTATAACGGAGAAGTCGTCGAATGTGTCAACGAGTACAAATACCTAGGAGTCATCTTTTCCAGCAACTTAAGCATGGAAAAGTATCTAGTTGAAAAACTACAAAAAGCAAAAACAGCCATAAATATAGCTTGGAAAAGAGTTTTTATGAACTTCAACATAGCACATAGCAGCAAATTTAAAGTATTTGAAGCTGCAGCGGAGAGGATCCTATTATATGGCGCCCAAGTTTGGGGATGTAAAAAGTATCTCACAGTGGAGAAACTACTAACTCACTACATGAAAAGAGTATTTCGTCTGCCAAGTAACACACCAAACTACGTCATTATGCTAGAGACAGGGCTTTCACCTCCATTCGTCAAAACCCTTAAATTGCAAGCAGACTATTTACTGAAAGTCTTTAAGATGAATGAATCTCGACTGGTCAAGAAAGTAGCTCTTAAGGCAGTACAAAATCAAAATAGCTGGTACAGGCAGTGGAATAGCCTAGCCGAAGGATGTAACGTGGTGTTCAATTTAAACGTTGGAAACATATCAAGTTGTAAGGATATATTATATGACGTGATTGCGAAAGTAGATGAAAAGAAAAATGTAGAGAAGATTATATATCTGAAGCTTCAGAGTCCTTATTCAGAACAGTTTATAGAAGGCTGAACCACAATCTTGCAGAAAGAAATTACTTCAGTGATGCAAATAGTGTGAACGAGATTTCAACAATGGTTAGACTCCGAAGCGAACTTATAAGCCTGAATTTGATACCGCACAGACCCGAACTACCATTGCAGTGCAGTATGTGCAATCTTAGAGAAAGAGAGGACGTTCTTCATTTCGTTGGAAAATGCCCTACTCTTAGGGAAACAAGAAGGAGCTTTTTTGGTAGTGACTTCTTATCGGATGAGCAAGTTGTTGACATTCTAAATGAGATGAATGTCGGCAATTTGTACAAATTTTGCAAGATCGCGCTAAAATATAGATCCAGAATTATGAACGAAGATTTCTGATTTATTACAAAATATTCTACTTAAATTAATTCAAACTTAAAAATTGTGAAAATAACTTCTTTTTAAATCCATACTCAATAATTATAAAAGCTTATTACAATACTTGTATAATTTATGTTTATTGTCAATCTGGCACACGGCAAATGCAATGTCATAATGATTTTTTGTATTTTGTATTACATATAAATGTAAAACCATGATTTAAAAATGTATTTATAATAGTCTAATAAAAAAAAATCTATTTAATCTAATCTAAAAATCTATTATACTTATGCCTTCTCATAAAGCATTTCATATTGATTCTTATTATATATTTATCTCTGTCACGATTCGTATATAATGCATAACTTTTTGTTTTATATTATAACTACTTGTTTGAGTTCTATTAAGTTAGTTGTCGTAAATTCTTAGACCCGAATGAATCAGTTTATACCTTCAGTATAACGAGTAAATAAATAGAACTTGAATAAAAAAAAACAAAGAATGCGTTCTCTCTTGGACAAATTTCACAATTTATTTAATTATTTATTAAGCTTAGTACAAGCACACTTACATTCTAACTTAACAGTTACATTTATTCTAACTTAACTAACTTAAGACTAACATTTATTAAGACTAGGAAGGGCACGAGGCACGATAAAGTGAGGTTTTGAGGTTATACTGCCTATCTTTTAAGTATGACTGAACCCATGAAACGAATATGGGTTAGGATGGGTTGAAATCCTAAGGCATTCAACTTGAAAAGGATCAAAGAGGGTGACGTTTTTTCAAAGGCTTTGCTAAAATCGACCTCATTACCGTTTTCAAGAAAGGATAAGGTTCCTTAAAAAATTCTAACAAGTTAATAGTAGTACACCTGCCCTTGACAAAAGCTTGTTGGTTTGGGGAGGCTATATGCGTGTAGTGAAACAACATTATATCATAGACGATACTTTCAAAGAGCTTAGGAATGCAAGATAACTTATCAATAGCTCGGTAGTTGGAAATTTCTTTCTTGGGGCCTTTTTTATGGATAGGCATTATCAAAAAGTTTTTCCACAAAGCAGAAAAAACTCCAAGCGAGAGTGAAAGTTGAAATAGAACGGTCAAAGGTTTAACTAAGTGTAAGCAGCACTTTTTTTAGGATTATAGCAATTACATGGGGTAACCAGCAGAATAGTCGTCTTCTAGAATAATTATCTTACGTTCAACAACGTCTGATGAATTGGTTATGGAGTTTATGGAAGTTTGGTAGCAAGATTTTAAGAAAGAGAAGTATTCTAAATCAGGCTGAAGGTCGAAATCCGAGAAAGACTGGTGGAATAATTGGGAAAATAAATTGCCGAATATTTTGGGATCATCGGAGCTAGAGTTCAAATAAGTTATGGGAGAGGGGTAGCTATCAGTCGTTGTTTTAGCATTGATAAAATGAAAGAATTATTTTGGGTCTGTTATAATACAGGATTGCTTCGATTCATATAATCATAGTAAAGAGTTTCGCAATGTTCAGAGAAAAGGTAGTTGGCGTTCTGATAACTTGAAAGATCAACGGTGTAGTGAGATGTTACGTAAATCCGCCACAGTTTATTTCTTTTATTTCTTAAAGTTACAGAAGAGTAAATACTTTTTTGTTGAACAAAAGAGACGGATAGGGTAAGGCAGTTGAAAACGTTAGAATAGAAATTCCAGAGAGCTATGTGAATGTCAGCGGTAAGAATTATGCTATTGAAGTCAATAGATCTAAGCAAGCTGTTGAGCTTAGGGATATTAGCTTTCGGAAAACTTAATGTCAGCGGATTTTCAGATAGATCAAGTTTCGTAAGAAAAAGAGAGGAAAATAGGCCGATGATGTAGAATACCAGAGCTATGAAAGTAGATAGCCAGAGATAAAAATAAAACAACCACGTTAAGTCAAGTACAAGTAAGAAGTATATTAAAAGTAAAAAGGCTGTTACAGGAAATGATTTTAGATTTAAGTGATTTTAGACAAAAGTGATTTTAGACCTTATAGAGTATAGATTCTGTAAGGGGGCGTTGACTGTAATTAGTGTTGACAATTTATTTATTATTATATTCAACACAACCCCTCAATACTTAAGAATTTAAACGTTTGAGTAAATTCAAATATTATACAAATTAAAATTTTTTCAAATTCTAAGATAAATATATGTTATTGTAAATTATCAAAATTAAAAAAAAATCCTTTAAATATTCAAAAATTAATCTTCATAAGTTATTCCAAGATTTTTGAAGCAAAAGCGATGTTTTGGAAATGGCGTACATTTTATTAGAGCATCAGCTAACATTAGGTCTGTTTGCAGGTATTACAGTTGAATAGTTCCCTCTTAGATATCCAGAGATTAAAATAAAACGACCACGTTAAATCAAGTATAAGTAAGAAGTATATTAAAAGTAAAAAGAATGTTACAGGAAATGATTTTAGATTTAAGTGATTTTAGATAAAAGTGATTTTAGACCTTATAGAGTATAGATTCTGATAGGAGGCGTTGACTGTTCTTAGTGTTGACAATTTATTTATTATTATATTCAACACAACCTCTCAACATTGTAGAATTTAAACATTTGAGTAAATTCAAATATTATACAAATTAAAATTTAATCAAATGCGAAGATAAATATATGTTATGCTTTAAATATTCAACAATTAATCTTCATAAGATATTCCAAGATTTTTGAAGCAAAAACGATGTTTTGAAAATGGCGTACATTTTGTTAGAGCATCAGCTAACATAAGGTCTGTTTGCACGTAATTCAGCTTCTCGAATATAGAGATATTTGACGTGAAAATGTTTTGTTCTAGATCGCTTTCCTTAATAGTTGGCAATATACTGAGCATTTTGACTGTCAGTGTATGCATCGATGGACTGCTCTTTATGTAGGATTCCAAGTTCAACCAGTAAAAATTTAAAATATTTAGCCTTTTTAGCAGCAGATGTTAGTGTGACATATTCCGCTTCAGCACTCGATGCTGTTATGATTGATTGTTTCCTTGATTCCCAGTCAATAGAACCTGCATGCACGAAAACAATACCAGATTGAGATTTGCGGTCATTGGTGTCTTCTGCCCAATTGGAGTCCGAGTAAGCACGAATCGGTTTTTCTGTTTTAGAATAAAGAATTTTTGAATTAATTGTTCTTTTAAGAGATACCTAGAACTGATAAAGGTAAATTCCAGTGTTGCTTTCTTGGATCTTTATTAAATTGAGACAACATGTTAACGTTGCAAGATATATCTGGGCAACTAAACGTAGAGAGATGTAAGAGACTATCGATGAGTTCCTAGTACGATGTTTCATCAATACACTCTCGTTCTTCATCTTGTGAGGATTCTCTCTCCATTTTATTTTTAGGTGGCATTGGTAAACTATTTCGCTTACAATTCAAAATATTATATTTTGATTATTAAATTTCTTACATAAGTTTGCTGACCTATTGACAAAGTTCTTTTGGCACGGTCTCGTAATACTTCTAGCCCAACAGCAGCTTGTGGTTCACCTAGATCTCGAATATCAAAGTTAGATTTTAAATGCTTTTTAAGTTCGGAAAAGTTTAAATTGCCATTTGTGGCTACAATCAAATCATCTACGTAAGCAACTATGAAGGTAACCAATTTTGTATTTTTCTAAATATAAACATCTCTCCTAACTGGAATTATTAAAACCATCTTGTGTTAAAATTCCATCCAATTTTTTATTCCACTGATGACAAGATTGTTTTAAGCCGTAAATAGACTTTTTAAGCTTACAGACTTTGTTTATTCCATAAATTTAGTGTCATCCAAGTCTCAATAGAGAAACGCTGTAGAGACGTCTATGTGGCAAAACTCTAAGTCTTTCTCAGTACCAATAGTGTATAAAAGTATAATTGAACTCATTTCGGCAACTGGATAAAACGTTTCATGGTAATCCACTCCATACTGTTGCTTAAATCCCTTTGCAACCAGTCTAGCTTTCCTGCGTTCAAGTGAGACATCGGGATTAAATTTTGTCTTGAAGACCCATTTACATACTATGTTTGTATCATTTAGTCGGTCTACGATCTCCCATGTTCCATTTTTTTTAGAAGTTCGATGTCTGTTTTCATTGCGTCTTTCCATTCATCCACATGTTCTGACGTTTCTATTTCTTTTATGGTATTCGGTTCGGTTAAATGCACAAGATTTTATTTAGTGGTACATTAAAATTGTCGTTGGCACCTCAAAAGTTTCCCTTTTCTCTATGCTGTCCTCTTTTACTTGTTCAAATGGATCCCCTTCTTTTAACGTATCCAGCTCCTTTAAATTGTCCTGTTTTAAATTTTCATTTTGTTGTTAATCGTAATTGAAATATTTATTTTCATTTTGACCATTACTCGCTTCAATAAAGATTACATCTCTACTATTTATAATTGCACGACCTCTGCGCTTCCATAATCTATATGCCTTTTCATCTTCACAATAACCAACTAAAACGAATTCCTCACTTTGTGGATCAAAAATACCATTTTTACCATCTTTTGTCAAAGCAAAAGCTTACGATCCGATTTTTCGAAAGTGAGAGGCGTTTGGTATTTTGGAAGTCCACAGCTCCTCTGGTGTTTTGCTATCATTTGGCTTAGTGGGGCATCGGTTACGAATGTACGCAGCTGCATTAACTAGTTCGGCCCATAAAATCTTTAGCAGTTCGGCCTTAATCTTCTGTTCGTACGTTCTTCAACTCCATTTCGCTGGGGAGTATACGCGGATGTGAATTCTTGTTTTATTGCACTGGTCTTCCAAATTTCGGAAAAAGCCTTAGACGTATATTAAGAGCCTTTATCTGACCTAATTCTTTTAATTTTTAGATTTGTTTGATTCTCGACATAATTTTTAAACTCGATAAATATGTCCAAGATTTCTAATTTTTTTACGAATAAAATACACAAACATTTTTCGAAAATAATCGTCTACAAATATAATAAAATAAAGTGACTTACTCAGGGATTCGGTGCGCATTTGTCCGCATATATCCAAGTGGATGAGTTCCAAACACTGCGTGGTTGACTTTTCCAAATTTTCCACAAACGGCATTCTTATCTGCTTTCCACGTATGTATGCATTATGTACACTTTAGCTCCACTGAAATAAAATTTGGCAATCCAGTCACATTATCCTTTCGTTGTAGCTGCCTCAAAGATTCACCATTTAAATGACCCTTTCTATTATGCCACATTTCAAAACTACTTTCCACTTGTGCAAAATTATGTTCCGTAATTCCAAAAACTCTGTCTTCTGTTGATGGATTTACGATGAATAGACCATCCTGCTTTATGGCACTCAAAAGAATCTTTCCAAATTTGTTTGAAATCTTCACGTCACTTTCAAATATAACTTGGCCTCCGCTATTAGTTACTTTGTTAATTGAGATCAGATTTTCTTTTAGGTCTGGAATGTATAGAGTATTATAAAACGTGCATTTCTGAGATGTATTATCTACTTGATTAAAAATTGATACCGTACCGATTGCCATAATTTGGATCTTTTTATCATTCGCTAATTTTACATACCCCATGTGGTTTTTTGACAGGTTAGAGAATAATTTGTAATCAAAACAAATGTGTGAGGTTGCCCCACTATCTACACACCACCGGCTTTATCAACAATTGTTAATGCCTTTGATGACGTCTCCTCAGATAAGAACTCTTGAATGATAAACCGCTCTCGCTTTCGTCATAAACTTGTTTTGCTGTCTGTTGACCATAGCACCAATATTCCTCTGCTTTCCACATTTTCGGCAGTTATACCTAAATTCTCATGAGCTCTCACGATTTTTAATAAAATTCATGTTTGGTTTCGCATTTCGTTCACTAAAGTTTTTATTGTATGAATAATGACGATTAAAATTACCTCGTACTCTTAGTGCGTTGTTTTCGCATGATTCCCTATTTTTATCACCAACTTCCATTAATCTTATTCAAATAGTTTCTAACTTTGGACTTTCTTCTTGGGCATCGAAAGCGGCTTGCATGTTTTATAGTTGTCATCCAGACTATTTAATAATAAAATTACAAGAATATCATCATCTAATTTAGCATTTAACTCTTGAAGCCGATTAATTATTGAGAAAAATCCTCGCAAATACTTATCCATAGCTTATTTTAGATACATACGGATATTTAAAAGTTTCCTAAACTCCTCCACCCTTTGCCACACGCTTTTTATGTTGAAGCTCGATTCCAGAAAGTCCCACACTTTTTCTGACTTTTTAAAGTTTTTAACCAGCGATACGATATGTGACTCCATTGCCAGCAATAGTTCGCTTCGCGTATCCATATCCTTGTCGTCCCAAGATCCTTGTTTCTTAACGTTGTCCTCCGGTCGTTCTTCCATACCCTGAACTATCTTCAAATACCTTGTTTTGTGGAGGATCCCCTCCATCTGCACGCTCCAAGTTAGATAATTCTCACCATTAAATGGAGTTATGCGACTGTGTACTAAATTTGAATTCGCCATATCGAATTAATTAATTGAATATGTGTGTATAATAAAAATATTTAATTAAATAGAAAAATCTTTAAGTTTGCTATCAACTAGGCCCATAACCTGTAGAATATCACAGCTATGAAAGTAGATATAGAGATTAAAATAAAACGACCACGTTAAATCAAGTACAAGTAAAAAGTATATTAAAAGTAAAAAGAATGTTACAGGAAATGATTCTAGATTTAAGTGATTTTAAGAAGGTGTTTTTTTATAATACAATTCTATATACTACTGAAATTACTCAGCCAAGTAGAAAACTTAGCATTATATTTAATTGGACTTGTTGAATTATTGATTCAAAATAGCTTTTAACTGCCTTTAGTCCACAAAATTTGCGTTTCGTCCGGGCAATTTCACTTGAACTCATCAGTTGGTTAGTGAGCGCCTTACCAATACGCAATTTTTGTTAAGTTCAGTTCAACTTACATGCACTTTTGACAAAAAAGCAATGTGAACTATATCCAACAAGATTAAAATTTTAATCATTAAAATTGGAAGAATTTGTCCTTGACCAGACATAGTTAATAAGAAGGTGTTTTTTTATAATACAATTCTATATACTACTGAAATTACTCAGCCAGGTAGAAGACTAAGCATTATATTTAATTGGACTTGTTTTCGAAAAGAATAAGCTTTTCCTTAACTGCTATATGGCACCTACCGTTATTTTGCCTAAAAATAAAATTTCAATTTCCCCTCTGAGGAATGGCAAAAGAATCACACATACCAAATTTGAAGGAAATCGCTTAAGCCGCTTAGGCTGCAGCTCGTTGTACATACAGATGGACAGACAGACTGACAGACAGACAAACACTTTTGGTCGATCACTTTTTCAGGCTTTTCTATTATCCTACTGTCATGTAATGCCTTATAGTAACCTAAAATCGCAAGTAAAAAAACGTTCAACGTTAAGCGTTTTCATAAATAAATTAAATGCTGATTGATTAGTTTGAATTTTATCAGAGATATCCAATTAGATATAGAAAAATAATGCAGTTTTCAGTTCAAAAATATCTATCTGATGTTTTCTGTGTAAGTAGCGGAAACTGATTATTTTTTTTATTAGAATTTACCTCTATAGGTAACTATGCGTTGAGTTTTCATTATGTATGTATGTGCAAAAATTCCGTTAAGGTACAGAATGAAAGTACCTGCCTATTTTAGAATTCTGTATTCCTAAATTTTGTACTTAAAAATTCTGTTAGGCAAGGTAGATATAACTTTCATATAATAATTAGTCAAGATAAACATTAAAAAATGGTTTAATTAAGAACAAATACCCGAAATGTTTCATTACCAAATAATAATGTTTACCTCTTTTACCTAAAGAATGCTTAAGTAAGTATACTTATATACAATTATAAGTAAGAACATATTATATGAAAATAGGTAGTTTATTTTATACACGATACATCAGCTTTGACATTTACATTCAAAAGTTATTTAATTTTGTTGAATGTTCGAATAATAGGTAGGTATGTACATACTTATACTTTTATTTTTAATTGCAAGAAAACAGTAAAAAATTATTACATAGGTAGGTGGGTACATATGATAGGTACGAGTATGAGTATGTTTTAAAGTGTGTTAAGATCTACATATACGTATACATAAGTATGACAAACATATTTTTTCCTGAATATAAAATAGGTTGGTATGTATACCTTTATGTAGAAAATCGGGCATTCAGTAGGTATATATGGAATACACAATTTTCAATTAATTTAATCAATTTTGTTCATACCGAATTTTGAATTACATATCTATTAATAAACGTTCTCATAATACGAGTAGGTGTCAAATTTTTAAAAAAATATGCACTACAAAAGTTTGCCCCAGTATGTATGTACACACCTACATATGTGTACTGCACATAACTTAAATTTAGATTTTCAACGATTTAATAAAGCTTATTGAGTAAAATCACTGGAATAGAAAAATTTTTATTTCTAAACTAAATACCTACGAAATGGTTATAAATGGATGGTAAAACGTACATCCGATACAACGACAATGTAAGAAACGTCATATAGAATTAATTAATTTTGTGCCGTCTTATTTTATGAGAGAAAAATCATACATAAGCATTTCAAGTGATCTAGTCGGTAGACGTTATATTTAGGTCTACTTGATGTGAATTTATAATTTTTTTCTCTTTCCAAACATCTACAGTTGGCGTAAGCATGCAAAAATGTTTATATTTTTGGTCTTTCAATACATCACAACTATATTCCAGCATATTTCCGCTTCAATTTTACAATTTTTTTCTCACTATCTACCACAATTCTGTATGTAGGTAGGTATTAAAAATTACAACTTCAAAAACCCCTCAAAACATGTAAAAAAATACGTATGGGTACCTACCAACTAAAATATAAATTAAAGTTTTAGTATCTAATTTTTATTAAAAAAAATAACTTTTTTTTTTTTTAATTTTTTTTTTTCATTCAATTTTTATTTCAATTATTCAGTACAAAAACTGGCAGCGATTCTGCCTCTCTAAGCTTAATAATAATTTTTGCTTAAAATCTAAACCTTAAATACCTATTTTATGCTAACGTAACATAATTTGCCTTACTTCAATTATTGTTTGTTTCCCAACATATTTTCTTTGTAAGTTTCCACGAATTGGAATTGTTTGTTGCAATGCTAATTTGGGGTCATCGCCCAGACACCATGTCAGCATTTTTCGTGGGATACATTTAAGTTAACTTGTCCTCGGGGAAGAGTTAATCCCCTCTTAAATAAAGACGTCCTCGTTTTTTCAAAAGTATGGAAGAATATAGATGCTGGGGTGTTCTGTGATTCTGGGATAGGTCAAGCTTGTTGGATCCGTTTTTGGAGGAATAAATATTGGTGCTATCTGCGTTTCGGGTGTTCTTTTGTTTTTTAGATGTGTTTTCCTCAGGATCAGCATGGTGAAGAATATGAACACAAAGATGGAATAATTGACCCATTGGTGGACTTCTTTTTCTGCTTGAATCTTGTTGATATGTTTTGCATTGTTCATGTGAAGTTCTTTAATGAGCTGGAGTGATAAAATTTCTTCTATTTCTGTATCATCTGAAAGTGGATGTAACAATGGAGGTAATGCGTGAATTTCGGACATTTCTTCTGCAATAAATTGTTGATTCATTATCTTTAATGTGACATTGGAGAATTTGATGAGATATGTTCCGTTGAGTGGTTGGTTATTGTTGTTGAAATCTATGTTACCATCGAAATTATTTAAGAGTATTGTTCCTGGTGTTATTTCTTCAATTTGTGGGATATGTTGGCTGTTTGTTCTTTTACATGTTGCATTTTTATCTTCTATTAGATTAAATATACATTTATCATTGCTTAAGTCTATGATATTTGATTGCTTACATAATGATATATCATTTATCGTCTTACATTTATTTATAATTCCAAACATAATATTACTTCTTTTTAAAATATTTTCTTGCTTGATTTTATTAATGTATTTTTTGTTCTTTATTAATGGTTTTACAACTAATTTTTCATAGATTACGTCTTCCGTATTTGGGATACTTATAATATAAAGTAGAGTTGATACATTTATGGCAACTTTGACTTCGGCAAATTCTTATGCCTCTTCAATATTTTTGAAAAGTACATTCACTTTGTTTTTATTTAAATTATTCATAATTATATCGATCTCCGATTTTGACAATATGTTAGAACTTACAATATTTTCTTTACCCAATTCAATTGCGTATATTGAGTTCATTATTTCTTCTTTTATTAACTTTGTTTTGTAGAGTAAACTTAAAACTAATTCGTTTTCAAAGGTTTTATCCTTTTCTATTACATTAAGAATTTCATTAGTTACGTTCGTTAATTTGTTTATTCTATCAATGTAAGCTTTATTTATTAAGACTTGGGTATTATTATTTTCTAAGACATTATTAATTTTATCTACCATTATCGTATAATCGTCATGGTTAGGGCTTCCTGCTACCCATTTCCATGCTGTGCCAATGAAGTTTAGTGATCTTTTAGATCTATTGATTTTAATATTATTAATAAGGTTAATGATTTGTTTGAGCTCGTGATCTAGGATTGGGAAAAATGGATTATTCCTTGGAATGTGCTGGTTCATTAGGGATGAGGTTTTTGATATAAATTCTTCATAAGGGGGTATTTCAATAACATGAATAAATTTAAGATTTCCTGTTTGGATTTTTGCTATTCCGGTTTTCACCACGATTATCTCTGAATTGGAATAATCGAGGATTTTGACGTCAGCATTAATAAAGGAAGTAAGATACCTGTGGAGATAAGAAGATTGATTTCAGCTTTTAATATTTGCTTTGTGAACTACTTTTCCAGATTGTGTAATTACAGTTTTTGTTTTGTTTTCTTTAACTATTTCTTGTTTAAAACGGGGTGATAACTTGGAACCTAATCTTTTGTTTATTTTAACGTAAATAGTGTCACCGGGTGTCTAGTTTTCTAATGTGTGTCTTTTTTTGTTGTGATATTTCAAATAAATATTTTGTTTTTCTTTTAATTTGATTATATTTTCTTTTCTTGCTTTTTCAAACAGTTTCGGATCGGTACTGACGTTTCTTCCAAAAAATACTTCAATGGGTTTTTTCCCTATTGTTGAATGAATTGAACAGTTGTACTCGTATACTGCTCTGTCTAGTAATTCTAGAAAAGATTTATGAATTTTTTCTGTTTTAAGGCAACGCATTATTTCTGAAAGCGTGGAGTGAAATCGCTCCACTTGACCATTGACTGTACTGGAATATGGAGGTGTTTTAAAGATTTCTATTCCTAATTGATCTTGCAATAAGAAACAGATAGGGGCTGCATTAAAGGATTTTTCGTTGTCAAAGACAACTAATTTTGGTACGCCGAAAGCGAATAAAATTTGTCTTAAAGGTTCTACTATATCTTGTTCGGCTCTGGACTTTAGAATTTTTGTTTGAGCGTATTTGGAAAATTTATCTAGCGCGGTGAGAACAAGATGTTCTTCATTTGAATAAATATCTAAATGTAAAATATGGCCTGGATATTGGGGAATAGGTGTTGGTTTGAGTTCGGGTTTCTGTGGATGTCGATCGTATTTGTGTTCTCGACATATATGACATTGTTTAACTATTTTATTAATTTTTGAGTTCTTTGAGGAAAATAATAGTTTTGGAGTAGTTGGGCATTATTTTCGCGAGCATTTCTATGTGCTCTATTATGGATTTTAAGGATGTGTTCTTCTTGTTCAGTTTGATTGGTTATATCAATAACTTTTGTTTGTGTGTAGCGGATTCTGTAATTTTTGAAATGAAGTGGATATATATTTTGGATAATTCCCATAGTTTCTTCGTTAGTCATTAGTCCATTTATTATGGTAGGGATTAGGTATCGTTTAGATATTGAAATAAGATTTTCTTTAGTGTATCGAGGTTGTGTAAAGGTAAGTCTGCGGAAAATTGGGAAGGGGTATTGAAGTTGGAAATTGTCTTCTTCGCCTATAAGCAGAATCAGTTGATTTTTAAAAATATTGATTGGCAATTCTACTGCTGGAATAAGTTCGTGGGATGAACTTTCATCACTATGTTGGGATGCTGTAAGGGAATTAATTTGGGAGTCAAAAGGTTGGGATTCTGCAAGAGAATTAATTTGAGAATCAATAGGTGGTCTTGAAAGTGCATCAGCAACTAAGTTAGCCTTACCGGGCTTATATTTCAGTTCGTAGTTATATTCTTCTAATGCTGCTTTCCAGCGTTTCATTTTCGAATCGTTATTTTTGCTACTTAAAGCATAAGTCAGAGGTTGGTGATCAGTTAATATTTTGACTCTTGCTGAGCCATATAAGTAATTTCTGAAAGTGTTAAGAGCCCAAATTATAGCCAGCATCTCTTTTTCGTTTGCGGCATAATTTTCTTCGGTCTTGCTTAATGTTCTGGAAATAAACATTATAGGCTTGTCTTTTTGAGATAGTACTGCTCCGAGGGCGTAATTCGAAGCGTCGGTGGTTAGTTCAAATTCTTTTTCTGTAATCAGGGTAAGTAAGTATAGTGTCTCTTGATGCTAAGGAATTTTTTATTTTATTGAAGGCTTCTATTGCTTCTTCATTTAAATGAATTAATTTTTTGCTAGAGGGGTTTTTGGACAGTCGTCCGTCTTCCCCTCTTAAAAGACCTGTTAAGGGTTTCGCTAATTTAGCATAGTCCTTAACGAAACGGCGGTAATACCCTGACAGACCTAGGAAAGATCGCAGGTCTTTGAGTGTCTTAGGGGTAGGAAATTGAAGAACTTCATCTACCTTTTCAGGTTAGTTTTGATGCCGTCTGAAGAAATTATGAATCCAAGAAATTCAACTTCTTCTTTGAAAAATTCACATTTATCAAGCTGAACATTCATGTTTGCAGCTTCTAAAGTTTTGAAAACAACTTCTATTCTGTTTAAATGTGAATCTTCATCTTTGCTGAATATGATGATATCATCGATGTAAACGAAGCATATTTTTCCTATATGCTCTCTCAGTATATCATCAAGCGCTCTTTGAAAAATCGATGGGGCATTTTTCAGCCCAAAAGGCAGCCGGCTGAATTCATATTTTCCGTTATTCACCGAGAAAGCTGTTTTTTCAATATCTTTTTCTTTAAGTGGAATTTGATGGAAACCACTCCTTAGATCAATAAAAAAAGTTCGTTAATTTCCGGAATGGGATACCGGTCAGCGATAGTGATGGCATTCAATTTGCGATAGTCGATCACCAAACGATATTTTTCCTCGCCAGAGGCGTCAGATTTTTTGGGGACAATCCACACAGGTGAATTGTACGGTGATCTTGAATATCTTATAATACCATCATTGAGGAGTTTTTCTATTTGACTCTCTACTTCATCTTTGAGAGCCATTGGATATGGATAGCATCTGGTGTAAACAGGGGAATCTGATGAAGTTCGAATCTCACCTTTTACAACGGTCTTGTACGTTAGTTTTTCGTCTGGGTCATCAAATAACTTGAAGTATTTAGTAGCCATTGACTTAATCGAATTTTTTTGTTCTGTTGCCATGTGTTCTGTTCTTAAAGACACATTATTTACTGCTTGTGCAGCGAGCTGTTTAATACGTATTCTTATACTGTCTTTAATAGTCATGTAGTCGAGTTTCGCGTAGATTACAGGCTGATAGTTCTTTCAAACTATCATTTCCAAGAATGCCTTGAAAAGATTTTAGGTGTGGCATGAGGAAGAATTTAATTTTTAGATCTTTTAAGCCAAATAAGTTTACAAAAGTATGGTGAGTTATCTCTATGTTTCCTCCGATAGAGTTGGCATAGAATTTATTGTCGTTAAGGATAGGGTTTTTACTAGGGAAGGCTGGATATAATTTTTATTTGAACCTGTATCTATTAAAATTTTAAGCACTTCGCCACCATCTGATTTAACTTCGATATATGGCAACGAAAAGCTTGTTAATCTAAAAAATGAATGTCACTTAGTTCAGATATAACTTCGGTAACATTCTCTTCTATCTGATCTTGTGTTAACGGCTCCAGGTAGTTATTGAAACTTTCTTCATACTGCTGATTGTCTAAATATGGTGCAGCGTAATATTGTTCTAATTCTGATTCTTGGGTTGGTTAGGTTGGTTAGGTTGCTGTGGAAAATTGTTAGGTCTCTTCGGTACAGGTGGCCAATTTCTCTGTTGCTATGGTGGCCTGTTAATATAGTTTACTCTAGCAGTGCCAATAGTGGAGGTTTCCATTTGATTTGGTAATGGTTGTGGCCTTGGAGGTGATCTGATATTATTTCCTTGTATTTGATTCGGGGTTTGATATTGGTAACGATTATTATTGAAGGGTTGCTGTCTAGGGATATTGTTATTATTGAATGGATACAATCGTTGGTTATAGTTCATAGTAGGTTGAGGGAAATAGGTGAGTTGTGGGTAGAACGGAATTTGATTATTAGCTAAGGTGTTTTGGATTTGTCGCCTAGGAGGAAGTGTTGGGAGAGTTGGTTGATAGAATTTTTTAATTGCTCCTTGTTGACTTATAGCATAATTTGATCTGTAGTTCTGATTTTCTAGTTTGAGGCACAGGTAGAGGGCCTGTGGGAGGTCTACGGGTTCACGGATCCCGAGGAGTCTAGGCAAGTCTCCTTTGAGACCTCTTACAAACGTATCAAGAGCTTTATCTCTATAAGTTTTCGTGAGCAAGGAGAGTGCTTCAGGACCGAGGTCCGTGCAACTTATTTTGTTTAAAATTAGGGATAGATGGGAATAAACGGCTTGATAGAAGCCTTGCACAGTATCGTTCCCTTGTACTAGGGAAGTCATTTGGTACTTAAGTGTACCCAAGTCGCGTTTATCCGCGTAATGCAAGGTAAGGCATCGGGAAATGCATTCTCAATCGAGGGGTGTATTGTAGGACTCTAATGCGATGTCCGCATTTCCTACAATTTTATTTCGGATAACGTTTAGTATACCGAAATGTTTAGGTGAACCTTTGACAGGTTCGTAGAGGCGGATAATTCGATCTACGCTCTTCTTCCAGGAGCTGAATTCTCCGGGTTGACCCGAAAAATCTCTCAGGCACCTAACTACATCCGGGACCTTGTCAAGATCCGCGAAATTAGTTCTCTGTGCTGGATCGATTGTTTGATCGATTCCTCGAAATCGATTGGAGTTAGGATTTATGATGGCTTGAATAATATCTCTCCCCTCTGTGTTAAGCACATGGTTTACAATAGATAATACCATGTTTTGCAGTTCGGGACGAGTGAGACCAGCATTATTTTGGTTATTGGTTGGGACAGGTACAGACGGATTAATTGGAGTAATTGTAGACCTATCCAGATTGTTTGGGTTAGACATTTTTTAGCAAGTTTGTATTATTAAAAATGAAATTCTTAAAATAATTTCTATCGGATATCGATGTTTGTGTTTTTTGATTAGAGTAGTTTACTTGATTTTAAATTATTCAATCAATATAATCTATACAATCAATATAAATTAGCAAGTTTGTATTATAAAAAATGAAATTCTTAAAATAATTTCTATCGGATATCGATGTTTGTGTTTTTTTTTTGATTAGTGTATTTTAATTTATTTTAAATAAAAATTTTTTTTTTTTTTTAAATATTAATTTTCAAAATGTTATTAAAAAAATATATTCTTAAAAATTAAAATGTCTTACAAAATTAAACTGATGATGAGCATGATGTTTGTGGAGTGGCAAGCAGGTATACTGCTCCCTTTTTACTTTTGGTTACAAGGGGGGCCCTTTATTAATTTCTCCAACGGTTTCAATGGTTCAAATGTTTTTCATCGCTTCTGTACCACTTTGGAACTTATTATGATGTCATTTGCATTTATTGTCACTAAATGTCACTATGTGCCTCTTGGGGACTTATTGTATTGTTTATTTTACTTTATATCGCTGTTAGTCTCTTTGGGACTTAGCGATTGTCTTTATTGTCACAATTTTATTGGGTAGCCACTGTGTTGGTTTTTTTTTCACATGTACCGCTTGGGGACGATTAGCACTACTTAAGGGCTTTTAATTGAAAAATATTTTTGCGCGATTTATTTTGCACTTCTTGAGGGCGTATAATAAGATGTTATTTTCCCGCACTACACAATCACAGTGGTCCCACGTTGGGCGCCAATTAAAGTTTTAGTATCTAATTTTTATTAAAAAAAAATAACTTTTATTTTTTTTTTATTTTTTTTTCATTAAATTTTCATTTCAATTATTCAGTACAAAAACTGGCAGCGATTCTGCCTCTCTAAACTTAACAATAATTTTTGCTTAAAATCTAAACCTTAAATACCTATTTTATGCTAACGTAACATAATTTGCCTTACTTCAATTATTGTTTGTTTCCCAACATATTTTCTTTGTAAATTTCCACGAATTGGAATTGTTTGTTGCAATGCTAATTTGGGGTCATCGCCCAGACACCATGTCAGCATTTTTCGTGGGATATATTTAAGTTAACTTGTCGTCGTTAACTTATACAAACAATATTCTTTTAAATAAGATTAGCTACCTATACCTATGTATATCAATAACTTTTCATCAAAAAATCTAATATGTTTTATATGACAAGACGAATTTAAAACTGTAAAATTCATCTCCCCATTCATCATGTCTTTTTTCTTGATATGGCAAACAAATAAAAAGGAAACCTTTAAATACCTTTATTAGAATAACCATTTGTGTATAATATAACTTGCTCTTTCTTAAAATTTATACGTATATTTACAATCACAAAATAAAATAATGTTACAATAAATAGGTATATATGTAGGTAATATTCACATGTCGAAATCAAGCGTAAACAAAAACGACTGGATGATATTATAAATGTAGGTATATTAATTGGGTCATATCCAATCCCATCCGTCACGGGTTAGTAACTTCGTTGCCACAGGCTTTATAGCCAATAAGAGCCATTCATTAGACTCGATAGCGGTAAGTTTGTTACCTATTTAAAGAAAACCACAGCAATTAGGGAACGCTTATGTAGTCTTTCTCTTTCAGGACTTCAAAAAACATTACACAGTAGTGTACATCATTCTTAAAGGCTAGTGTACAACACTTCATTTTAAGTAAACATTTTTTTTAATTTTCTGCACCTTCTTTCACATATAAATTCCATAAGAATTCATTGAGCAAGAGAGATAGCATTAATCGAACATAATTTTCTCACGTAATACAATTTAAACTTCAGTTTGTTTCTCTTCGAACGTGGTTTACCGTGTGTTAAACATATAGGTCTCTGTAAAAATAATACTTTTTAACACCAAAATACTTTGAATATGACTTCATTGTTCAGATCGAATCAAACCAGAGCGTAGTTTAAAACGAGACATTAGCAGGAGGAGTTAAGACGTGTCTGCATTTTATAATATTATAGCCCTTATAAATATGTATTAGATGGGTACATCCTAGTTTGAATATCAATGCGGAGTGAAAACACATAGGTACATAAAATCAAAATGATACATCAATACATCTCGCTTTGAATGGTTTACTATGCTGCAAAAATCAACCTTATCGATTCATTCTTGAATAAAATTATTCTTTATTTGTAGCCAAACATTAAGGTTCCTACAAGTAGACATTTTCCTTTGGTTTCCCACGATGTGCACAAAAAACGCCTTTTTTGCCCGCGATGTCGCCCACAAACAAAATTAAGAAAAAACACAAAATACTCGTACAAAAATATGAATTACTTAATTCTTTTATTAAAATAAACAAACGCTTAAGTTTTCTGAAAAATAAATAAAATAAGTTTCAAAATTCAAACACAAGTTTTGTATATATAATGTAGCAATTAATCATTATACTCTTTATAATTAAAGCAATTAGTGGAATAAACATTTTTTGCACAATGTAATGTCCTAAATACACACAAGTTATGTCCTTTGATTGGAAAGGCGACCTAATCTTCTTACATTTATCTACATCTGGTATTGTTAATTAAGTAAATGGAACTCGAAAAAGAAGATAGTTACCCTAAATAAAGTAGGATAGTCCTAAATTTTTGACATGTTAGTTATTATTGGTAGATAAAAAAAATTACACAACCACGCACCCTTCGCCCCCTTCATCATTCCCAAAAACCAATCGCATAGAACACCAAAATTATCGACCTTCTCTCAAGTTTTTAGAAAAACCTCAAAAACTGTGCATTTTTGGCTCAACCATCTGATACGAAAATCCTAAAAAATTCATCCCTTTTATCACTTATTTTGGCCAAACCGTGTTACCGCTAGAGCACTTTGAAATTAATTGTTATAACTAGAAAACGTGAAGTTTTTTCATTTACCCACCCTCATACCTTCTTAAAATATGTATTCGCCTTAATTATATTTTGAAATACAAGGTATGTACATACATAAAAACTTTGTTGGATTTTTTCAAATAATTTCAATATTAATATTTCAATAATTTGAAAAAAATGACTTCAAGATTTTTTTCAATAGATACTTACTTTTCTTTCAATAAACACTTAAAGTCAACATATATACCATTTATTTTATCTTTGAAAAATTATGGGTAGGTATTTTATCATTTATTTTGTTTGTACCTATGTACATACATATAGCTATAAAAAAATATTTTATATATATTATTTATAGAAACTGCTCTAACGATTCAATTTTTTGTTCATTAAAGAAATCAGTAGCTTTTTTTATGAAATCAAAGCTTTCTTAAGCAAAAATATATAACAAAAAATAATATTTAAATATGCTTAACTATTAATAATAATTATAAATTGAAAAATTATATTTAAATTATTAAAAAATTATGTATAATTAAAATATATTTAATGTGTTTTGGTCTAGATAAGAGACTAGAGAACGAAGATAGCATCTCGTTCATGGCTTAAGAATTTTCTTTGAATATTAAAAAATATCTTTTGTGGTGTGCTATCGAAACTTAATAGTTTTGTCAAAATGTCACCGAAAACACAATCATTTTGCGTATTTTGTTTAAAAAAATTGATCCGCCAATGAATTTTCTAAAAGTCTTTTGGAAAAATGTAAAATTATTCTTGATATTCGCAACAAAAAAACTAATTTTCCATTGGAAATAAATACATTTTCCGCATTGCCAAAAAAAACATGGCTTAATTGCTCCATCTGAAGCACAATCTAATGAACCGAGGTAAGCTAAAATCTTAAATTAGGTTGACAAACAAAATGTGGGGGCTTTCTTCTAAGTGAATCTTCCTCTGAACAGTATTTCAGATTTTTAGGACATAATGGGAATGAGAAATTCAAGGCGAAAAAGAAAGCGCGCCTATTTCTTCACTCACAAATATCAAGCCCACCCCTTAAAATTTTGCTAACGAAAAAAATTTTGGGGTTTTATCCTAAATGAATCTACTTCTGAACAGAATTTCAGGTTCCTAGGACTTAAGTGGAATGAAAAATTCGATTGGGGAAAAAGAAAGCGCGCCTATTTCTTCACTCACAAATATCAAGCCCCCCCCTCAAATTTTGCTAACAAAAAAAAATTGGGGCTTTTATCCTAAGTGAATCTCCTTCTGAACAGAATTTCAGGTTCCTAGGACTTAAGGGCAAAAATTCTATTGGGGAAATTGGGGACGAAAAATGCATCAGACCTTTTATTTTAAATTTATTATTAAACTTACATGTATCCTTCAACTTCATTCTCATTTTATCGTGTTAAGACTGATTTTTTTACTTGTGGAAATTTTTTAATTATTTTTTTATTTAATTATTCTTAAATAAAAAATGGCTATATTTGTCAAGTCTCAAAGAGGTCAGTCTAAACTCCATTTCGAAGGCTACATATATGTAAACTATAGGGAAGATAAAGACGGCGTAAAACATTTCTGGAGATGTGAAAAACACAAAAGCGAAAGATGTCGTAGAAGGGCAGTTTCCAGGGAAACTAATGTGGTTATGTTAGAAGAACATAACCACGGCGCTTCCCCGGTTCTATGCGATGTAGCGTCCGTTGCCCACGAACTAAAAAAAAGTGCAACTTTAACATCTGAAGCTCCCAGAAGTTTAGTTGCACGAGTTTTAGAATTAGCTTCCGCACCGGCTATAGTGTATGGGCCAAACATTGTATCGATGCAGAAGGCGGTGTCACGGGAGCGAAAACGTCGACATCAATCAATGCCGATACCACACACTCTATCCGATATAAATATTCCCGCTGAGCTACTAGTCACAAAAACTGCACAACCCGAAGTTTTTTGTTAGGTGACTCAGGCAGCGGTGATGTTGACCGTATAATTATGTTCGGAACAGTATCGGATCGAGCTAGACTAGCACGGTGCGAAACGTGGTTGATGGACGGGACATTTCGAGTATGTCCAGAAATGTTTTACCAACTTTGGGTAATACATGGCCTCTTCGCTAATAAAGTGTTGCCATGCATATATTGCTTGCTTCCTAATAAGTTGGAAGTAACATACGTACGTGCGTTAACCATGTTATACGAAGCCACCGGAATGGAAAATATGCAGCCAAAGAATGTCCTCATTGATTTTGAGAAGGGGGAGTTAAATGCTATCCGGTTTCTTTTCCCTGAGGCAAATATCCATGGTTGCTTTTTCCATTTCGCCCAAGCAGTGCGTAGAAAACTCCAACAATTAGGAATGCAGGCAAGATACGCGACAGACATGGAATACTTTACGTGTCTTCGGAAATTCGTGGCGTTGTGCTTTTGCGAAATATATGACATTCTAAATCGGTATGACATGATGGCGAATAACCTGATTGAAAATTTTGGTGATAGTGAACAGCACCTATACTTTCTCGAGTATTTTGAAAATACTTGGGTAGGGCGTGTTCGTCGAAGTCCCCGATTTAGAATAAACATTAAAAAATGGTTTAATTAAGAACAAATACCCGAAATGTTTCATTACCAAATAATAATATTTACCTCTTTTACCTAAAGAATGCTTAAGTAAGTATACTTATATACAATTATAAGTAAGTACATATTATATAAAAATAGTTAGTTTATTTTACACACGATACATCAGCTTTGACATTTACATTCAAAAGTTATTTAATTCTGTTGAATGTTCGAATAATAGGTAGGTACCTACTTATACTTTTATTTTTAATTGAAAGAAAACAGTAAAAAATTATTACATAGGTAGGTAGGTACATTTGATAGGTACGAGTATGAGTATGTTTTAAAGTGTGTTAAGATCTACATATACGTATACATAAGTATGACAAACATATTTTTTCCTGAATATAAAATAGGTTGGTATGTATACCTTTATGTAGAAAATCGGGCATTCAGTAGGTATAAATGGAATACACAATTTTCAATAAATTTAATGAATTAATTTTGTTCATACCGAATTTTGAATTACATATCTAATAATAAACGTTCTCATAATAGGTATCAAATTTAAAAAAAAAATATGCACTACAAAAGTTTGCCCCAGTATGTATGTACACACCTACATATGTGTCTGCACATAACTTAAATTTAGATTTTCAACGATTTAATAAAGTTTATTGAGTAAAATCACTGGAATAGAAAAATTTTTATTTCTAAAATAAATACCTACGAAATGGTTATAATTGGATAGTAAAACGTACATCCGATACAACGACAATGTAAGAAACGTCATATAGAATTTATTAATTTTGTGCCGTCTTATTTTATGAGAAAAAAATCATACATAAGCATTTCAAGTGATCTAGTCGGTAGACGTTATATTTAGGTCTACTTGATGTGAATTTATAATTTTTTTCTCTTTCCAAACATCTACAGTTGGCGTAAGCATGCAAAAATGTTTATATTTTTGGTCTTTCAATACATCACAACTATATTTCAGCATATTTTCCCTTCAATTTTACAATCAATTTTTATCTCACTATCTACCACAATTCTGTATGTAGGTAGGTATTAAAAATTAATACTTCAAAAACCCCTCTATACAAAAAAAGCGCATTATCAAAATCTAGCTTTCAAAGGGATGGACATTTAATTAACTAATGCAACTAGATATAGATTACTTAATTATTGACATAATTAAAAAACATGTAAAAAAATACGTATGGGTACCTACCAACTAAAATATACAAACAAAATTCTTTTAAATAAGATTAGCTACCTATACCTATGTATATCAATAACTTTTCATTAAAAAACTAATATGTTTAATATATGACAAGACGAATTTAAAACTGTAAAAGTAACATAAGTATCCATCTGAACATTTGTATATTTTCTCCCTATTCATCATGTCTTTTTTCTTGATATGGCAAACAAATAAAAAGGAAACCTTTAAATACCTTTATTAGAATAACCATTTGTGTATAATATAACTTGCTCTTTCTTAAAATTTAAACGTATATTTACACCCACAAAATAAAATAATGTTGCAATAAATAGGTATATATGTAGGTTATATTCACATGTCGAAATCAATCGTAAACAAAAACGACTGGATGATATTATAAATGTAGGTATATTAATTGGGTCATATCCAATCCCATCCGTCACGGGTTAGTAACTTCGTTGCCACAGGCTTTATAGCCAATAAGAGCCATTCATTAGACTCGATAGCGGTAAGTTTGTTACCTATTTAAAGAAAACCACAGCAATTAGGGAACGCTTATGTAGTCTTTTTCTTTCAGGGCTTCAAAGAACATTACACAGTAGTGTACATCATTCTTAAAGGCTAGGGTACAACACTTCATTTTAAGTTAACATTTTTTTAAATTTCTGCACCTTCTTTCACATATAAATTCCGTAAGAATTCATTGAGCAAGAGAGATAACATTAATCGAACATAATTTTCTCACGTAATACAATTAAAACTTTATTTGGTTTCTCTTCGAACGTGGTTTACCGTGTGTTAAACATATAGGTCTCTGTAAAAATAATAATTTTTAACACCAAAATACTTTGAATACGACTTCATTGTTCAGATCGAATCAAACCAGAGCGTAGTTTAAAAAGAGACAGTAGCAGGAGGAGTTAAGACGTGTCTGCATTTTATAATATTAAAGCCCTTATAAATATGTATTAGATGGGTACATCCTAGTTTGAATACGAGTATCAATGCGGAGTGAAATATATAGGTACATAAAATCAAAATGATACATCAATACATCTTGCTTTGAATGGTTTGCTATGCTGCAAAAATCAACCTTATCGATTCATTCTTGAAACAAATTTTTCTGTATTTGTAGCCAAACATTAAGGTTCCTACATGTAGACATTTTCCTTTGGTTTCACACGACTTGCACAAAAAACGCCTTTTTTGCCCGCGATGTCGCCCACAAACAAAATTAAGAAAAAACACAAAATACTCGTACAAAAATATGAATTACTTAATTCTTTTATTAAAATAAACAAACGTTTAAGTTTTCTGAAAAATAAATAAGAATAAGTTTCAAAATTCAAACACAAGTTTTGTATATATAATGTAGCAATTAATCATTATACTCTTTATAATTAACGCAATTAGTGGAATAAACATTTTTTCCACAATGTAATGTCCTAAATACACACAAGTTATGTCCTTTGATTGGAAAGGCGACCTAATCTTCTTACATTTATCTACATCGGGTATTGTTAATTAAGTAAATGGAACTCGAAAAAGAAGATAGTTACCCTAAAAAAAGTAGGATAGTCCTAAATTTTTGACATGTTAGTTATTATTGGTAGATACAAAAAATTACACAACCACGCACCCTCCGCCCCCTTCATCATTCCCAAAAACCAATCGCATAGAACACCAAAATTATCGACCTTCTCTCAAGTTTTTAGAAAAACCTCAAAAACTGTGCATTTTTGGCTCAACCATCTGATACGAAAATCCTACAAAATTCATCCCTTTTATCACTTATTTTGGCCAAACCGTGTTACCGCTAGAGCACTTTGAAATTAATTGTTATAACTAGAAAACGTGAAGTTTTTTCATTTACCCACCCTCATACCTTCTTAAAATATGTATTCGCCTTAATTATATTTTGAAATACAAGGTATGTACATACATAAAAACTTTGTTGGATTTTTTCAAATAATTTCAATATTAATATTTCAATAATTTGAAAAAAATGACTTCAAGATTTTTTTCAATAGATACTTACTTTTCTTTCAATAAACACTTAAAGTCAACATATATACCATTTATTTTATCTTTGAAAAATTATGGGTAGGTATTTTATCATTTATTTTGTTTGTACCTATGTACATACATATAGCTATAAAAAAATATTTTATATATATTATTTATAGAAACTGCTCTAACGATTCAATTTTTTGTTCATTAAAGAAATCAGTAGCTTTTTTTATGAAATCAAAGCTTTCTTAAGCAAAAATATATAACAAAAAATAATATTTAAATATGCTTAACTATTAATAATAATTATAAATTGAAAAATTATATTTAAATTATTAAAAAATTATGTATAATTAAAATATATTTAATGTGTTTTGGTCTAGATAAGAGACTAGAGAACGAAGATAGCATCTCGTTCATGGCTTAAGAATTTTCTTTGAATATTAAAAAATATCTTTTGTGGTGTGCTATCGAAACTTAATAGTTTTGTCAAAATGTCACCGAAAACACAATCATTTTGCGTATTTTGTTTAAAAAAATTGATCCGCCAATGAATTTTCTAAAAGTCTTTTGGAAAAATGTTAAATTATTCTTGATATTCGCAACAAAAAAACTAATTTTCCATTGGTAATAAATACATTTTCCGCATTGCCAAAAAAAACATGGCTTAATTGCTCCATCTGAAGCACAATCTAATGAACCGAGGTAAGCTAAAATCTTAAATTATGTTGACAAACAAAATGTGGGGGCTTTCTTCTAAGTGAATCTTCCTCTGAACAGTATTTCAGATTTTTAGGACATAATGGGAATGAGAAATTCAAGGCGAAAAAGAAAGCGCGCCTTTTTCTTCACTCACAAATATCAAGCCCACCCCTTAAAATTTTGCTAACGAAAAAAATTTTGGGGTTTTATCCTAAATGAATCTACTTCTGAACAGAATTTCAGGTTCCTAGGACTTAAGTGGAATGAAAAATTCGATTGGGGAAAAAGAAAGCGCGCCTATTTCTTCACTCACAAATATCAAGCCCCCCCCCTCAAATTTTGCTAACAAAAAAAAATTGGGGCTTTTATCCTAAGTGAATCTCCTTCTGAACAGAATTTCAGGTTCCTAGGACTTAAGGGCAAAAATTCTATTGGGGAAATTGGGGACGAAAAATGCATCAGACCTTTTATTTTAAATTTATTATTAAACTTACATGTATCCTTCAACTTCATTCTCATTTTATCGTGTTAAGACTGATTTTTTTACTTGTGGAAATTTTTTAATTATTTTTTTATTTAATTATTCTTAAATAAAAAATGGCTATATTTGTCAAGTCTCAAAGAGGTCAGTCTAAACTCCATTTCGAAGGCTACATATATGTAAACTATAGGGAAGATAAAGACGGCGTAAAACATTTCTGGAGATGTGAAAAACACAAAAGCGAAAGATGTCGTAGAAGGGCAGTTTCCAGGGAAACTAATGTGGTTATGTTAGAAGAACATAACCACGGCGCTTCCCCGGTTCTATGCGATGTAGCGTCCGTTGCCCACGAACTAAAAAAAAGTGCAACTTTAACATCTGAAGCTCCCAGAAGTTTAGTTGCACGAGTTTTAGAATTAGCTTCCGCACCGGCTATAGTGTATGGGCCAAACATTGTATCGATGCAGAAGGCGGTGTCACGGGAGCGAAAACGTCGACATCAATCAATGCCGATACCACACACTCTATCCGATATAAATATTCCCGCTGAGCTACTAGTCACAAAAACTGCACAACCCGAAGTTTTTTTGTTAGGTGACTCAGGCAGCGGTGATGTTGACCGTATAATTATGTTCGGAACAGTATCGGATCGAGCTAGACTAGCACGGTGCGAAACGTGGTTGATGGACGGGACATTTCAAGTATGTCCAGAAATGTTTTACCAACTTTGGGTAATACATGGCCTCTTCGCTAATAAAGTGTTGCCGTGCATATATTGCTTGCTTCCTAATAAGTTGGAAGTAACATACGTACGTGCGTTAACCATGTTATACGAAGCCACCGGAATGGAAAATATGCAGCCAAAGAATGTCCTCATTGATTTTGAGAAGGGGGAGTTAAATGCTATCCGGTTTCTTTTCCCTGAGGCAAATATCCATGGTTGCTTTTTCCATTTCGCCCAAGCAGTGCGTAGAAAACTCCAACAATTAGGAATGCAGGCAAGATACGCGACAGACATGGAATACTTTACGTGTCTTCGGAAATTCGTGGCGTTGTGCTTTTGCGAAATATATGACATTCTAAATCGGTATGACATGATGGCGAATAACCTGATTGAAAATTTTGGTGATAGTGAACAGCACCTATACTTTCTCGAGTATTTTGAAAATACTTGGGTAGGGCGTGTTCGTCGAAGTCCCCGATTTAGAATAAACATTAAAAAATGGTTTAATTAAGAACAAATACCCGAAATGTTTCATTACCAAATAATAATATTTACCTCTTTTACCTAAAGAATGCTTAAGTAAGTATACTTATATACAATTATAAGTAAGTACATATTATATAAAAATAGTTAGTTTATTTTACACACGATACATCAGCTTTGACATTTACATTCAAAAGTTAATTAATTCTGTTGAATGTTCGAATAATAGGTAGGTACCTACTTATACTTTTATTTTTAATTGAAAGAAAACAGTAAAAAATTATTACATAGGTAGGTAGGTACATTTGATAGGTACGAGTATGAGTATGTTTTAAAGTGTGTTAAGATCTACATATTCGTATACATAAGTATGACAATCATATTTTTTCCTGAATATAAAATAGGTTGGTATGTATACCTTTATGTAGAAAATCGGGCATTCAGTAGGTATAAATGGAATACACAATTTTCAATTAATTTAATGAATTAATTTTGTTTATACCGAATTTTGAATTACATATCTAATAATAAACGTTCTCATAATAGGTATCAAATTTAAAAAAAAAATATGCACTACAAAAGTTTGCCCCAGTATGTATGTACACACCTACATATGTGTCTGCACATAACTTAAATTTAGATTTTCAACGATTTAATAAAGTTTATTGAGTAAAATCACTGGAATAGAAAAATTTTTATTTCTAAAATAAATACCTACGAAATGGTTATAATTGGATAGTAAAACGTACATCCGATACAACGACAATGTAAGAAACGTCATATAGAATTTATTAATTTTGTGCCGTCTTATTTTATGAGAAAAAAATCATACATAAGCATTTCAAGTGATCTAGTCGGTAGACGTTATATTTAGGTCTACTTGATGTGAATTTATAATTTTTTTCTCTTTCCAAACATCTACAGTTGGCGTAAGCATGCAAAAATGTTTATATTTTTGGTCTTTCAATACATCACAACTATATTTCAGCATATTTTCCCTTCAATTTTACAATCAATTTTTATCTCACTATCTACCACAATTCTGTATGTAGGTAGGTATTAAAAATTAAAACTTCAAAAACCCCTCTATACAAAAAAAGCGCATTATCAAAATCTAGCTTTCAAAGGGATGGACATTTAATTAACTAATGCAACTAGATATAGATTACTTAATTATTGACATAATTAAAAAACATGTAAAAAAATACGTATGGGTACCTACCAACTAAAATATACAAACAAAATTCTTTTAAATAAGATTAGCTACCTATACCTATGTATATCAATAACTTTTCATTAAAAAACTAATATGTTTAATATATGACAAGACGAATTTAAAACTGTAAAAGTAACATAAGTATCCATCTGAACATTTGTATATTTTCTCCCTATTCATCATGTCTTTTTTCTTGATATGGCAAACAAATAAAAAGGAAACCTTTAAATACCTTTATTAGAATAACCATTTGTGTATAATATAACTTGCTCTTTCTTAAAATTTAAACGTATATTTACACCCACAAAATAAAATAATGTTGCAATAAATAGGTATATATGTAGGTTATATTCACATGTCGAAATCAATCGTAAACAAAAACGACTGGATGATATTATAAATGTAGGTATATTAATTGGGTCATATCCAATCCCATCCGTCACGGGTTAGTAACTTCGTTGCCACAGGCTTTATAGCCAATAAGAGCCATTCATTAGACTCGATAGCGGTAAGTTTGTTACCTATTTAAAGAAAACCACAGCAATTAGGGAACGCTTATGTAGTCTTTTTCTTTCAGGGCTTCAAAGAACATTACACAGTAGTGTACATCATTCTTAAAGGCTAGGGTACAACACTTCATTTTAAGTTAACATTTTTTTAAATTTCTGCACCTTCTTTCACATATAAATTCCGTAAGAATTCATTGAGCAAGAGAGATAACATTAATCGAACATAATTTTCTCACGTAATACAATTGAAACTTTATTTGGTTTCTCTTCGAACGTGGTTTACCGTGTGTTAAACATATAGGTCTCTGTAAAAATAATAATTTTTAACACCAAAATACTTTGAATACGACTTCATTGTTCAGATCGAATCAAACCAGAGCGTAGTTTAAAAAGAGACAGTAGCAGGAGGAGTTAAGACGTGTCTGCATTTTATAATATTAAAGCCCTTATAAATATGTATTAGATGGGTACATCCTAGTTTGAATACGAGTATCAATGCGGAGTGAAATATATAGGTACATAAAATCAAAATGATACATCAATACATCTTGCTTTGAATGGTTTGCTATGCTGCAAAAATCAACCTTATCGATTCATTCTTGAAACAAATTTTTCTTTATTTGTAGCCAAACATTAAGGTTCCTACATGTAGACATTTTCCTTTGGTTTCACACGACTTGCACAAAAAACGCCTTTTTTGCCCGCGATGTCGCCCACAAACAAAATTAAGAAAAAACACAAAATACTCGTACAAAAATATGAATTACTTAATTCTTTTATTAAAATAAACAAACGTTTAAGTTTTCTGAAAAATAAATAAGAATAAGTTTCAAAATTCAAACACAAGTTTTGTATATATAATGTAGCAATTAATCATTATACTCTTTATAATTAACGCAATTAGTGGAATAAACATTTTTTCCACAATGTAATGTCCTAAATACACACAAGTTATGTCCTTTGATTGGAAAGGCGACCTAATCTTCTTACATTTATCTACATCGGGTATTGTTAATTAAGTAAATGGAACTCGAAAAAGAAGATAGTTAGTTACCCTAAGAAAAGTAGGATAGTCCTAAATTTTTGACATGTTAGTTATTATTGGTAGATACAAAAAATTACACAACCACGCACCCTCCGCCCCCTTCATCATTCCCAAAAACCAATCGCATAGAACACCAAAATTATCGACCTTCTCTCAAGTTTTTAGAAAAACCTCAAAAACTGTGCATTCTTGGCTCACCCATCTGATACGAAAATCCTACAAAATTCATCCCTCAATCATAATTTTTGGATAACCTGTTTGGCCAAAAAAAAGACAAAATTTGACTATTTTTTTAAAAACCCGTTTTCTTGACCTTGTTCACTCATAATTCAAAAACTATGCTTGTAATTACAAATATGTCTAAGCTGCATTAAATTTTCTATAAAATGAATACTTTTATCACTTATTTTGGCCAAACCGTGTTACCGCTAGAGCACTTTGAAATTATATGTTATAACAAGAAAACGTGAAGTTTTTTTCATTTACCCACTCTCATACCTTCTTAAAATATGTATTCGCCTTAATTAGATTTTGAAATACAAGGTAGGTACATACATAAAAACTTTGTTGGATTTTTTCAAATAATTTTAATATTAATATTTCAATAATTTGAAAAAAATGACTTCAAGATTTTTTTCAATAGATACTTACTTTTCTTTCAATAAACACTTAAAGTCAACATATATACCATTTATTTTATCTTTGAAAAATTATGGGTAGGTATTTTATTATTTATTTTGTTTGTACCTATGTACATACATGTAGCTATAAAAAAAATATTTTATATATATTATTTATAGAAACTGCTCTAACGATTCAATTTTTTGTTGATTAAAGAAATCAGTAGCTTTTTTTATGAAATCAAAGCTTTCTTAAGCAAAAATATATAACAAAAAATAATATTTAAATATTCTTAAATATTAATAATAATTAGAAATTGAAAAATTATATTTAAATTATTAAAAAATTATATATAATTAAAATATATTTAATGTGTTTTGGTCTAGACAAGAGACTAGAGAACGAAGATAGCATCTCGTTCATGGCTTAAGAATTTTCTTCGAATATTAAAAAATATCTGCTGTGGTGTGCTATCGAAACTTAATAGTTTTGTCAAAATTTCACCGAAAACAAAATCATTTTGCGTATTTTGTTTAAAAAAATTGATCCGCCAATGAATTTTCTTAAAGTCTTTTGGAAAAATGTAAAATTATTCTTGATATTCGCAACAAAAAAACTAATTTTCCATTGGAAATAAATACATTTTCCGCATTGCCAAAAAAAACATGGCTTAATTGCTCTATCTGAAGGACAATCTAATGAACCGAGGTAAGCTAAAATCTTAAATTATGTTAACAAACAAAATGTGGGGGCATTCTTCTAAGTGAATCTCCCTCTGAACAGAATTTCACGCCTATTTCTTTACTCACAAATATCAAGCCCCCCCCCCTTAAATTTTGCTAACAAAAAAAATTTGGGGGTTTTATCCTAAGTGAATCTCCCTCTGAACAGAGTTTCAGGTTCCTAGGACTTAAGGGGAAGGAAAAATTCTATTAGGGAAATTGGGGACGAAAAATACATCAGACCTTTTATTTTAAATATATTATTAAACTTACATGTATCCTTCAACTTCATTCTCTTGATTGCTTTTATCGTGTTAAAACTAATTTTCTTACTTGTGAAAATTTTTTAATTATTTTTTTATTTAATTATTCTTAAATAAAAAATGGCTAAATTTGTCAAGTCTCAAAGAGGTCAGTCTAAACTCCATTTCGAAGGCTACATATATGTAAACTATAGGAAAGATAAAGACGGCGTAAAACATTTCTGGAGATGTGAAAAACACAAAAGCGAAAGAAGTCGTGGAAGGGCAGTTTCCAGGGAAACTAATGTGGTTATGTTAGAAGAACATAACCACGGCCCTTCCCCGGTTCTATACGATGTAGCGTCCATTGCCCAGGAACTAAATGAAAGTGCAACTTTAACATCTGAGGCTCCCAGAAGTTTAGTTGCACGAGTTTTAGAAGGAGCTTCCGCACCAGCTATAGTGTGTGGGCCAAACATTGTATCGATGCAGAAGGCGGTGTCACGGGAGCGAAAACGTCGACATCAATCAATGCCGATACCACACACTCGATCCGATATAAATATTACCGCTGAGCTACTAGTCACAAAAACTGCACAACCCGAAGTTTTTTTGTTAGGTGACTCAGGCAGCGGTGATGTTGACCGTATAATTATATTCGGAACAGTATCGGATCAAGCTAGACTAGCACGGTGCGAAACGTGGTTGATGGACGGGACATTTCAAGTATGTCCAGAAATGTTTTACCAACTTTCGGTAATACATGACCTCTTCGCTAATACTCGTAAAGTGTTGCCGTGCATATATTGCTTGCTTCCTAATAAGTTGGAAGTAACATACGTACGTGCGTTAACCATGTTATACGAAGCCACCGGAATGGAAAATATGCAGCCAAAGAATTTCCTCATTGATTTTGAGAAGGGGGAGTTAAATGCTATCCGGTTTCTTTGCCCTGAGGCAAATATACATGGTTGCTTTTTCCATTTCGCCCATGCAGTGCGTAGAAAACTCCAACAATTAGGAATGCAAGCAAGATACGCGACAGACATGGAATACTTTACGTGTCTTCGGAAATTCGTGGCGTTGTGCTTTTGCGAAATCGATGACATTCTAAATCGGTATGACATGAGGGCAAATAACCTCATTGAAAATGTTGGTGATAGTGAACAGCACCTAAACTTTCTCGAGTATTTTGAAAATACTTGGGCAGGGCGTGTTCGTCGAAGTCCCCGATTTAGAATGGACATGTGGAATTACAAAAGCACAACCACAAACAATCTTCCGAGGACAAATAATTGTGTGGAGTCTTGGCACAAGGGTTTCCAGACGTCTATTGGGTGTCAGCATCCCAATATTTATAAGCTAGTGGAGGGCCTTCTGCTTGAGCATGTGCGTGTGAATGCTGTGTTCGAGCGTTTGAATGCTGGTGAATCCTTGCCACTTTATTCAAGGCTTGATTACGCTCAAGCTAATGAAAAGCTACTAAAGGTCATCAGCCAATACAGTGAAAAGACTCCACATGATTATTTGAAGGCATGTGCACACTTTATTGGTAATTAAATAAGAGGCAACAGTGAAATGCACGGGAAACTCACTTTAATAAAGCACCCCAAGAGTGAGAGGCACGGGGAGCTCACTTAAATAAAGCACCCTAAGAGTGAGAGGCACGGGGAAGTCACTTAAATAAAGCACCCTAAGAGTGAGAGGCACGGGGAACTCACTTAAATAAAGCACCCTAAGAGTGAGAGGCACGGAAGGAATTTATTTTTTAATGCTGAATCTTAAGACCCCAAAAAGTTTAAACTCTTCTTAAAAAGTCGTATTTATTTTATTTTTTTAGTACAACAGGTACATTAAAATGAATAAAATAAAATTAAAATAAAAACAAACAAGTTTCAATCGGTAAAATAACCAAGAGCCAAAGAAGTATATACAAATATTTAGCGTGAAAGGATAAACGTAATGTGTTGGACTATGACAGAAACCCGTTTCCGAAAACGGTGAAATGATAGAAATTATAAACAATGTCTTGAGAACATAGAAATTAAAAAACCTGTACAAACATTCGTGGCAGAAAGGTCTTTTCGCGGTCTTCATTGGATACCGTCAGGAGTTAGATAAATAAAATGCTAGACTGGATCGTACGAGCTTGCATTTGTAGTTAACAATTTTAATGAAGCTAAATATTGACGCTGTTAGTAGATTGGTAGTCTAGTTATCCGATTTAGGTAAGCTTACCTTAATATCAAGTTAGATTATGGATTTTAATATTCATGTATTATGAAGGTTGGTGCAAGGCACATGATATTCATATGATTTTTAAAGACATAATGTGTATAGGTATGGGAAACTACATTCATAAGGTAAAGAGTGATGTAGGTACCAAAAATATGTGAACAAAACCGATTCGATTGGTTATCTGATAGGTACATATATTTTGAGGAAAAAATATTACATTTGAATTCTTGGAAAAATATGATTAGGTATATGTAAACAAAATTTAAAAATCGTTGGAGCTTCTTTTAAAAATTAATTTCTTTAATTTTTCTTTTTGAATAAGACTTGGTATGGAAATTTAATGTAATTAATAAGACAGACAGACAAGCAGCCATACATACAGACAGACGCAATTGCGGGACCCACTTTTTTGGTTTTCTCTATCATCGCAATGTCAAGTTTGATTAGAGTCCCGAGTTCGATTTTTTTTCCAAATGCAAAACTTGTTATATAATGCCTATATCGCAAGTAAAAACGTCTTTCTTAACGGTATTTTAACATTTGTATGGTAGGTACTGTTGTTTTTTGTTTTTACGCGTGCCTAACTGTTCAAGAAAATGTCAAAAACCTACTAAATAGAAATACAAAGTCTCGAAGTTCAAGTAGTTTCCCAAATATATAGTTTCAAAGAAACATGTTTTTTTTATTTCCAAAAAACAGGTTTCGGTAAATGTTGGTTTACAATACCTACCTATTGTTTATACTATTTAGGAGCTTCTCCACAAAAAAAATGTTTAAAAATATCAACTAAAACGTTTTACAGAAAATTGAATATCAAAAAAAAATCGAAAACTTACATTTTGCCTTTATTAATTAAGTAATCTTTTTATAGAAATCATTTTTGAGAAAAATAAGATTTACATGTTTGGCTAAAAAAGTCATATTACCCAAAAAAACAATAAGCATCTACTAAATTAAAAGAAATCCATCCCCCCGGTTTGGCGTTCCTATATGCGGACAGACAGATAAAATTGTGAGACCCACTTTTTTCATCGTAATGTCAAGTTCGAGTTTTGTTTAATCCCATACTTGATATATAGTACCTACTTACCTAAATATAATATTGCAAGAAAAAATTATTTTTTGAATCCTTTTACCCATCAACTTTGGGCATCTTCAAATATCTCCAAGGGGTGTCTAAGTATCGTGGTCTAGCGGGAGACATGAATGAGTAAATTAAATTAAATTAAATTTTTCAAAGAAATTGCTGTTAAAAATCTTTGTATGTTTTTAAACCCATTTAAGATTGCCTTTACATTTGTGAATGTAGCTTTATAAAGATGTATATATCTATCTATAATGCGCCTCGTTCTTATCTTCAATATTCTAGACAAGTAGGTAGGTATGCTTATCTCAAGTCTTCATCTTTCCCTCTACAGCAGAATCTTGTTTGTACCTATGCAAGTAGGCACAAAGTACCTTAAAGTAATCTTGGAAGAAGAGCGTAGACAGAATCCTGAAAATATACGAACCTGTCCGTGGTTCGCCCAAATATTTCGGCATCCTGAGTGTTGTCCGAAACAAAATAGTTGGACAAGCCGACATAGTCCTAGAGTCCTTCAATACCCCGCTAAATTGGGCTAAAATATCAAGATGCCTAATGCTGCACTATGCAGACAAAAGGGACCTTGGTACTCTCGAATAGCAAATGATTGTTTTGGTTGAAGGAAACCAAACCATTCCCGGATTCTATCAGCAAGTGTACCAACATCTTTCCCTTATTTTAAACAAACTAGCCTCTATGGAGTTAAGCGCTGAGTCACTTACTACTATGAGTAGTGCGTACAGAGATAAGGCATTAGACACGTTAATACGTGGTCTAAAGGGAGATCTTGCGCGGCTTCTCAGTATAAGGGAACCAATCGATCTTCCTCAGGCACTGCATCTCTGCCTCAAACTAGACAATGTTAATCTTAGGACAAACTATGCCATGAACAATCAAACTATTTTAAAGAGATCGAGCTTCCAACCTCCTCCTCCACTACCACCACGTCGTCAAATCTCCTCACATAATGCACCACCTTTGGGAAACAGATTTATTCCTGAACTCTATCATAACCCTCAGCCCCGACCTTACTTCCAAACACATCAGCCAGTGAACCGATCCTTTGTTCCTTTCCAAAAAAATTCCTATCCATTTCAACATAATCAAAACAATTATTCATTCAACCAAAATCCCTATTATCCCAGAAATCTCCCACCGAAACCACAACCAAGACCTCAACCCATGTCAGTCGACATGTCGGTCAGATCGCAAAAATTGAATTACCAGAACCGACCTAGATATCAAAACCCCAGCGCAAACAAGCGCCCAAACTCTCAACAAATTCATTCTCCAGGTAAATACCAAAGGCTTTACCACACTACCTCAAGGGATGTCCCCGGCAACGAGGAATCCAGACAATTACAACCTCACGAAGAATTTGAGGACCTCCCACCTCCGGAGGATTACGGCTACGATGATGGTTTAGACGACTACGCCTATTTACAAGAGGATGAACAAGTAGAACAAGCTCAGCCTGAGGAGGTTCATTTTTTAGATTAAACTGCTCTTCGCTGCCGTACTTTGAGTTCACTGCGAAGAGCGGAAAAACATTTAAATTTTTACTTGATACCGGATCAAATAAAAATTATATCCAATCATGTTACATTCGAAATCCCATATCTAAAGAGACCATCTTTTTGGCGAATTCCATTAGCGGTAACACTAAAATAACCCACCACGCATACTTGGAAATTTTCGGTCCAAATATCCAGAAAATTAAGTTCTTTATTCTTCCCGGCCTAAAAACTTTTGACGGCATTCTCGGGAACGACAGCCTAAAGGAATTGAACGCTGTCGTCCATACGAAGGATGACTTTTTCGTAATTAATAACGACATCAACAAATTTCTCAAGCAGTTATTTCTCTATTAACAGCTAAAATTTCATCTATCTTCTGATTAAGTCCTTCGACTTACTCAAATTTTTAAAAAATGCCCAAATGTTTTTGCCGACCCCGATGTAAAACTCACCTACACTTTTAGAGTAAAAGGGGAAATTAGAACTGTAACTAACGAACCAGTTTATTCAAGGGCATACCCATACCCGATGGCTTTGAAAGGAGAAGTCGAGTCTCAACTCAATGAACTTCTGAAGAACGGGATTATTAGACCATCGCGGTCCGCGATTGGTCTAATGGATAGTCTCCAAAAAACCGGATTCTGAAGGACAGAAAAAGTACAGAATGGTTATTGACTACAGGAAATTGAATTCTGTAACTACAGCAGAAAAATATCGAATTCCTGAAATCAATGAAGTTTTGTCGAATTTGGGCAACAACAAATGGTTTACAATAGTTGACCTTAAGAGCGGATTTCATCAAATTCCTATAAGGGAATGCGTTATCGAAAAAACTGCTTTTTCCGTAAACAACGGAAAATTTGAATTCCTTCGGTAACCTTTTGGCCTGAAAAATGCGCCATCCATATTTCAACGAACACTCGACGACATATTACGGGAGCACATAGGTGTCCGATGTTACGTTTACATCGATGACATCATTATCTTCAGCAAATCCGAAGAAGACCATTACAGAGATGTCGAACTCGTCTTCTAAACACTGGAAGCTGCAAATATGAAGGTCGAATTGGAAAAATCAAATTTTTTCCAAACCTAAGTCGAATTTTTAGGCTTTGTCGTCTCAAAAGATGGAATCAAAACAAATCCTGAGAAAGTTCGTACAATAGCAAATTTTCCTCCACCCAAAACATTGAAAGATCTACGATCATTTCTTGGTATGTCGGGCTATTATCGTGGGTTCGTAAAAGACTATGCGAAAATTGCAAAGCCCCTGACATCGCTTCTGAGAGGGAAAAATGGACGAGTGTCCAAAACCCAATCAAAAAATAAAATAATCCATTAAGACCAACAATCTCTAGAATCCTTTGAAAAAATAAAGAACATCCTAATCTCTAATGAAATTATGCTTTCCTACCCAGACTTTGCGAAAGAATTTCACCTCACCACCGATGCATCGGACTATGCTATCGGTGCAATTCTCTCGCAGGATGATAGACCAATTACTTACCTTTCCAGATCATTGAATGAGACCGAGGAATCATATGCCACAAACGAGAAGGAAATGCTTGCCATCATATGGGCACTCGGCTCCCTTCGAAATTTCCTATATGGGTCAAAGAAGGTGAAAATTTTCACTGATCATCAACCTCTCACCTTCGCGCTCAGCAACAAAAATTCAAATACTAAAATGAAAAGATGGAAAGCGAAGCTCGAGGAATACAACTATGAGCTCCAGTATAAGCCCGGGAGAGCATACGTTGTAGCGGATAGTTTGTCTAGACCACCACGAATCGAAATAAATTCAATGACAGCAAGTCTTCATAGTGATGATAGTTCATCCCACAACCTAATTTCGTCAGTTGAAACCCCCATTAATACGTTCAGAAACCAATTGATATTAACAATTGGCCAAGCGACAAGCTATCAACTTAAACAACCCTTCCCAAATTATAACCGTCATATCTTTACAGAATCCAGGTACACCAAAGAAATGATAATAGGCATTTTTAAACGATATCTTAATCCTTATTTAATAAATGGTCTTAAAACCGATGAGTCAACTATGGCTATCATTCAAGAACTCTACTCACTCCACTTTAAAAACTATAGAATACGTCACACTCAATTAGAAGTTATAGATGTTTCTACCGAAACCGAGCAAGTGGAAATTATCGTCAAAACACATAGAAGAGCTCATAAGAATGCATGCGAGAACAGGCTCCAAATCTTGCAAAAATATTACTTTCCAAGAATGAATGCAAGAATCCTAAATTTTCTCAAGCGCTGTACAATCTGTAAAGAAAACAAGTACGAGCGACAGCCTAAAAAGATTTATATAAACGAAACACCCCTGCCTTCCTATCCAGGTCATATTATTCACATAGATATTTCCTCCACACAAAACTCTCTAGTCCTCATTGCAGTAGATAAATTCTCGAAACTAGCTCACGCAAAAATTATAAGCTCCCGGTAAGTAGAAGACATACGACAACCCTTATGGGATGCACTATTCCACTTCGGTGTCCCGGAGCACGTTGTCATTGATAATGAGAAATCCCTAAATTCAGTATCCCTTAGGGCCATGATGGAAGAACTCAATATAACAATTTACCAAACTCCGCCATACAAGAGCGAGGTTAATGGCCAAGTAGAAAGGTTTCATTCTACCTTATCAGAAATTATGCGATGTGTGAGTTCCGAATTTCAGATTACTGAATTCAGCGAGCTGCTTGGAAGGTCGGTCTATGAATATAATTCCAGCATCCATTCGACCACGAAAAAATACCAATAGAATTGTTTTTTGGTAGAGATCAGAGAGTTTCTCCCGAATTATACGAAGAGGCAAGAAAGAGTAATTTCGAAAGGATAAAAGAGAAACAATTGAAAGACTTACAGTTTCACAACAAATCACGAAAGCCCCCTAAGACTTACCAGGTAGGAGAAGAAATTTTCGTAAGACATAATAAACGAATAGGCTCTAAATTAACTGTACGCTATAAGATCGAGAATGTAAAGGAGGATAGGAATACCATTGTACTTACTGAATCAGGAAAAATAATCCATAAAAGTAACATTAGGAACTAATTTTCTCCCATAACATTTAAGTTTTTCCTTGCAATAGCTTGCGCCGAGGTGCAAATATTGGACTACTCAAACTCCCAAATTGTTGCCATAAATAATGGGTTAGCGAAAATTCAGAATGGGAATTTTAAAATCATTCATACAATTGATCTGGATAAATACGAAGCATTTATAAACCAAGCCAACACAACCCTCCTCTCAACAAACATCAAGTCCCATATCCTTTTCCCTCTCCTTCAATTTGTACTTATACAGATAAAGGACATACTAGCCTATATTAAACCAAAGAGAAATAAAAGATCTCTAAATTTTGTAGGTTCAGCATGGAAGTGGCTCGCAGGCAGCCCTGACCATGAAGATCTTGTTTTAATTGAAAACAAAATAAATAACTTAGTTGATAATAATGAAAATCAAATTGTCATAAGTGAATTGTATAATAATAGAATAAACAATATAACAAGAGTCACTAATAAAATTTTAAAAGAAATAAGATAAAGTAAATATGTAGATAATGAATTGTTTGTTACACTCAAATATAAAATTAAAATTATTAAAGACGAACTTATAAATATTAAGTACGCCATTCATTGGGCGAAAGAACAAATATTAAATTCAATCATTTTGTCAAACGAAGAAATAAATATTGCCATAAGAGCACTGAATAAAGAAAAATTCCCCTTTAATACGGTGGAAGAAGCGTTAGAATTTGTGCTAATGTTAAATTTTTTACAAATAATACAGTATTAGTTTATATTGTTAACATTCCACTTACGGAATCACGAATTTGCGAAAAACTTTCTTTGAAACCAATAAAGAGAAGTAATAAAGTAATTAAGTTACCAAATGAAAATAATTGTCAAATATTAAGATGTGAAAACAAATTTTATAATATCGAAAAACCATGTAAAACATTGAACAGTTTGTCTGTTTGTTATTCAGAAAATATCAAAGAAAGAATTAATTTAGATTGCATTCCCAACTTGCCCACAAGTCGCAACTCGTCCTGCCCCGTTACAAACTCCCAACACATTCCGAGCATCGAGATGATAGAGACAGGCGTGATTTTCCTTAATCAATTTAAAGACAACATAACAATAGACGGAATCGGACATCCTCTGAACGGAAGCTTCCTTATCAAATTCCACAACGCAACAATTGGAATCAAGGATCAAATATTTCGCTTAGGAGAAATATCCTCAGTCCAAATCTTACCTGCCGTTATTCAACCTCAGCCATATGAAAAAGAGATCAACGAAGTGCTTTCTCTAGAAATGATGCATGAGCTTCACATTAAGAACAGGGAGCATATCAAGAAGCTCGAAGTAACCAGCCTCGTTCACCAATCCATCTCTCACGGCACTGTAATGATCATCATAGGCATCATAGTGACAGTAATTATTGTGAAAAGGAAGCAAACACAAGTAACAATTAAACATGAGGAGACCCATCAAGAAGTAGCACCCGAAGTCTTGGGAACCCCTAGCACCTTCAAGCCAATTTTCGACCCTACCTTTAATCAGATGAGAAGTCCCAGCATCCCCAAACTCTATGACGCTCCATTCTTTTAATTGCTGGATGAGGGCATCCAGATTTAAGCAGGGAGGATTTAACAACAGCAACATTCCAAAAAATTAATAATATCAAGTATCCCGCAACTTCCCACGATCCGCCCCATTGCATCAGCAACTTTCCGGGTTCATGAGTTCTCACAGTAGACACCGGATACATACGCGAATTAAATGAGCAAAGCTGTGGGAAATGGAATCTTGCTTTTTTATATTTTCAAGCTAGTAAAATAGTTTATGTTAAAAGCTTAGTTCTAAGTTATCTACCAAACTGTTAAGACGTTGTAAATAAATAAAAATATTTTTTTTAATAAATTTTGAAGGGTATTATTTATAATTTATATACCTATCTATATATATATGTATTGTATTTGTTTGATATGAAAATTTTCTTATGGTTGTATTTTAGCTATACCTATACCTGGTTACCTAGGGACTTACTTAAGAACATAAGTATACCTAGGTTCCTAACTTACACAACAAGATTTTGATGAATAAATATTTTAGATATATATGTAGGGTATCTTGCTTCCAGACAGAATACATTTTTGACATCTTAAAATGTATATTTTTATCACGCTAGTGTCAAAAATGTATCCTCGACTAATTATTATTTAGCCCAATTGGATCACGTCAAGTATAAGATCTTTATTGAACCATATATTTTACCTATTATCTTCTTCATCTACATACCTACATACTCCTTTACTTAATATTTCATAATAATAGGAACAGAGTCCATTCAAACATATTTTTTTTATTCTGTATATAGTAGGTAGTTATACCTAACTACTTATCTATACATATAACCTAACTTAAATTAACCGGCAGACGGCTTTCACACCATGCTTGTAAATATATCTTATTCAATTATATTATGCAACTTATATTTACTTGTAATAAAAGTCTAGTCTAATCTATACAAATTAAACTCGAAATATTATTCTTAATAACATTCTTCGCATAGATACCTACACAACTATTTTCTTTCACAAATTATAAAATCCTAAAAAAAAATTAGGTAGCTGGTTACTTATTATTTACGGAAAATCATGTTTAAAACTTTTACATTCCTTCCCAAATAGTGATCTGATCACCTATACTACAACAAGATATCAGTAATAATAAAAAGCTCGACAAAACTTCCATGTTATCCTCATCGCTGATGCGATGATACTGGCATTAAAAATAGTATTATAAAATCACATTGAAACCGAAGTGGGATGTTCCTTTCAAAACAACATGTGCGAAGAGGATAAGAGATGAATTTCTCATACTCATAAATAAACCAATCATACATTATGATGGGTTTATGTTCACATGCATCTGTTGTCACCTGGGTTGTGGTAAACTGAGTAGTGGCAAGTTGCGGTATGATAGCCTGGTTCGTGACAAGAAGGGTTGATGCCTAAAAATTCAATTCTGTAAAAAAAATATTGCAAATTTGCATTACACGACGCAGCATGCTGCGAAATATATTGAATATTGTCCAAAAAATATAAATTTTTTTAAAATTAATATTTAATTTTAAGGTGTAAGGCCCGTGTGTAACGCCAGTAAGTCTAAGGTTGCATAGTATGTACCGTTATCAAAAAAAAAATATTTTGAGTCTCAGAACTAGAAAAATTGGAAACGATTTTTGTTTCATCGCAATGCGACCAATTTTCACAACATACAGCTCTTCTAAAAACACTAAAAAAAACTGAAAAACATTTTCTTACCTAAATGTACCTACCTATTTTGGCAAGTGTATTATTTTACAAAAAAAATAATGGCGCAAAATTTTAAACAACCAATTGTTAAGGGCTTAACATTTTACCGGTTAGCAATTTCCTAAGTGCTTATTGATTGAATAACTATTTCAAAATTGTTAAACCTTTTCTAAACTAGTAAATTGCTAACCTAACTAAGCAGAAAGCTGATCATTTGTGGGCGTTGAATTTTGATGAGCACAACTATTGTTGTTATGCGTTGTAAATTAATTATGTGTTAATGAAAACCCAACACGTGCTCTAAAAACGTATTAGTTATTTCTATTTTCATCTTTTTAACTTCATTATTTACAAAAAAAAAAAAGAAAAAAAATGTGCACCAGCAGGACTCGAAGCTGGGCACCCCGCGCGCATCGCTGATATACTATCAGATTCCATAATGGATTAAGCAAATTGCTAAAAGTTAAACTAGCCATTCCGTGATTTTAACTTTAGTGAAATGTTAAAATTGTTTAAAATTAGCTCAATCATCTTTTTAGCTTAGTAAATTGCTAAAAGTGGCTTTAACATTTTAGTAAATCGTTTAAAATTTTGCGCCAATACCTTTTGGGTACAAAATTATTATTTTCTTACTTTGGGTTAGGTACCTATAGAAATTTAATAAATTTTCAACTGAAAGCAATCCCTGAATTGCTACTTTTTTTGGAAATTTAATTTTATAAATTTGGGAAAAAATGGTCAAAAACATTGGTCTGTAGTACATTTATTCAAAAAAAATGTAATAATATATATTATGTTTTTTTGAGTGGGGATTTTTTTTGTTTTTATTTATGTATGCAATAACATTATCTATGAAAACAACTAAATATTAAGTGTGGAACCGGAAGGATAATGCTGCCATAAAAATCTTGATTTGCTTTATTTTGCTTAATAACTTTAAAAAAAAGTCTAAAAGCTGTAAAATTATCTACAAAATGACATATTAACGACTTTTGTATGTCAATTCGTTCCTAAGTTACAGCGTGTCAAAGTTTATTTGTCCGTCGTTAAACGGTATGAATAATAATTTATTTTATTTTGTTCAATTACTTCTAAAACCTAAGTTTTCTCAAAATTTTCTAAGAACAACTTATAGACAGTAAAGTTATTTACAAAATGACATATCAGTGACTTCTGTATGCTAAGTCGTTCTAAAGTTATAACCTACCAAAATTTAATTGTTCGTTAAAATGGGAGCTATATTATGTCCGGTTGCTTTAACAAATGTATTTAATATTGTAACGAATTGTACTATCTGATACCTTTGAATTCCTAACGGACTATTTTATACTAGACATAATACCTGAAAGTATGCTACAAACTATAACCAAAACAAAACCCTGAAAGTATACTACAAACTCTAACCAACACAACAACTGAAGTATGGTACAAACTACATACATATTCCTCTGGTGGAGACTTTTCATACAATAGTAGAAGACGCAAACCAAACAAGCTATTAGAAAGGAGCTTGCTGGAACCGGTTGACGAGAACTTTCAAGGTATATCTAGAAAGCTTAAACAAGTATAAATACAGCTCCACTAACTGCAAACAAAGACAGTTTATTTTTAAAAGCGCAAGTGTAAAGTTGGTTGTAAAAAAAGATATAAGTTTGTAATTGGTATACTTATATTATAAGTGGAATAATAAAGCGTTTAGTGTGTTAGAAAGAAAAGTGGTGTTTAATTGATTGTGAAGTAAATAATTTGAAGTCGTTAAAAAGGAAATAGGTTTTATTTTCCAACCTGAGTGAAAATACGAGTACATCAATATATATATCCATTTTGATATTTATTTTATTTTATAATTAAGTTTTAGTACAATATTACTTAAGAACCAATTGACATACAGAAGTCATTGGTATGTCATTTTGTAATTATCTACAACTGTCTATAAGTTGATTTTAGAAAATTTTGAGAAAAATAACGGTTTTGTGAGTTACTAAGCAAAATAAAACAAATTAGGATTTTTAAGATGGCTGCATTACCCTTCCGGTTCCACACTTAAAATTTGTTTTTTTTTCATAGAACATGTTTTTGCAAACATAAATACAAAAAAAACCACTCAAAAACCTAAATTTATTACATTTTTTTGAATAAATGTACTACACCCCAATGTTTTCGATAATTTTTCTCTAAATCTATTAATTGTATTATGAAAAGTGTCCATATTTTCTTGTGTAGAATAACATTAGCTACAATGCGTTACTACAACTTTTTTCAAAAGAACCTATAGTTTTCGAGTAATTTGGCAAAAACTGAATTTTCGCCCCTTCCCCTTTCAGCTTTGTCGGAATTTTCTCGAAGTTTCATAATTTTTTTGTCTAATTTTCCTGGACTAGAAAAGAAATCTCAAAACAAAATTTGATTAGGAAATAAAATCTTTAATTATTGGAAAATCTCGACCTACGAATAAAATGTACATTCCTACGCATTATGTGCATAAAGAATAAAGAAATACATATATGTAAGTATTCATGAAAATTCGTCTCGATTGACAAGAGAAATACTCACTTTCAACTTACTTCATAACAACAACTATATGCATTAAGCGGCCCATACTCATAGCACTGGTATGGCCTTGTGTCAGTGGCATTGAATGTGGAGTGTGTGGGGTATTGTGTATACACAGATTTCTGATGTCGAACACAGTGTCGACAAAATCAAAATATTTTGAGTTTTCGTGTCTGCACTCTGTCTGCGTTATGTGTGGGAATGTGCACAACATATTCCACGAATATTTCATTTGCATTCTGATCGTGTCCGAGTATAGGCTATACGTAGCTATGAGTTTTGGATAAAATTTATTGAGCTCTATAGGGATTTGCCTTAGGCTTGTCTCGTTGATCGTGAACGAACCACTTATGTGTGCGGATTGGTGTTGCCAGTGTATCTGAATGGATATTTTGTGTCACGACACCGGTGTTGACACGAGTGTCGTGTGAATGGGCCGCTTTATGCATGCTAAAGAAACCAACAAATATCCACCTAGCCAAAAAGAAAAGCAGCAATTTGTCATGTACAAAACTATTGTTCATCCATATCTTCTTATGATCGTCTTTTTTGTTGTTGTTTGATTGGATGTGCTTGTGCGTAACTCTATACCGGTCTCTGAGAGAAAATAAAAAAGAGACAAGGTATATTATAATTGAAAATTCCAAATTGCCGACTTTGATAATAAAGAGAACAATATTCTTTTACTCCCCTCAGAGCGAGAAGCGAGGTATAGATTATAGAGTTGCGCACAAGCACATCCAATCCAATGATGCATACAGTTGGATTGGAATTTATGAAGCATGTGGCAAGTGAGTATTTCTGTTGTCAATGGAGACGACTTTTCTTGAATACCTACATACTTATATGTATTTCTTTATTCTTATGTAAATAATGTGTAGGTACATTTTGTTTGTTGGTCGAGATTTACCAATAATTGAAGATTTTATTTCCTAATCAAATTTTGTTTTGAGAATTTTTTTCGTGTGGCTGGTAAAAATAAAATACCTAATCAAAATAGATGGGTATGTATGCATAATTAATTAAATAAATATTCCCACTCCTCAATGCTCCCAGATACCACACGCGCTGGGGTCCATTTGCATCGAGTACGACGGAAAATTCGGTTGCCAGTCATATCGGCACTTAACAATGATATTCAAGATAAAAGTAGTTGTGTTTTGCCAATGCAAGCCTAACACACCAACTTGTATTTATAGACTATGCGAGTATGGAAGAAAAAGGATTATGGGACTGCTTAATGCAAGCAGTTAAAACATAAAATACAAAAAAAATAAACAAATTTAAGATCAGTAGATCTATAAATTAATAAAAAGAGAGAACAAAAAATAAAAAAAAGTTTAAAAAACGTAAAAGTTAAAAAATTCAAAAGGATAGCATGCTAATGCATTTGTTAAGTTTTATTGTTAGCAGTTTCAGTTTCTCTGGAGAATTTGACTTTTTTATATTATCTATATTAGTATTAAAAGGATGAAGGACTATGTATATCACGAATCGGTGAAATCAAGATTACGACAATTCTTATATTGTCTTATTTTGCTTATGTCATCTGAGAATAACAAATTTGAAAGCCATAGAAATTATTGAGTTTGTAATTTGACTTAATACCTGTAAGACATAAGGTCTTTGAAGTGCAAACTGTATTTTTGTTTTTTGCATTTTGATAATTCTGCAATTGTTCTGTTAAGTGTTCTTGCTCTAAGATACATCCTCGCGCGGATAATTTTTTTTATTTCCACATCGCAGTCAATGTCTTTGGCCAAATCAAGTAGATCTGTTTGGTAGCCTATACAAATTACTAAGCCTTCTCCGTTGAAGGATTTGAAGATGTTGCTCAAGTTCGTCAAGTCATTCAACATCTTTGGTGATGGCTTTGTCAAGCCAACTTCACTCAGGTGGTCTACCAATGAATACGATGCGACATTTTCTTCGACTGAAATTTAGTTTCTTAGTTTATGGCGTATGTTTCCGGCCATATTTCCTAGGCCATCGATCTCTAACTGGCAAAATCTTCATCATCTTTGTTGCCATCAGTATTATCCTCTTCTGGTTTCCAAGCAATGCTTTAAAATATAGTACCCAAACAGACATTTCAGATTATTTGTTTGTATAAGCAAAAGCAATGTCATCAAACCGGTCAATGGCGCTTCCAAATCTGGGGTATCGTCAAAGCTTACATTTGCTGCATTCGAAATAACACACTCGTTGTGTCCTTAAATCTGAGACCTTCATCTAAAGCGGAATTATTCTCTATCAGGATGATCATGGGCCTACCTTGCCTTGATTCAATCTGCACGACAACTCAATCAGTAGATCTATAAATTAATAAAAAGAGAGAACAAAAAATAAAAAAAAGTTTAAAAAACGTAAAAGTTAAAAAATTCAAAAGGATAGCATGCTAATGCATTTGTTAAGTTTTATTGTTAGCAGTTTCAGTTTCTCTGGAGAATTTGACTTTTTTATATTATCTATATTAGTATTAAAAGGATGAAGGATTATGTATAGATCACGAATCGGTGAAATCAAGATTACGACAATTCTTATTTTGTCTTATTTTGCTTACGTCATCTGAGAATAACAAATTTGAAAGCCATAGAAATTATTGAGTTTGTAATTTGACTTAATACCTGTAAGACATAAGGTCTTTGAAGTGCAAACTGTATTTTTGTTTTTTGCATTTTGATTAGTCTGCAATTGTTCTGTTAAGTGTTCTTGCTCTAAGATACATCCTCGCGCGGATAATTTTTTTTATTTCCACATCGCAGTCAATGTCTTTGGCCAATTCAAGTAGATCTGTTTGGTAGCCTATACAAATTACTAAGCCTTCTCCGTTGAAGGATTTGAAGATGTTGCTCAAGTTCGTCAAGTCATTCAACATCTTTGGTGATGGCCTTTTCAAGCCAACTTCACTCAGGTGGTCTACCAATGAATACGATGCGACATTTTCTTCGACTGAAATTTAGTTTCTTAGTTTATGGCTTATGTTTCCGGCCATATTTCCTAGGCCATCGATCTCTAACTGGCAAAATCTTCATCATCTTTGTTGCCATCAGTATTATCCTCTTCTGGTTTCCAAGCAATGCTTTAAAATATAGTACCCAAAAAGACATTTCAGATTATTTGTTTGTATAAGCAAAAGCAATGTCTTCAAACCGGTCAATGGCGCTTCCAAATCTGGGGTATCGTCAAAGCTTACATTTGCTGCATTCGAAATAACACCCTCGTTGTGTCCTTAAATCTGAGACCTTCATCTAAAGCGGAATTATTCTCTATCAGGATGATCATGGGCCTACCTTGCCTTGATTCAATCTGCACGACAACTCAATCAGTAGATCTATAAATTAATAAAAAGAGAGAACAAAAAATAAAAAAAAGTTTAAAAAACGTAAAAGTTAAAAAATTCAAAAGGATAGCATGCTAATGCATTTGTTAAGTTTTATTGTTAGCAGTTTCAGTTTCTCTGGAGAATTTGACTTTTTTATATTATCTATATTAGTATTAAAAGGATGAAGGACTATGTATAGATCACGAATCGGTGAAATCAAGATTACGACAATTCTTATTTTGTCTTATTTTGCTTACGTCATCTGAGAATAACAAATTTGAAAGCCATAGTAATTATTGAGTTTGTAATTTGACTTAATACCTGTAAGACATAAGGTCTTTGAAGTGCAAACTGTATTTTTGTTTTTTGCATTTTGATAAGTCTGCAATTGTTCTGTTAAGTGTTCTTGCTCTAAGATACATCCTCGCGCGGATAATTTTTTTTATTTCCACATCGCAGTCAATGTCTTTGGCCAATTCAAGTAGATCTGTTTGGTAGCCTATACAAATTACCAAGCCTTCTCCGTTGAAGGATTTGAAGATGTTGCTCAAGTTCGTCAAGTCATTCAACATCTTTGGTGATGGCTTTGTCAAACCAACTTCACCCAGGTGGTCTACCAATGAATACGATGCGACATTTTCTTCGACTGAAATTTAGTTTCTTAGTTTATGGCGTATGTTTCCGGCCATATTTCCTAGGCCATCGATCTCTAACTGGCAAAATCTTCATCATCTTTGTTGCCATCAGTATTATCCTCTTCTGGTTTCCAAGCAATGCTTTAAAATATAGTACCCAAAAAGACATTTCAGAATATTTGTTTGTATAAGCAAAAGCAATGTCTTCAAACCGGTCAATGGCGCTTCCAAATCTGGGGTATCGTCAAAGCTTACATTTGCTGCATTCGAAATAACACACTCGTTGTGTCCTTAAATCTGAGACCTTCATCTAAAGCGGAATTATTCTCTATCAGGATGATCATGGGCCTACCTTGCCTTGATTCAATCTGCACGACAACTCAATCAGTAGATCTATAAATTAATAAAAAGAGAGAACAAAAAATAAAAAAAAGTTTAAAAAACGTAAAAGTTAAAAAACCCAAAAGGATAGCATGCTAATGCATTTGTTAAGTTTTATTGTTAGCAGTTTCAGTTTCTCTGGAGAATTTGACTTTTTTATATTATCTATATTAGTATTAAAAGGATGAAGGACTATGTATAGATCACGAATCGGTGAAATCAAGATTACGACAATTCTTATTTTGTCTTATTTTGCTTACGTCATCTGAGAATAACAAATTTGAAAGCCATAGAAATTATTGAGTTTGTAATTTGACTTAATACCTGTAAGACATAAGGTCTTTGAAGTGCAAACTTTTTTTTGGTTTTTTGCATTTTCATAAGTCTGCAATTGTTCTGTGAAGTGTTCTTGCTCTAAGATACATCTTCGCGCGGATAATTTTTTTTATTTCCACATCGCAGTCAATGTCTTTGGCCAATTCAAGTAGATCTGTTTGGTAGCCTATACAAATTACTAAGCCTTCTCCGTTGAAGGATTTGAAGATGTTGCTCAAGTTCGTCAAGTCATTCAACATCTTTGGTGATGGCTTTGTCAAACCAACTTCACTCAGGTGGTCTACCAATGAATACGATGCGACATTTTCTGCGACTGAAATTTAGTTTCTTAGTTTATGGCTTATGTTTCCGGCCATATTTCCTAGGCCATCGATCTCTAACTGGCAAAATCTTCATCATCTTTGTTGCCATCAGTATTATCCTCTTCTGGTTTCCAAGCAATGCTTTAAAATATAGTACCCAAAAAGACATTTCAGATTATTTGTTTGTATAAGCAAAAGCAATGTCTTCAAACCGGTCAATGGCGCTTCCAAATCTGGGGTATCGTCAAAGCTTACATTTGCTGCATTCGAAATAACACCCTCGTTGTGTCCTTAAATCTGAGACCTTCATCTAAAGCGGAATTATTCTCTATCTGGATGATCATGGGCCTACCTTGCCTTGATTCAATCTGCACGACAACTCAATCAGTAGATCTATAAATTAGTAAAAAGAGAGAACAAAAAATAAAAAAAAGTTCAAAAAACGTAAAAGTTAAAAAATTCAAAAGGATAGCATGCTAATGCATTTGTTAAGTTTTATTGTTAGCAGTTTCAGTTTCTCTGGAGAATTTGACTTTTTTATATTATCTATATTAGTATTAAAAGGATGAAGGACTATGTATAGATCACGAATCGGTGAAATCAAGATTACGACAATTCTTATTTTGTCTTATTTTGCTTACGTCATCTGAGAATAACAAATTTGAAAGCCATAGAAATTATTGAGTTTGTAATTTGACTTAATACCTGTAAGACATAAGGTCTTTGAAGTGCAAACTGTATTTTTGTTTTTTGCATTTTGATTAGTCTGCAATTGTTCTGTTAAGTGTTCTTGCTCTAAGATACATCCTCGCGCGGATAATTTTTTTTATTTCCACATCGCAGTCAATGTCTTTGGCCAATTCAAGTAGATCTGTTTGGTAGCCTATACAAATTACTAAGCCTTCTCCGTTGAAGGATTTGAAGATGTTGCTCAAGTTCGTCAAGTCATTCAACATCTTTGGTGATGGCCTTTTCAAGCCAACTTCACTCAGGTGGTCTACCAATGAATACGATGCGACATTTTCTTCGACTGAAATTTAGTTTCTTAGTTTATGGCTTATGTTTCCGGCCATATTTCCTAGGCCATCGATCTCTAACTGGCAAAATCTTCATCATCTTTGTTGCCATCAGTATTATCCTCTTCTGGTTTCCAAGCAATGCTTTAAAATATAGTACCCAAAAAGACATTTCAGATTATTTGTTTGTATAAGCAAAAGCAATGTCTTCAAACCGGTCAATGGCGCTTCCAAATCTGGGGTATCGTCAAAGCTTACATTTGCTGCATTCGAAATAACACCCTCGTTGTGTCCTTAAATCTGAGACCTTCATCTAAAGCGGAATTATTCTCTATCAGGATGATCATGGGCCTACCTTGCCTTGATTCAATCTGCACGACAACTCAATCAGTAGATCTATAAATTAATAAAAACAGAGAACAAAAAATAAAAAAAAGTTTAAAAAACGTAAAAGTTAAAAAATTCAAAAGGATAGCATGCTAATGCATTTGTTAAGTTTTATTGTTAGCAGTTTCAGTTTCTCTGGAGAATTTGACTTTTTTATATTATCTATATTAGTATTAAAAGGATGAAGGACTATGTATAGATCACGAATCGGTGAAATCAAGATTACGACAATTCTTATTTTGTCTTATTTTGCTTACGTCATCTGAGAATAACAAATTTGAAAGCCATAGAAATTATTGAGTTTGTAATTTGACTTAATACCTGTAAGACATAAGGTCTTTGAAGTGCAAACTTTTTTTTGGTTTTTTGCATTTTGATAAGTCTGCAATTGTTCTGTGAAGTGTTCTTGCTCTAAGATACATCCTCGCGCGGATAATTTTTTTTATTTCCACATCGCAGTCAATGTCTTTGGCCAATTCAAGTAGATCTGTTTGGTAGCCTATACAAATTACTAAGCCTTCTCCGTTGAAGGATTTGAAGATGTTGCTCAAGTTCGTCAAGTCATTCAACATCTTTGGTGATGGCTTTGTCAAACCAACTTCACTCAGGTGGTCTACCAATGAATACGATGCGACATTTTCTGCGACTGAAATTTAGTTTCTTAGTTTATGGCTTATGTTTCCGGCCATATTTCCTAGGCCATCGATCTCTAACTGGCAAAATCTTCATCATCTTTGTTGCCATCAGTATTATCCTCTTCTGGTTTCCAAGCAATGCTTTAAAATATAGTACCCAAAAAGACATTTCAGATTATTTGTTTGTATAAGCAAAAGCAATGTCTTCAAACCGGTCAATAGCGCTTCCAAATCTGGGGTATCGTCAAAGCTTACATTTGCTGCATTCGAAATAACACCCTCGTTGTGTCCTTAAATCTGAGACCTTCATCTAAAGCGGAATTATTCTCTATCAGGATGATCATGGGCCTACCTTGCCTTGATTCAATCTGCACGACAACTCAATCAGTAGATCTATAAATTAATAAAAAGAGAGAACAAAAAATAAAAAAAAGTTTAAAAAACGTAAAAGTTAAAAAATTCAAAAGGATAGCATGCTAATGCATTTGTTAAGTTTTATTGTTAGCAGTTTCAGTTTCTCTGGAGAATTTGACTTTTTTATATTATCTATATTAGTATTAAAAGGATGAAGGACTATGTATAGATCACGAATCGGTGAAATCAAGATTACGACAATTCTTATTTTGTCTTATTTTGCTTACGTCATCTGAGAATAACAAATTTGAAAGCCATAGAAATTATTGAGTTTGTAATTTGACTTAATACCTGTAAGACATAAGGTCTTTGAAGTGCAAACTGTATTTTTGTTTTTTGCATTTTGATTAGTCTGCAATTGTTCTGTTAAGTGTTCTTGCTCTAAGATACATCCTCGCGCGGATAATTTTTTTTATTTCCACATCGCAGTCAATGTCTTTGGCCAATTCAAGTAGATCTGTTTGGTAGCCTATACAAATTACTAAGCCTTCTCCGTTGAAGGATTTGAAGATGTTGCTCAAGTTCGTCAAGTCATTCAACATCTTTGGTGATGGCCTTTTCAAGCCAACTTCACTCAGGTGGTCTACCAATGAATACGATGCGACATTTTCTTCGACTGAAATTTAGTTTCTTAGTTTATGGCTTATGTTTCCGGCCATATTTCCTAGGCCATCGATCTCTAACTGGCAAAATCTTCATCATCTTTGTTGCCATCAGTATTATCCTCTTCTGGTTTCCAAGCAATGCTTTAAAATATAGTACCCAAAAAGACATTTCAGATTATTTGTTTGTATAAGCAAAAGCAATGTCTTCAAACCGGTCAATGGCGCTTCCAAATCTGGGGTATCGTCAAAGCTTACATTTGCTGCATTCGAAATAACACCCTCGTTGTGTCCTTAAATCTGAGACCTTCATCTAAAGCGGAATTATTCTCTATCAGGATGATCATGGGCCTACCTTGCCTTGATTCAATCTGCACGACAACTCAATCAGTAGATCTATAAATTAATAAAAAGAGAGAACAAAAAATAAAAAAAAGTTTAAAAAACGTAAAAGTTAAAAAATTCAAAAGGATAGCATGCTAATGCATTTGTTAAGTTTTATTGTTAGCAGTTTCAGTTTCTCTGGAGAATTTGACTTTTTTATATTATCTATATTAGTATTAAAAGGATGAAGGACTATGTATAGATCACGAATCGGTGAAATCAAGATTACGACAATTCTTATTTGGTCTTATTTTGCTTACGTCATCTGAGAATAACAAATTTGAAAGCCATAGTAATTATTGAGTTTGTAATTTGACTTAATACCTGTAAGACATAAGGTCTTTGAAGTGCAAACTGTATTTTTGTTTTTTGCATTTTGATAAGTCTGCAATTGTTCTGTTAAGTGTTCTTGCTCTAAGATACATCCTCGCGCGGATAATTTTTTTTATTTCCACATCGCAGTCAATGTCTTTGGCCAATTCAAGTAGATCTGTTTGGTAGCCTATACAAATTACCAAGCCTTCTCCGTTGAAGGATTTGAAGATGTTGCTCAAGTTCGTCAAGTCATTCAACATCTTTGGTGATGGCTTTGTCAAACCAACTTCACTCAGGTGGTCTACCAATGAATACGATGCGACATTTTCTTCGACTGAAATTTAGTTTCTTAGTTTATGGCGTATGTTTCCGGCCATATTTCCTAGGCCATCGATCTCTAACTGGCAAAATCTTCATCATCTTTGTTGCCATCAGTATTATCCTCTTCTGGTTTCCAAGCAATGCTTTAAAATATAGTACCCAAAAAGACATTTCAGAATATTTGTTTGTATAAGCAAAAGCAATGTCTTCAAACCGGTCAATGGCGCTTCCAAATCTGGGGTATCGTCAAAGCTTACATTTGCTGCATTCGAAATAACACACTCGTTGTGTCCTTAAATCTGAGACCTTCATCTAAAGCGGAATTATTCTCTATCAGGATGATCATGGGCCTACCTTGCCTTGATTCAATCTGCACGACAACTCAATCAGTAGATCTATAAATTAATAAAAAGAGAAAACAAAAAATAAAAAAAAGTTTAAAAAACGTAAAAGTTAAAAAACTCAAAAGGATAGCATGCTAATGCATTTGTTAAGTTTTATTGTTAGCAGTTTCAGTTTCTCTGGAGAATTTGACTTTTTTATATTATCTATATTAGTATTAAAAGGATGAAGGACTATGTATAGATCACGAATCGGTGAAATCAAGATTACGACAATTCTTATTTTGTCTTATTTTGCTTACGTCATCTGAGAATAACAAATTTGAAAGCCATAGAAATTATTGAGTTTGTAATTTGACTTAATACCTGTAAGACATAAGGTCTTTGAAGTGCAAACTTTTTTTTGGTTTTTTGCATTTTGATAAGTCTGCAATTGTTCTGTGAAGTGTTCTTGCTCTAAGATACATCCTCGCGCGGATAATTTTTTTTATTTCCATATCGCAGTCAATGTCTTTGGCCAATTCAAGTAGATCTGTTTGGTAGCCTATACAAATTACTAAGCCTTCTCCGTTGAAGGATTTGAAGATGTTGCTCAAGTTCGTCAAGTCATTCAACATCTTTGGTGATGGCTTTGTCAAACCAACTTCACTCAGGTGGTCTACCAATGAATACGATGCGACATTTTCTGCGACTGAAATTTAGTTTCTTAGTTTATGGCTTATGTTTCCGGCCATATTTCCTAGGCCATCGATCTCTAACTGGCAAAATCTTCATCATCTTTGTTGCCATCAGTATTATCCTCTTCTGGTTTCCAAACAATGCTTTAAAATATAGTACCCAAAAAGACATTTCAGATTATTTGTTTGTATAAGCAAAAGCAATGTCTTCAAACCGGTCAATGGCGCTTCCAAATCTGGGGTATCGTCAAAGCTTACATTTGCTGCATTCGAAATAACATCCTCGTTGTGTCCTTAAATCTGAGACCTTCATCTAAAGCGGAATTATTCTCTATCAGGATGATCATGGGCCTACCTTGCCTTGATTCAATCTGCACGACAACTCAATCAGTAGATCTATAAATTAATAAAAAGAGAGAACAAAAAATAAAAAAAAGTTTAAAAAACGTAAAAGTTAAAAAATTCAAAAGGATAGCATGCTAATGCATTTGTTAAGTTTTATTGTTAGCAGTTTCAGTTTCTCTGGAGAATTTGACTTTTTTATATTATCTATATTAGTATTAAAAGGATGAAGGACTATGTATAGATCACGAATCGGTGAAATCAAGATTACGACAATTCTTATTTTGTCTTATTTTGCTTACGTCATCTGAGAATAACAAATTTGAAAGCCATAGTAATTATTGAGTTTGTAATTTGACTTAATACCTGTAAGACATAAGGTCTTTGAAGTGCAAACTGTATTTTTGTTTTTTGCATTTTGATAAGTCTGCAATTGTTCTGTTAAGTGTTCTTGCTCTAAGATACATCCTCGCGCGGATAATTTTTTTTATTTCCACATCGCAGTCAATGTCTTTGGCCAATTCAAGTAGATCTGTTTGGTAGCCTATACAAATTACCAAGCCTTCTCCGTTGAAGGATTTGAAGATGTTGCTCAAGTTCGTCAAGTCATTCAACATCTTTGGTGATGGCTTTGTCAAACCAACTTCACTCAGGTGGTCTACCAATGAATACGATGCGACATTTTCTTCGACTGAAATTTAGTTTCTTAGTTTATGGCGTATGTTTCCGGCCATATTTCCTAGGCCATCGATCTCTAACTGGCAAAATCTTCATCATCTTTGTTGCCATCAGTATTATCCTCTTCTGGTTTCCAAGCAATGCTTTAAAATATAGTACCCAAAAAGACATTTCAGAATATTTGTTTGTATAAGCAAAAGCAATGTCTTCAAACCGGTCAATGGCGCTTCCAAATCTGGGGTATCGTCAAAGCTTACATTTGCTGCATTCGAAATAACACACTCGTTGTGTCCTTAAATCTGAGACCTTCATCTAAAGCGGAATTATTCTCTATCAGGATGATCATGGGCCTACCTTGCCTTGATTCAATCTGCACGACAACTCAATCAGTAGATCTATAAATTAATAAAAAGAGAGAACAAAAAATAAAAAAAAGTTTAAAAAACGTAAAAGTTAAAAAACTCAAAAGGATAGCATGCTAATGCATTTGTTAAGTTTTATTGTTAGCAGTTTCAGTTTCTCTGGAGAATTTGACTTTTTTATATTATCTATATTAGTATTAAAAGGATGAAGGACTATGTATAGATCACGAATCGGTGAAATCAAGATTACGACAATTCTTATTTTGTCTTATTTTGCTTACGTCATCTGAGAATAACAAATTTGAAAGCCATAGAAATTATTGAGTTTGTAATTTGACTTAATACCTGTAAGACATAAGGTCTTTGAAGTGCAAACTTTTTTTTGGTTTTTTGCATTTTGATAAGTCTGCAATTGTTCTGTGAAGTGTTCTTGCTCTAAGATACATCCTCGCGCGGATAATTTTTTTTATTTCCACATCGCAGTCAATGTCTTTGGCCAATTCAAGTAGATCTGTTTGGTAGCCTATACAAATTACTAAGCCTTCTCCGTTGAAGGATTTGAAGATGTTGCTCAAGTTCGTCAAGTCATTCAACATCTTTGGTGATGGCTTTGTCAAACCAACTTCACTCAGGTGGTCTACCAATGAATACGATGCGACATTTTCTGCGACTGAAATTTAGTTTCTTAGTTTATGGCTTATGTTTCCGGCCATATTTCCTAGGCCATCGATCTCTAACTGGCAAAATCTTCATCATCTTTGTTGCCATCAGTATTATCCTCTTCTGGTTTCCAAACAATGCTGACATTTCAGATTATTTGTTTGTATAAGCAAAAGCAATGTCTTCAAACCGGTCAATGGCGCTTCCAAATCTGGGGTATCGTCAAAGCTTACATTTGCTGCATTCGAAATAACACCCTCGTTGTGTCCTTAAATCTGAGACCTTCATCTAAAGCGGAATTATTCTCTATCAGGATGATCATGGGCCTACCTTGCCTTGATTCAATCTGCACGACAACTCAATCAGTAGATCTATAAATTAATAAAAAGAGAGAACAAAAAATAAAAAAAAGTTTAAAAAACGTAAAAGTTAAAAAATTCAAAAGGATAGCATGCTAATGCATTTGTTAAGTTTTATTGTTAGCAGTTTCAGTTTCTCTGGAGAATTTGACTTTTTTATATTATCTATATTAGTATTAAAAGGATGAAGGACTATGTATAGATCACGAATCGGTGAAATCAAGATTACGACAATTCTTATTTTGTCTTATTTTGCTTACGTCATCTGAGAATAACAAATTTGAAAGCCATAGAAATTATTGAGCTTGTAATTTGACTTAATACCTGTAAGACATAAGGTCTTTGAAGTGCAAACTGTATTTTTGTTTTTTGCATTTTGATAAGTCTGCAATTGTTCTGCTAAGCGTTCTTGCTCTAAGATACATCCTCGCGCGGATAATTTTTTTTATTTCCACATCGCAGTCAATGTCTTTGGCCAATTCAAGTAGATCTGTTTGGTAGCCTATACAAATTACTAAGCCTTCTCCGTTGAAGGATTTGAAGATGTTGCTCAAGTTCGTCAAGTCATTCAACATCTTTGGTGATGGCTTTTTCAAGCCAACTTCACTCAGGTGGTCTACCAATGAATACGATGCGACATTTTCTTCGACTGAAATTTAGTTTCTTAGTTTATGGCGTATGTTTCCGGCCATATTTCCTAGGCCATCGATCTCTAACTGGCAAAATCTTCATCATCTTTGTTGCCATCAGTATTATCCTCTTCTGGTTTCCAAGCAATGCTTTAAAATATAGTACCCAAAAAGACATTTCAGATTATTTGTTTGTAAAAGTAAAAGCAATGTCTTCAAACCGGTAAATGGCGCTTCCAAATCTGGGGTATCGTCAAAGCTTACATTTGCTGCATTCGAAATAACACCCTCGTTGTGTCCTTAAATCTGAGACCTTCACCTAAAGCGGAATTATTCTCTATCAGGATGATCATGGGCCTACCTTGCCTTGATTCAATCTGCACGACAACTCAATCAGTAGATCTATAAATTAATAAAAAGAGAGAACAAAAAATAAAAAAAAGTTTAAAAAACGTAAAAGTTAAAAAATTCAAAAGGATAGCATGCTAATGCATTTGTTAAGTTTTATTGTTAGCAGTTTCAGTTTCTCTGGAGAATTTGACTTTTTTATATTATCTATATTAGTATTAAAAGGATGAAGGACTATGTATAGATCACGAATCGGTGAAATCAAGATTACGACAATTCTTATTTTGTCTTATTTTGCTTACGTCATCTGAGAATAACAAATTTGAAAGCCATAGAAATTATTGAGTTTGTAATTTGACTTAATACCTGTAAGACATAAGGTCTTTGAAGTGCAAACTGTATTTTTGTTTTTTGCATTTTGATAAGTCTGCAATTGTTCTGTTAAGCGTTCTTGCTCTAAGATACATCCTCGCGCGGATAATTTTTTTTATTTCCACATCGCAGTCAATGTCTTTGGCCAATTCAAGTAGATCTGTTTGGTAGCCTATACAAATTACTAAGCCTTCTCCGTTGAAGGATTTGAAGATGTTGCTCAAGTTCGTCAAGTCATTCAACATCTTTGGTGATGGCTTTTTCAAGCCAACTTCACTCAGGTGGTCTACCAATGAATACGATGCGACATTTTCTTCGACTGAAATTTAGTTTCTTAGTTTATGGCGTATGTTTCCGGCCATATTTCCTAGGCCATCGATCTCTAACTGGCAAAATCTTCATCATCTTTGTTGCCATCAGTATTATCCTCTTCTGGTTTCCAAGCAATGCTTTAAAATATAGTACCCAAAAAGACATTTCAGATTATTTGTTTGTATAAGCAAAAGCAATGTCTTCAAACCGGTCAATGGCGCTTCCAAATCTGGGGTATCGTCAAAGCTTACATTTGCTGCATTCGAAATAACACCCTCATTGTGTCCTTAAATCTGAGACCTTCATCTAAAGCGGAATTATTCTCTATCAGGATGATCATGGGCCTACCTTGCCTTGATTCAATCTGCACGACAACTCAATCAGTAGATCTATAAATTAATAAAAAGAGAGAACAAAAAATAAAAAAAAGTTTAAAAAACGTAAAAGTTAAAAAATTCAAAAGGATAGCATGCTAATGCATTTGTTAAGTTTTATTGTTAGCAGTTTCAGTTTCTCTGGAGAATTTGACTTTTTTATATTATCTATATTAGTATTAAAAGGATGAAGGACTATGTATAGATCACGAATCGGTGAAATCAAGATTACGACAATTCTTATTTTGTCTTATTTTGCTTACGTCATCTGAGAATAACAAATTTGAAAGCCATAGAAATTATTGAGTTTGTAATTTGACTTAATACCTGTAAGACATAAGGTCTTTGAAGTGCAAACTGTATTTTTGTTTTTTGCATTTTGATAAGTCTGCAATTGTTCTGCTAAGCGTTCTTGCTCTAAGATACATCCTCGCGCGGATAATTTTTTTTATTTCCACATCGCAGTCAATGTCTTTGGCCAATTCAAGTAGATCTGTTTGGTAGCCTATACAAATTACTAAGCCTTCTCCGTTGAAGGATTTGAAGATGTTGCTCAAGTTCGTCAAGTCATTCAACATCTTTGGTGATGGCTTTTTCAAGCCAACTTCACTCAGGTGGTCTACCAATGAATACGATGCGACATTTTCTTCGACTGAAATTTAGTTTCTTAGTTTATGGCGTATGTTTCCGGCCATATTTCCTAGGCCATCGATCTCTAACTGGCAAAATCTTCATCATCTTTGTTGCCATCAGTATTATCCTCTTCTGGTTTCCAAGCAATGCTTTAAAATATAGTACCCAAAAAGACATTTCAGATTATTTGTTTGTAAAAGCAAAAGCAATGTCTTCAAACCGGTAAATGGCGCTTCCAAATCTGGGGTATCGTCAAAGCTTACATTTGCTGCATTCGAAATAACACCCTCGTTGTGTCCTTAAATCTGAGACCTTCATCTAAAGCGGAATTATTCTCTATCAGGATGATCATGGGCCTACCTTGCCTTGATTCAATCTGCACGACAACTCAATCAGTAGATCTATAAATTAATAAAAAGAGAGAACAAAAAATAAAAAAAAGTTTAAAAAACGTAAAAGTTAAAAAACTCAAAAGGATAGCATGCTAATGCATTTGTTAAGTTTTATTGTTAGCAGTTTCAGTTTCTCTGGAGAATTTGACTTTTTTATATTATCTATATTAGTATTAAAAGGATGAAGGACTATGTATAGATCACGAATCGGTGAAATCAAGATTACGACAATTCTTATTTTGTCTTATTTTGCTTACGTCATCTGAGAATAACAAATTTGAAAGCCATAGAAATTATTGAGTTTGTAATTTGACTTAATACCTGTAAGACATAAGGTCTTTGAAGTGCAAACTTTTTTTTGGTTTTTTGCATTTTGATAAGTCTGCAATTGTTCTGTGAAGTGTTCTTGCTCTAAGATACATCCTCGCGCGGATAATTTTTTTTATTTCCACATCGCAGTCAATGTCTTTGGCCAATTCAAGTAGATCTGTTTGGTAGCCTATACAAATTACTAAGCCTTCTCCGTTGAAGGATTTGAAGATGTTGCTCAAGTTCGTCAAGTCATTCAACATCTTTGGTGATGGCTTTGTCAAACCAACTTCACTCAGGTGGTCTACCAATGAATACGATGCGACATTTTCTGCGACTGAAATTTAGTTTCTTAGTTTATGGCTTATGTTTCCGGCCATATTTCCTAGGCCATCGATCTCTAACTGGCAAAATCTTCATCATCTTTGTTGCCATCAGTATTATCCTCTTCTGGTTTCCAAACAATGCTGACATTTCAGATTATTTGTTTGTATAAGCAAAAGCAATGTCTTCAAACCGGTCAATGGCGCTTCCAAATCTGGGGTATCGTCAAAGCTTACATTTGCTGCATTCGAAATAACACCCTCGTTGTGTCCTTAAATCTGAGACCTTCATCTAAAGCGGAATTATTCTCTATCAGGATGATCATGGGCCTACCTTGCCTTGATTCAATCTGCACGACAACTCAATCAGTAGATCTATAAATTAATAAAAAGAGAGAACAAAAAATAAAAAAAAGTTTAAAAAACGTAAAAGTTAAAAAATTCAAAAGGATAGCATGCTAATGCATTTGTTAAGTTTTATTGTTAGCAGTTTCAGTTTCTCTGGAGAATTTGACTTTTTTATATTATCTATATTAGTATTAAAAGGATGAAGGACTATGTATAGATCACGAATCGGTGAAATCAAGATTACGACAATTCTTATTTTGTCTTATTTTGCTTACGTCATCTGAGAATAACAAATTTGAAAGCCATAGAAATTATTGAGCTTGTAATTTGACTTAATACCTGTAAGACATAAGGTCTTTGAAGTGCAAACTGTATTTTTGTTTTTTGCATTTTGATAAGTCTGCAATTGTTCTGCTAAGCGTTCTTGCTCTAAGATACATCCTCGCGCGGATAATTTTTTTTATTTCCACATCGCAGTCAATGTCTTTGGCCAATTCAAGTAGATCTGTTTGGTAGCCTATACAAATTACTAAGCCTTCTCCGTTGAAGGATTTGAAGATGTTGCTCAAGTTCGTCAAGTCATTCAACATCTTTGGTGATGGCTTTTTCAAGCCAACTTCACTCAGGTGGTCTACCAATGAATACGATGCGACATTTTCTTCGACTGAAATTTAGTTTCTTAGTTTATGGCGTATGTTTCCGGCCATATTTCCTAGGCCATCGATCTCTAACTGGCAAAATCTTCATCATCTTTGTTGCCATCAGTATTATCCTCTTCTGGTTTCCAAGCAATGCTTTAAAATATAGTACCCAAAAAGACATTTCAGATTATTTGTTTGTAAAAGTAAAAGCAATGTCTTCAAACCGGTAAATGGCGCTTCCAAATCTGGGGTATCGTCAAAGCTTACATTTGCTGCATTCGAAATAACACCCTCGTTGTGTCCTTAAATCTGAGACCTCCACCTAAAGCGGAATTATTCTCTATCAGGATGATCATGGGCCTACCTTGCCTTGATTCAATCTGCACGACAACTCAATCAGTAGATCTATAAATTAATAAAAAGAGAGAACAAAAAATAAAAAAAAGTTTAAAAAACGTAAAAGTTAAAAAACTCAAAAGGATAGCATGCTAATGCATTTGTTAAGTTTTATTGTTAGCAGTTTCAGTTTCTCTGGAGAATTTGACTTTTTTATATTATCTATATTAGTATTAAAAGGATGAAGGACTATGTATAGATCACGAATCGGTGAAATCAAGATTACGACAATTCTTATTTTGTCTTATTTTGCTTACGTCATCTGAGAATAACAAATTTGAAAGCCATAGAAATTATTGAGTTTGTAATTTGACTTAATACCTCTAAGACATAAGGTCTTTGAAGTGCAAACTGTATTTTTGTTTTTTGCATTTTGATAAGTCTGCAATTGTTCTGCTAAGCGTTCTTGCTCTAAGATACATCCTCGCGCGGATAATTTTTTTTATTTCCACATCGCAGTCAATGTCTCTGGCCAATTCAAGTAGATCTGTTTGGTAGCCTATACAAATTACTAAGCCTTCTCCGTTGAAGGATTTGAAGATGTTGCTCAAGTTCGTCAAGTCATTCAACATCTTTGGTGATGGCTTTTTCAAGCCAACTTCACTCAGGTGGTCTACCAATGAATACGATGCGACATTTTCTTCGACTGAAATTTAGTTTCTTAGTTTATGGCGTATGTTTCCGGCCATATTTCCTAGGCCATCGATCTCTAACTGGCAAAATCTTCATCATCTTTGTTGCCATCAGTATTATCCTCTTCTGGTTTCCAAGCAATGCTTTAAAATATAGTACCCAAAAAGACATTTCAGATTATTTGTTTGTATAAGCAAAAGCAATGTCTTCAAACCGGTCAATGGCGCTTCCAAATCTGGGGTATCGTCAAAGCTTACATTTGCTGCATTCGAAATAACACCCTCGTTGTGTCCTTAAATCTGAGACCTTCATCTAAAGCGGAATTATTCTCTATCAGGATGATCATGGGCCTACCTTGCCTTGATTCAATCTGCACGACAACTCAATCAGTAGATCTATAAATTAATAAAAAGAGAGAACAAAAAATAAAAAAAAGTTTAAAAAACGTAAAAGTTAAAAAATTCAAAAGGATAGCATGCTAATGCATTTGTTAAGTTTTATTGTTAGCAGTTTCAGTTTCTCTGGAGAATTTGACTTTTTTATATTATCTATATTAGTATTAAAAGGATGAAGGACTATGTATAGATCACGAATCGGTGAAATCAAGATTACGACAATTCTTATTTTGTCTTATTTTGCTTACGTCATCTGAGAATAACAAATTTGAAAGCCATAGAAATTATTGAGTTTGTAATTTGACTTAATACCTGTAAGACATAAGGTCTTTGAAGTGCAAACTGTATTTTTGTTTTTTGCATTTTGATAAGTCTGCAATTGTTCTGCTAAGCGTTCTTGCTCTAAGATACATCCTCGCGCGGATAATTTTTTTTATTTCCACATCGCAGTCAATGTCTTTGGCCAATTCAAGTAGATCTGTTTGGTAGCCTATACAAATTACTAAGCCTTCTCCGTTGAAGGATTTGAAGATGTTGCTCAAGTTCGTCAAGTCATTCAACATCTTTGGTGATGGCTTTTTCAAGCCAACTTCACTCAGGTGGTCTACCAATGAATACGATGCGACATTTTCTTCGACTGAAATTTAGTTTCTTAGTTTATGGCGTATGTTTCCGGCCATATTTCCTAGGCCATCGATCTCTAACTGGCAAAATCTTCATCATCTTTGTTGCCATCAGTATTATCCTCTTCTGGTTTCCAAGCAATGCTTTAAAATATAGTACCCAAAAAGACATTTCAGATTATTTGTTTGTAAAAGCAAAAGCAATGTCTTCAAACCGGTAAATGGCGCTTCCAAATCTGGGGTATCGTCAAAGCTTACATTTGCTGCATTCGAAATAACACCCTCGTTGTGTCCTTAAATCTGAGACCTTCATCTAAAGCGGAATTATTCTCTATCAGGATGATCATGGGCCTACCTTGCCTTGATTCAATCTGCACGACAACTCAATCAGTAGATCTATAAATTAATAAAAAGAGAGAACAAAAAATAAAAAAAAGTTTAAAAAACGTAAAAGTTAAAAAACTCAAAAGGATAGCATGCTAATGCATTTGTTAAGTTTTATTGTTAGCAGTTTCAGTTTCTCTGGAGAATTTGACTTTTTTATATTATCTATATTAGTATTAAAAGGATGAAGGACTATGTATAGATCACGAATCGGTGAAATCAAGATTACGACAATTCTTATTTTGTCTTATTTTGCTTACGTCATCTGAGAATAACAAATTTGAAAGCCATAGAAATTATTGAGTTTGTAATTTGACTTAATACCTGTAAGACATAAGGTCTTTGAAGTGCAAACTTTTTTTTGGTTTTTTGCATTTTGATAAGTCTGCAATTGTTCTGTGAAGTGTTCTTGCTCTAAGATACATCCTCGCGCGGATAATTTTTTTTATTTCCACATCGCAGTCAATGTCTTTGGCCAATTCAAGTAGATCTGTTTGGTAGCCTATACAAATTACTAAGCCTTCTCCGTTGAAGGATTTGAAGATGTTGCTCAAGTTCGTCAAGTCATTCAACATCTTTGGTGATGGCTTTGTCAAACCAACTTCACTCAGGTGGTCTACCAATGAATACGATGCGACATTTTCTGCGACTGAAATTTAGTTTCTTAGTTTATGGCTTATGTTTCCGGCCATATTTCCTAGGCCATCGATCTCTAACTGGCAAAATCTTCATCATCTTTGTTGCCATCAGTATTATCCTCTTCTGGTTTCCAAACAATGCTGACATTTCAGATTATTTGTTTGTATAAGCAAAAGCAATGTCTTCAAACCGGTCAATGGCGCTTCCAAATCTGGGGTATCGTCAAAGCTTACATTTGCTGCATTCGAAATAACACCCTCGTTGTGTCCTTAAATCTGAGACCTTCATCTAAAGCGGAATTATTCTCTATCAGGATGATCATGGGCCTACCTTGCCTTGATTCAATCTGCACGACAACTCAATCAGTAGATCTATAAATTAATAAAAAGAGAGAACAAAAAATAAAAAAAAGTTTAAAAAACGTAAAAGTTAAAAAATTCAAAAGGATAGCATGCTAATGCATTTGTTAAGTTTTATTGTTAGCAGTTTCAGTTTCTCTGGAGAATTTGACTTTTTTATATTATCTATATTAGTATTAAAAGGATGAAGGACTATGTATAGATCACGAATCGGTGAAATCAAGATTACGACAATTCTTATTTTGTCTTATTTTGCTTACGTCATCTGAGAATAACAAATTTGAAAGCCATAGAAATTATTGAGCTTGTAATTTGACTTAATACCTGTAAGACATAAGGTCTTTGAAGTGCAAACTGTATTTTTGTTTTTTGCATTTTGATAAGTCTGCAATTGTTCTGCTAAGCGTTCTTGCTCTAAGATACATCCTCGCGCGGATAATTTTTTTTATTTCCACATCGCAGTCAATGTCTTTGGCCAATTCAAGTAGATCTGTTTGGTAGCCTATACAAATTACTAAGCCTTCTCCGTTGAAGGATTTGAAGATGTTGCTCAAGTTCGTCAAGTCATTCAACATCTTTGGTGATGGCTTTTTCAAGCCAACTTCACTCAGGTGGTCTACCAATGAATACGATGCGACATTTTCTTCGACTGAAATTTAGTTTCTTAGTTTATGGCGTATGTTTCCGGCCATATTTCCTAGGCCATCGATCTCTAACTGGCAAAATCTTCATCATCTTTGTTGCCATCAGTATTATCCTCTTCTGGTTTCCAAGCAATGCTTTAAAATATAGTACCCAAAAAGACATTTCAGATTATTTGTTTGTAAAAGTAAAAGCAATGTCTTCAAACCGGTAAATGGCGCTTCCAAATCTGGGGTATCGTCAAAGCTTACATTTGCTGCATTCGAAATAACACCCTCGTTGTGTCCTTAAATCTGAGACCTCCACCTAAAGCGGAATTATTCTCTATCAGGATGATCATGGGCCTACCTTGCCTTGATTCAATCTGCACGACAACTCAATCAGTAGATCTATAAATTAATAAAAAGAGAGAACAAAAAATAAAAAAAAGTTTAAAAAACGTAAAAGTTAAAAAATTCAAAAGGATAGCATGCTAATGCATTTGTTAAGTTTTATTGTTAGCAGTTTCAGTTTCTCTGGAGAATTTGACTTTTTTATATTATCTATATTAGTATTAAAAGGATGAAGGACTATGTATAGATCACGAATCGGTGAAATCAAGATTACGACAATTCTTATTTTGTCTTATTTTGCTTACGTCATCTGAGAATAACAAATTTGAAAGCCATAGAAATTATTGAGTTTGTAATTTGACTTAATACCTGTAAGACATAAGGTCTTTGAAGTGCAAACTGTATTTTTGTTTTTTGCATTTTGATAAGTCTGCAATTGTTCTGCTAAGCGTTCTTGCTCTAAGATACATCCTCGCGCGGATAATTTTTTTTATTTCCACATCGCAGTCAATGTCTTTGGCCAATTCAAGTAGATCTGTTTGGTAGCCTATACAAATTACTAAGCCTTCTCCGTTGAAGGATTTGAAGATGTTGCTCAAGTTCGTCAAGTCATTCAACATCTTTGGTGATGGCTTTTTCAAGCCAACTTCACTCAGGTGGTCTACCAATGAATACGATGCGACATTTTCTTCGACTGAAATTTAGTTTCTTAGTTTATGGCGTATGTTTCCGGCCATATTTCCTAGGCCATCGATCTCTAACTGGCAAAATCTTCATCATCTTTGTTGCCATCAGTATTATCCTCTTCTGGTTTCCAAGCAATGCTTTAAAATATAGTACCCAAAAAGACATTTCAGATTATTTGTTTGTATAAGCAAAAGCAATGTCTTCAAACCGGTCAATGGCGCTTCCAAATCTGGGGTATCGTCAAAGCTTACATTTGCTGCATTCGAAATAACACCCTCGTTGTGTCCTTAAATCTGAGACCTTCATCTAAAGCGGAATTATTCTCTATCAGGATGATCATGGGCCTACCTTGCCTTGATTCAATCTGCACGACAACTCAATCAGTAGATCTATAAATTAATAAAAAGAGAGAACAAAAAATAAAAAAAAGTTTAAAAAACGTAAAAGTTAAAAAATTCAAAAGGATAGCATGCTAATGCATTTGTTAAGTTTTATTGTTAGCAGTTTCAGTTTCTCTGGAGAATTTGACTTTTTTATATTATCTATATTAGTATTAAAAGGATGAAGGACTATGTATAGATCACGAATCGGTGAAATCAAGATTACGACAATTCTTATTTTGTCTTATTTTGCTTACGTCATCTGAGAATAACAAATTTGAAAGCCATAGAAATTATTGAGTTTGTAATTTGACTTAATACCTGTAAGACATAAGGTCTTTGAAGTGCAAACTGTATTTTTGTTTTTTGCATTTTGATAAGTCTGCAATTGTTCTGCTAAGCGTTCTTGCTCTAAGATACATCCTCGCGCGGATAATTTTTTTTATTTCCACATCGCAGTCAATGTCTTTGGCCAATTCAAGTAGATCTGTTTGGTAGCCTATACAAATTACTAAGCCTTCTCCGTTGAAGGATTTGAAGATGTTGCTCAAGTTCGTCAAGTCATTCAACATCTTTGGTGATGGCTTTTTCAAGCCAACTTCACTCAGGTGGTCTACCAATGAATACGATGCGACATTTTCTTCGACTGAAATTTAGTTTCTTAGTTTATGGCGTATGTTTCCGGCCATATTTCCTAGGCCATCGATCTCTAACTGGCAAAATCTTCATCATCTTTGTTGCCATCAGTATTATCCTCTTCTGGTTTCCAAGCAATGCTTTAAAATATAGTACCCAAAAAGACATTTCAGATTATTTGTTTGTAAAAGCAAAAGCAATGTCTTCAAACCGGTAAATGGCGCTTCCAAATCTGGGGTATCGTCAAAGCTTACATTTGCTGCATTCGAAATAACACCCTCGTTGTGTCCTTAAATCTGAGACCTTCACCTAAAGCGGAATTATTCTCTATCAGGATGATCATGGGCCTACCTTGCCTTGATTCAATCTGCACGACAACTCAATCAGTAGATCTATAAATTAATAAAAAGAGAGAACAAAAAATAAAAAAAAGTTTAAAAAACGTAAAAGTTAAAAAATTCAAAAGGATAGCATGCTAATGCATTTGTTAAGTTTTATTGTTAGCAGTTTCAGTTTCTCTGGAGAATTTGACTTTTTTATATTATCTATATTAGTATTAAAAGGATGAAGGACTATGTATAGATCACGAATCGGTGAAATCAAGATTACGACAATTCTTATTTTGTCTTATTTTGCTTACGTCATCTGAGAATAACAAATTTGAAAGCCATAGAAATTATTGAGTTTGTAATTTGACTTAATACCTGTAAGACATAAGGTCTTTGAAGTGCAAACTGTATTTTTGTTTTTTGCATTTTGATAAGTCTGCAATTGTTCTGCTAAGCGTTCTTGCTCTAAGATACATCCTCGCGCGGATAATTTTTTTTATTTCCACATCGCAGTCAATGTCTTTGGCCAATTCAAGTAGATCTGTTTGGTAGCCTATACAAATTACTAAGCCTTCTCCGTTGAAGGATTTGAAGATGTTGCTCAAGTTCGTCAATTCATTCAACATCTTTGGTGATGGCTTTTTCAAGCCAACTTCACTCAGGTGGTCTACCAATGAATACGATGCGACATTTTCTTCGACTGAAATTTAGTTTCTTAGTTTATGGCGTATGTTTCCGGCCATATTTCCTAGGCCATCGATCTCTAACTGGCAAAATCTTCATCATCTTTGTTGCCATCAGTATTATCCTCTTCTGGTTTCCAAGCAATGCTTTAAAATATAGTACCCAAAAAGACATTTCAGATTATTTGTTTGTAAAAGCAAAAGCAATGTCTTCAAACCGGTAAATGGCGCTTCCAAATCTGGGGTATCGTCAAAGCTTACATTTGCTGCATTCGAAATAACACCCTCGTTGTGTCCTTAAATCTGAGAGCTTCACCTAAAGCGGAATTATTCTCTATCAGGATGATCATGGGCCTACCTTGCCTTGATTCAATCTGCACGACAACTCAATCAGTAGATCTATAAATTAATAAAAAGAGAGAACAAAAAATAAAAAAAAGTTTAAAAAACGTAAAATTAAAAAATTCAAAAGGATAGCATGCTAATGCATTTGTTAAGTTTTATTGTTAGCAGTTTCAGTTTCTCTGGAGAATTTGACTTTTTTATATTATCTATATTAGTATTAAAAGGATGAAGGACTATGTATAGATCACGAATCGGTGAAATCAAGATTACGACAATTCTTATTTTGTCTTATTTTGCTTACGTCATCTGAGAATAACAAATTTGAAAGCCATAGTAATTATTGAGTTTGTAATTTGACTTAATACCTGTAAGACATAAGGTCTTTGAAGTGCAAACTGAATTTTTGTTTTTTGCATTTTGATAAGTCTGCAATTGTTCTGTTAAGTGTTCTTGCTCTAAGATACATCCTCGCGCGGATAATTTTTTTTATTTCCACATCGCAGTCAATGTCTTTGGCCAATTCAAGTAGATCTGTTTGGTAGCCTATACAAATTACCAAGCCTTCTCCGTTGAAGGATTTGAAGATGTTGCTCAAGTTCGTCAAGTCATTCAACATCTTTGGTGATGGCTTTGTCAAACCAACTTCACTCAGGTGGTCTACCAATGAATACGATGCGACATTTTCTTCGACTGAAATTTAGTTTCTTAATTTATGGCGTATGTTTCCGGCCATATTTCCTAGGCCATCGATCTCTAACTGGCAAATTCTTCATCATCTTTGTTGCCATCAGTATTATCCTCTTCTGGTTTCCAAGCAATGCTTTAAAATATAGTACCCAAAAAGACATTTCAGAATATTTGTTTGTATAAGCAAAAGCAATGTCTTCAAACCGGTCAATGGCGCTTCCAAATCTGGGGTATCGTCAAAGCTTACATTTGCTGCATTCGAAATAACACACTCGTTGTGTCCTTAAATCTGAGACCTTCATCTAAAGCGGAATTATTCTCTATCAGGATGATCATGGGCCTACCTTGCCTTGATTCAATCTGCACGACAACTCAATCAGTAGATCTATAAATTAATAAAAAGAGAGAACAAAAAATAAAAAAAAGTTTAAAAAACGTAAAAGTTAAAAAACTCAAAAGGATAGCATGCTAATGCATTTGTTAAGTTTTATTGTTAGCAGTTTCAGTTTCTCTGGAGAATTTGACTTTTTTATATTATCTATATTAGTATTAAAAGGATGAAGGACTATGTATAGATCACGAATCGGTGAAATCAAGATTACGACAATTCATATTTTGTCTTATTTTGCTGACGTCATCTGCGAATAACAAATTTGAAAGCCATAGAAATTATTGAGTTTGTAATTTGACTTAATACCTGTAAGACATAAGGTCTTTGAAGTGCAAACTGTATTTTTGTTTTTTGCATTTTGATAAGTCTGCAATTGTTCTGTTAAGCGTTCTTGCTCTAAGATACATCCTCGCGCGGATAATTTTTTTTATTTCCACATCGCAGTCAATGTCTTTGGCCAATTCAAGTAGATCTGTTTGGTAGCCTATACAAATTACTAAGCCTTCTCCGTTGAAGGATTTGAAGATGTTGCTCAAGTTCGTCAAGTCATTCAACATCTTTGGTGATGGCTTTTTCAAGCCAACTTCACTCAAGTGGTCTACCAATGAATACGATGCGACATTTTCTTCGACTGAAATTTAGTTTCTTAGTTTATGGCGTATGTTTCCGGCCATATTTCCTAGGCCATCGATCTCTAACTGGCAAAATCTTCATCATCTTTGTTGCCATCAGTATTATCCTCTTCCGGTTTCCAAGCAATGCTTTAAAATATAGTACCCAAAAAGACATTTCAGAATATTTGTTTGTATAAGCAAAAGCAATGTCTTCAAACCGGTCAATGAAGCTTCCAAATCTGGGGTATCGTCAAAGCTTACATTTGCTGCATTCGAAATAACACCCTCGTTGTGTCCTTAAATCTGAGACCTTCATCTAAAGCGGAATTATTCTCTATCAGGATGATCATGGGCCTACCTTGCCTTGATTCAATCTGCACGACAACTCAATCAGTAGATCTATAAATTAATAAAAAGAGAGAACAAAAAATAAAAAAAATTTAAAAAACGTAAAAGTTAAAAAATTCAAAAGGATAGCATGCTAATGCATTTGTTAAGTTTTATTGTTAGCAGTTTCAGTTTCTCTGGAGAATTTGACTTTTTTATATTATCTATATTAGTATTAAAAGGATGAAGGACTATGTATAGATCACGAATCGGTGAAATCAAGATTACGACAATTCTTATTTTGTCTTATTTTGCTTACGTCATCTGAGAATAACAAATTTGAAAGCCACAGAAATTATTGAGCTTGTAATTTGACTTAATACCTGTAAGACATAAGGTCTTTGAAGTGCAAACTGTATTTTTGTTTTTTGCATTTTGATAAGTCTGCAATTGTTCTGTTAAGTGTTCTTGCTCTAAGATACATCCTCGCGCGGATAATTTTTTTTATTTCCACATCGCAGTCAATGTCTTTGGCCAATTCAAGTAGATCTGTTTGGTAGCCTATACAAATTACTAAGCCTTCTCCGTTGAAGGATTTGAAGATGTTGCTCAAGTTCGTCAAGTCATTCAACATCTTTGGTGATGGCTTTTTCAAGCCAACTTCACTCAGGTGGTCTACCAATGAATACGATGCGACATTTTCTTCGACTGAAATTTAGTTTCTTAGTTTATGGCGTATGTTTCCGGCCATATTTCCTAGGCCATCGATCTCTAACTGGCAAAATCTTCATCATCTTTGTTGCCATCAGTATTATCCTCTTCTGGTTTCCAAGCAATGCTTTAAAATATAGTACCCAAAAAGACATTTCAGAATATTTGTTTGTATAAGCAAAAGCAATGTCTTCAAACCGGTCAATGGCGCTTCCAAATCTGGGGTATCGTCAAAGCTTACATTTGCTGCATTCGAAATAACACCCTCGTTGTGTCCTTAAATCTGAGACCTTCATCTAAAGCGGAATTATTCTCTATCAGGATGATCATGGGCCTACCTTGCCTTGATTCAATCTGCACGACAACTCAATCAGTAGATCTATAAATTAATAAAAAGAGAGAACAAAAAATAAAAAAAAGTTTAAAAAACGTAAAAGTTAAAAAATTCAAAAGGATAGCATGCTAATGCATTTGTTAAGTTTTATTGTTAGCAGTTTCAGTTTCTCTGGAGAATTTGACTTTTTTATATTATCTATATTAGTATTAAAAGGATGAAGGACTATGTATAGATCACGAATCGGTGAAATCAAGATTACGACAATTCTTATTTTGTCTTATTTTGCTTACGTCATCTGAGAATAACAAATTTGAAAGCCATAGAAATTATTGAGCTTGTAATTTGACTTAATACCTGTAAGACATAAGGTCTTTGAAGTGCAAACTGTATTTTTGTTTTTTGCATTTTGATAAGTCTGCAATTGTTCTGTTAAGTGTTCTTGCTCTAAGATACATCCTCGCGCGGATAATTTTTTTTATTTCCACATCGCAGTCAATGTCTTTGGCCAATTCAAGTAGATCTGTTTGGTAGCCTATACAAATTACTAAGCCTTCTCCGTTGAAGGATTTGAAGATGTTGCTCAAGTTCGTCAAGTCATTCAACATCTTTGGTGATGGCTTTTTCAAGCCAACTTCACTCAGGTGGTCTACCAATGAATACGATGCGACATTTTCTTCGACTGAAATTTAGTTTCTTAGTTTATGGCGTATGTTTCCGGCCATATTTCCTAGGCCATCGATCTCTAACTGGCAAAATCTTCATCATCTTTGTTGCCATCAGTATTATCCTCTTCTGGTTTCCAAGCAATGCTTTAAAATATAGTACCCAAAAAGACATTTCAGAATATTTGTTTGTATAAGCAAAAGCAATGTCTTCAAACCGGTCAATGGCGCTTCCAAATCTGGGGTATCGTCAAAGCTTACATTTGCTGCATTCGAAATAACACCCTCGTTGTGTCCTTAAATCTGAGACCTTCATCTAAAGCGGAATTATTCTCTATCAGGATGATCATGGGCCTACCTTGCCTTGATTCAATCTGCACGACAACTCAATCAGTAGATCTATAAATTAATAAAAAGAGAGAACAAAAAATAAAAAAAAGTTTAAAAAACGTAAAAGTTAAAAAATTCAAAAGGATAGCATGCTAATGCATTTGTTAAGTTTTATTGTTAGCAGTTTCAGTTTCTCTGGAGAATTTGACTTTTTTATATTATCTATATTAGTATTAAAAGGATGAAGGACTATGTATAGATCACGAATCGGTGAAATCAAGATTACGACAATTCTTATTTTGCCTACGTCATCTGAGAATAACAAATTTGAAAGCCATAGAAATTATTGAGTTTGTAATTTGACTTAATACCTGTAAGACATAAGGTCTTTGAAGTGCAAACTGTATTTTTGTTTTTTGCATTTTGATAAGTCTGCAATTGTTCTGTTAAGTGTTCTTGCTCTAAGATAAATCCTCGCGCGGATAATTTTTTTTATTTCCACATCGCAGTCAATGTCTTTGGCCAATTCAAGTAGATCTGTTTGGTAGCCTATACAAATTACTAAGCCTTCTCCGTTGAAGAATTTGAAGATGTTGCTCAAGTTCGTCAAGTCATTCAACATCTTTGGTGATGGCTTTTTCAAGCCAACTTCACTCAGGTGGTCTACCAATGAATACGATGCGACATTTTTTTCGACTGAAATTTAGTTTCTTAGTTTATGGCGTATGTTTCCGGCCATATTTCCTAGGCCATCGATCTCTAACTGGCAAAATCTTCATCATCTTTGTTGCCATCAGTATTATCCTCTTCTGGTTTCCAAGCAATGCTTTAAAATATAGTACCCAAAAAGACATTTCAGAATATTTGTTTGTATAAGCAAAAGCAATGTCTTCAAACCGGTCAATGGCGCTTCCAAATCTGGGGTATCGTCAAAGCTTACATTTGCTGCATTCGAAATAACACCCTCGTTGTGTCCTTAAATCTGAGACCTTCATCTAAAGCGGAATTATTCTCTATCAGGATGATCATGGGCCTACCTTGCCTTGATTCAATCTGCACGACAACTCAATCAGTAGATCTATAAATTAATAAAAAGAGAGAACAAAAAATAAAAAAAAGTTTAAAAAACGTAAAAGTTAAAAAATTCAAAAGGATAGCATGCTAATGCATTTGTTAAGTTTTATTGTTAGCAGTTTCAGTTTCTCTGGAGAATTTGACTTTTTTATATTATCTATATTAGTACTAAAAGGATGAAGGACTATGTATAGATCACGAATCGGTGAAATCAAGATTACGACAATTCTTATTTTGTCTTATTTTGCTTACGTCATCTGATAATAACAAATTTGAAAGCCATAGAAATTATTGAGCTTGTAATTTGACTTAATACCTGTAAGACATAAGGTCTTTGAAGTGCAAACTGTATTTTTGTTTTTTGCATTTTGATAAGTCTGCAATTGTTCTGTTAAGTGTTCTTGCTCTAAGATAAATCCTCGCGCGGATAATTTTTTTTATTTCCACATCGCAGTCAATGTCTTTGGCCAATTCAAGTAGATCTGTTTGGTAGCCTATACAAATTACTAAGCCTTCTCCGTTGAAGGATTTGAAGATGTTGCTCAAGTTCGTCAAGTCATTCAACATCTTTGGTGATGGCTTTTTCAAGCCAACTTCACTCAGGTGGTCTACCAATGAATACGATGCGACATTTTCTTCGACTGAAATTTAGTTTCTTAGTTTATGGCGTATGTTTCCGGCCATATTTCCTAGGCCATCGATCTCTAACTGGCAAAATCTTCATCATCTTTGTTGCCATCAGTATTATCCTCTTCTGGTTTCCAAGCAATGCTTTAAAATATAGTACCCAAAAAGACATTTCAGAATATTTGTTTGTATAAGCAAAAGCAATGTCTTCAAACCGGTCAATGGCGCTTCCAAATCTGGGGTATCGTCAAAGCCTACATTTGCTGCATTCGAAATAACACCCTCGTTGTGTCCTTAAATCTGAGACCTTCATCTAAAGCGGAATTATTCTCTATCAGGATGATCATGGGCCTACCTTGCCTTGATTCAATCTGCACGACAACTCAATCAGTAGATCTATAAATTAATAAAAAGAGAGAACAAAAAATAAAAAAAAGTTTAAAAAACGTAAAAGTTAAAAAATTCAAAAGGATAGCATGCTAATGCATTTGTTAAGTTTTATTGTTAGCAGTTTCAGTTTCTCTGGAGAATTTGACTTTTTTATATTATCTATATTAGAATTAAAAGGATGAAGGACTATGTATAGATCACGAATCGGTGAAATCAAGATTACGACAATTCTTATTTTGTCTTATTTTGCTTACGTCATCTGAGAATAACAAATTTGAAAGCCATAGAAATTATTGAGTTTGTAATTTGACTTAATACCTGTAAGACATAAGGTCTTTGAAGTGCAAACTGTATTTTTGTTTTTTGCATTTTGATAAGTCTGCAATTGTTCTGCTAAGCGTTCTTGCTCTAAGATACATCCTCGCGCGGATAATTTTTTTTATTTCCACATCGCAGTCAATGTCTTTGGCCAATTCAAGTAGATCTGTTTGGTAGCCTATACAAATTACTAAGCCTTCTCCGTTGAAGGATTTGAAGATGTTGCTCAAGTTCGTCAAGTCATTCAACATCTTTGGTGATGGCTTTTTCAAGCCAACTTCACTCAGGTGGTCTACCAATGAATACGATGCGACATTTTCTTCGACTGAAATTTAGTTTCTTAGTTTATGGCGTATGTTTCCGGCCATATTTCCTAGGCCATCGATCTCTAACTGGCAAAATCTTCATCATCTTTGTTGCCATCAGTATTATCCTCTTCTGGTTTCCAAGCAATGCTTTAAAATATAGTACCCAAAAAGACATTTCAGATTATTTGTTTGTAAAAGCAAAAGCAATGTCTTCAAACCGGTAAATGGCGCTTCCAAATCTGGGGTATCGTCAAAGCTTACATTTGCTGCATTCGAAATAACACCCTCGTTATGTCCTTAAATCTGAGACCTTCACCTAAAGCGGAATTATTCTCTATCAGGATGATCATGGGCCTACCTTGCCTTGATTCAATCTGCACGACAACTCAATCAGTAGATCTATAAATTAATAAAAAGAGAGAACAAAAAATAAAAAAAAGTTTAAAAAACGTAAAAGTTAAAAAATTCAAAAGGATAGCATGCTAATGCATTTGTTAAGTTTTATTGTTAGCAGTTTCAGTTTCTCTGGAGAATTTGACTTTTTTATATTATCTATATTAGTATTAAAAGGATGAAGGACTATGTATAGATCACGAATCGGTGAAATCAAGATTACGACAATTCTTATTTTGTCTTATTTTGCTTACGTCATCTGAGAATAACAAATTTGAAAGCCATAGAAATTATTGAGTTTGTAATTTGACTTAATACCTGTAAGACATAAGGTCTTTGAAGTGCAAACTGTATTTTTGTTTTTTGCATTTTGATAAGTCTGCAATTGTTCTGCTAAGCGTTCTTGCTCTAAGATACATCCTCGCGCGGATAATTTTTTTTATTTCCACATCGCAGTCAATGTCTTTGGCCAATTCAAGTAGATCTGTTTGGTAGCCTATACAAATTACTAAGCCTTCTCCGTTGAAGGATTTGAAGATGTTGCTCAAGTTCGTCAAGTCATTCAACATCTTTGGTGATGGCTTTTTCAAGCCAACTTCACTCAGGTGGTCTACCAATGAATACGATGCGACATTTTCTTCGACTGAAATTTAGTTTCTTAGTTTATGGCGTATGTTTCCGGCCATATTTCCTAGGCCATCGATCTCTAACTGGCAAAATCTTCATCATCTTTGTTGCCATCAGTATTATCCTCTTCTGGTTTCCAAGCAATGCTTTAAAATATAGTACCCAAAAAGACATTTCAGATTATTTGTTTGTAAAAGCAAAAGCAATGTCTTCAAACCGGTAAATGGCGCTTCCAAATCTGGGGTATCGTCAAAGCTTACATTTGCTGCATTCGAAATAACACCCTCGTTATGTCCTTAAATCTGAGACCTTCACCTAAAGCGGAATTATTCTCTATCAGGATGATCATGGGCCTACCTTGCCTTGATTCAATCTGCACGACAACTCAATCAGTAGATCTATAAATTAATAAAAAGAGAGAACAAAAAATAAAAAAAAGTTTAAAAAACGTAAAATTAAAAAATTCAAAAGGATAGCATGCTAATGCATTTGTTAAGTTTTATTGTTAGCAGTTTCAGTTTCTCTGGAGAATTTGACTTTTTTATATTATCTATATTAGTATTAAAAGGATGAAGGACTATGTATAGATCACGAATCGGTGAAATCAAGATTACGACAATTCTTATTTTGTCTTATTTTGCTTACGTCATCTGAGAATAACAAATTTGAAAGCCATAGTAATTATTGAGTTTGTAATTTGACTTAATACCTGTAAGACATAAGGTCTTTGAAGTGCAAACTGAATTTTTGTTTTTTGCATTTTGATAAGTCTGCAATTGTTCTGTTAAGTGTTCTTGCTCTAAGATACATCCTCGCGCGGATAATTTTTTTTATTTCCACATCGCAGTCAATGTCTTTGGCCAATTCAAGTAGATCTGTTTGGTAGCCTATACAAATTACCAAGCCTTCTCCGTTGAAGGATTTGAAGATGTTGCTCAAGTTCGTCAAGTCATTCAACATCTTTGGTGATGGCTTTGTCAAACCAACTTCACTCAGGTGGTCTACCAATGAATACGATGCGACATTTTCTTCGACTGAAATTTAGTTTCTTAATTTATGGCGTATGTTTCCGGCCATATTTCCTAGGCCATCGATCTCTAACTGGCAAAATCTTCATCATCTTTGTTGCCATCAGTATTATCCTCTTCTGGTTTCCAAGCAATGCTTTAAAATATAGTACCCAAAAAGACATTTCAGATTATTTGTTTGTAAAAGCAAAAGCAATGTCTTCAAACCGGTAAATGGCGCTTCCAAATCTGGGGTATCGTCAAAGCTTACATTTGCTGCATTCGAAATAACACCCTCGTTGTGTCCTTAAATCTGAGACCTTCACCTAAAGCGGAATTATTCTCTATCAGGATGATCATGGGCCTACCTTGCCTTGATTCAATCTGCACGACAACTCAATCAGTAGATCTATAAATTAATAAAAAGAGAGAACAAAAAATAAAAAAAAGTTTAAAAAACGTAAAATTAAAAAATTCAAAAGGATAGCATGCTAATGCATTTGTTAGGTTTTATTGTTAGCAGTTTCAGTTTCTCTGGAGAATTTGACTTTTTTATATTATCTATATTAGTATTAAAAGGATGAAGGACTATGTATAGATCACGAATCGGTGAAATCAAGATTACGACAATTCTTATTTTGTCTTATTTTGCTTACGTCATCTGAGAATAACAAATTTGAAAGCCATAGTAATTATTGAGTTTGTAATTTGACTTAATACCTGTAAGACATAAGGTCTTTGAAGTGCAAACTGAATTTTTGTTTTTTGCATTTTGATAAGTCTGCAATTGTTCTGTTAAGTGTTCTTGCTCTAAGATACATCCTCGCGCGGATAATTTTTTTTATTTCCACATCGCAGTCAATGTCTTTGGCCAATTCAAGTAGATCTGTTTGGTAGCCTATACAAATTACCAAGCCTTCTCCGTTGAAGGATTTGAAGATGTTGCTCAAGTTCGTCAAGTCATTCAACATCTTTGGTGATGGCTTTGTCAAACCAACTTCACTCAGGTGGTCTACCAATGAATACGATGCGACATTTTCTTCGACTGAAATTTAGTTTCTTAATTTATGGCGTATGTTTCCGGCCATATTTCCTAGGCCATCGATCTCTAACTGGCAAATTCTTCATCATCTTTGTTGCCATCAGTATTATCCTCTTCTGGTTTCCAAGCAATGCTTTAAAATATAGTACCCAAAAAGACATTTCAGAATATTTGTTTGTATAAGCAAAAGCAATGTCTTCAAACCGGTCAATGGCGCTTCCAAATCTGGGGTATCGTCAAAGCTTACATTTGCTGCATTCGAAATAACACACTCGTTGTGTCCTTAAATCTGAGACCTTCATCTAAAGCGGAATTATTCTCTATCAGGATGATCATGGGCCTACCTTGCCTTGATTCAATCTGCACGACAACTCAATCAGTAGATCTATAAATTAATAAAAAGAGAGAACAAAAAATAAAAAAAAGTTTAAAAAACGTAAAAGTTAAAAAACTCAAAAGGATAGCATGCTAATGCATTTGTTAAGTTTTATTGTTAGCAGTTTCAGTTTCTCTGGAGAATTTGACTTTTTTATATTATCTATATTAGTATTAAAAGGATGAAGGACTATGTATAGATCACGAATCGGTGAAATCAAGATTACGACAATTCATATTTTGTCTTATTTTGCTGACGTCATCTGCGAATAACAAATTTGAAAGCCATAGAAATTATTGAGTTTGTAATTTGACTTAATACCTGTAAGACATAAGGTCTTTGAAGTGCAAACTGTATTTTTGTTTTTTGCATTTTGATAAGTCTGCAATTGTTCTGTTAAGCGTTCTTGCTCTAAGATACATCCTCGCGCGGATAATTTTTTTTATTTCCACATCGCAGTCAATGTCTTTGGCCAATTCAAGTAGATCTGTTTGGTAGCCTATACAAATTACTAAGCCTTCTCCGTTGAAGGATTTGAAGATGTTGCTCAAGTTCGTCAAGTCATTCAACATCTTTGGTGATGGCTTTTTCAAGCCAACTTCACTCAAGTGGTCTACCAATGAATACGATGCGACATTTTCTTCGACTGAAATTTAGTTTCTTAGTTTATGGCGTATGTTTCCGGCCATATTTCCTAGGCCATCGATCTCTAACTGGCAAAATCTTCATCATCTTTGTTGCCATCAGTATTATCCTCTTCCGGTTTCCAAGCAATGCTTTAAAATATAGTACCCAAAAAGACATTTCAGAATATTTGTTTGTATAAGCAAAAGCAATGTCTTCAAACCGGTCAATGAAGCTTCCAAATCTGGGGTATCGTCAAAGCTTACATTTGCTGCATTCGAAATAACACCCTCGTTGTGTCCTTAAATCTGAGACCTTCATCTAAAGCGGAATTATTCTCTATCAGGATGATCATGGGCCTACCTTGCCTTGATTCAATCTGCACGACAACTCAATCAGTAGATCTATAAATTAATAAAAAGAGAGAACAAAAAATAAAAAAAATTTAAAAAACGTAAAAGTTAAAAAATTCAAAAGGATAGCATGCTAATGCATTTGTTAAGTTTTATTGTTAGCAGTTTCAGTTTCTCTGGAGAATTTGACTTTTTTATATTATCTATATTAGTATTAAAAGGATGAAGGACTATGTATAGATCACGAATCGGTGAAATCAAGATTACGACAATTCTTATTTTGTCTTATTTTGCTTACGTCATCTGAGAATAACAAATTTGAAAGCCATAGAAATTATTGAGCTTGTAATTTGACTTAATACCTGTAAGACATAAGGTCTTTGAAGTGCAAACTGTATTTTTGTTTTTTGCATTTTGATAAGTCTGCAATTGTTCTGTTAAGTGTTCTTGCTCTAAGATACATCCTCGCGCGGATAATTTTTTTTATTTCCACATCGCAGTCAATGTCTTTGGCCAATTCAAGTAGATCTGTTTGGTAGCCTATACAAATTACTAAGCCTTCTCCGTTGAAGGATTTGAAGATGTTGCTCAAGTTCGTCAAGTCATTCAACATCTTTGGTGATGGCTTTTTCAAGCCAACTTCACTCAGGTGGTCTACCAATGAATACGATGCGACATTTTCTTCGACTGAAATTTAGTTTCTTAATTTATGGCGTATGTTTCCGGCCATATTTCCTAGGCCATCGATCTCTAACTGGCAAATTCTTCATCATCTTTGTTGCCATCAGTATTATCCTCTTCTGGTTTCCAAGCAATGCTTTAAAATATAGTACCCAAAAAGACATTTCAGAATATTTGTTTGTATAAGCAAAAGCAATGTCTTCAAACCGGTCAATGGCGCTTCCAAATCTGGGGTATCGTCAAAGCTTACATTTGCTGCATTCGAAATAACACACTCGTTGTGTCCTTAAATCTGAGACCTTCATCTAAAGCGGAATTATTCTCTATCAGGATGATCATGGGCCTACCTTGCCTTGATTCAATCTGCACGACAACTCAATCAGTAGATCTATAAATTAATAAAAAGAGAGAACAAAAAATAAAAAAAAGTTTAAAAAACGTAAAAGTTAAAAAACTCAAAAGGATAGCATGCTAATGCATTTGTTAAGTTTTATTGTTAGCAGTTTCAGTTTCTCTGGAGAATTTGACTTTTTTATATTATCTATATTAGTATTAAAAGGATGAAGGACTATGTATAGATCACGAATCGGTGAAATCAAGATTACGACAATTCATATTTTGTCTTATTTTGCTGACGTCATCTGCGAATAACAAATTTGAAAGCCATAGAAATTATTGAGTTTGTAATTTGACTTAATACCTGTAAGACATAAGGTCTTTGAAGTGCAAACTGTATTTTTGTTTTTTGCATTTTGATAAGTCTGCAATTGTTCTGTTAAGCGTTCTTGCTCTAAGATACATCCTCGCGCGGATAATTTTTTTTATTTCCACATCGCAGTCAATGTCTTTGGCCAATTCAAGTAGATCTGTTTGGTAGCCTATACAAATTACTAAGCCTTCTCCGTTGAAGGATTTGAAGATGTTGCTCAAGTTCGTCAAGTCATTCAACATCTTTGGTGATGGCTTTTTCAAGCCAACTTCACTCAAGTGGTCTACCAATGAATACGATGCGACATTTTCTTCGACTGAAATTTAGTTTCTTAGTTTATGGCGTATGTTTCCGGCCATATTTCCTAGGCCATCGATCTCTAACTGGCAAAGTCTTCATCATCTTTGTTGCCATCAGTATTATCCTCTTCCGGTTTCCAAGCAATGCTTTAAAATATAGTACCCAAAAAGACATTTCAGAATATTTGTTTGTATAAGCAAAAGCAATGTCTTCAAACCGGTCAATGAAGCTTCCAAATCTGGGGTATCGTCAAAGCTTACATTTGCTGCATTCGAAATAACACCCTCGTTGTGTCCTTAAATCTGAGACCTTCATCTAAAGCGGAATTATTCTCTATCAGGATGATCATGGGCCTACCTTGCCTTGATTCAATCTGCACGACAACTCAATCAGTAGATCTATAAATTAATAAAAAGAGAGAACAAAAAATAAAAAAAAGTTTAAAAAACGTAAAAGTTAAAAAATTCAAAAGGATAGCATGCTAATGCATTTGTTAAGTTTTATTGTTAGCAGTTTCAGTTTCTCTGGAGAATTTGACTTTTTTATATTATCTATATTAGTATTAAAAGGATGAAGGACTATGTATAGATCACGAATCGGTGAAATCAAGATTACGACAATTCTTATTTTGCCTACGTCATCTGAGAATAACAAATTTGAAAGCCATAGAAATTATTGAGTTTGTAATTTGACTTAATACCTGTAAGACATAAGGTCTTTGAAGTGCAAACTGTATTTTTGTTTTTTGCATTTTGATAAGTCTGCAATTGTTCTGTTAAGTGTTCTTGCTCTAAGATACATCCTCGCGCGGATAATTTTTTTTATTTCCACATCGCAGTCAATGTCTTTGGCCAATTCAAGTAGATCTGTTTGGTAGCCTATACAAATTACTAAGCCTTCTCCGTTGAAGAATTTGAAGATGTTGCTCAAGTTCGTCAAGTCATTCAACATCTTTGGTGATGGCTTTTTCAAGCCAACTTCACTCAGGTGGTCTACCAATGAATACGATGCGACATTTTCTTCGACTGAAATTTAGTTTCTTAGTTTATGGCGTATGTTTCCGGCCATATTTCCTAGGCCATCGATCTCTAACTGGCAAAATCTTCATCATCTTTGTTGCCATCAGTATTATCCTCTTCTGGTTTCCAAGCAATGCTTTAAAATATAGTACCCAAAAAGACATTTCAGAATATTTGTTTGTATAAGCAAAAGCAATGTCTTCAAACCGGTCAATGGCGCTTCCAAATCTGGGGTATCGTCAAAGCTTACATTTGCTGCATTCGAAATAACACCCTCGTTGTGTCCTTAAATCTGAGACCTTCATCTAAAGCGGAATTATTCTCTATCAGGATGATCATGGGCCTACCTTGCCTTGATTCAATCTGCACGACAACTCAATCAGTAGATCTATAAATTAATAAAAAGAGAGAACAAAAAATAAAAAAAAGTTTAAAAAACGTAAAAGTTAAAAAATTCAAAAGGATAGCATGCTAATGCATTTGTTAAGTTTTATTGTTAGCAGTTTCAGTTTCTCTGGAGAATTTGACTTTTTTATATTATCTATATTAGTATTAAAAGGATGAAGGACTATGTATAGATCACGAATCGGTGAAATCAAGATTACGACAATTCTTATTTTGCCTACGTCATCTGAGAATAACAAATTTGAAAGCCATAGAAATTATTGAGTTTGTAATTTGACTTAATACCTGTAAGACATAAGGTCTTTGAAGTGCAAACTGTATTTTTGTTTTTTGCATTTTGATAAGTCTGCAATTGTTCTGTTAAGTGTTCTTGCTCTAAGATACATCCTCGCGCGGATAATTTTTTTTATTTCCACATCGCAGTCAATGTCTTTGGCCAATTCAAGTAGATCTGTTTGGTAGCCTATACAAATTACTAAGCCTTCTCCGTTGAAGGATTTGAAGATGTTGCTCAAGTTCGTCAAGTCATTCAACATCTTTGGTGATGGCTTTTTCAAGCCAACTTCACTCAGGTGGTCTACCAATGAATACGATGCGACATTTTCTTCGACTGAAATTTAGTTTCTTAGTTTATGGCGTATGTTTCCGGCCATATTTCCTAGGCCATCGATCTCTAACTGGCAAAATCTTCATCATCTTTGTTGCCATCAGTATTATCCTCTTCTGGTTTCCAAGCAATGCTTTAAAATATAGTACCCAAAAAGACATTTCAGAATATTTGTTTGTATAAGCAAAAGCAATGTCTTCAAACCGGTCAATGGCGCTTCCAAATCTGGGGTATCGTCAAAGCTTACATTTGCTGCATTCGAAATAACACCCTCGTTGTGTCCTTAAATCTGAGACCTTCATCTAAAGCGGAATTATTCTCTATCAGGATGATCATGGGCCTACCTTGCCTTGATTCAATCTGCACGACAACTCAATCAGTAGATCTATAAATTAATAAAAAGAGAGAACAAAAAATAAAAAAAAGTTTAAAAAACGTAAAAGTTAAAAAATTCAAAAGGATAGCATGCTAATGCATTTGTTAAGTTTTATTGTTAGCAGTTTCAGTTTCTCTGGAGAATTTGACTTTTTTATATTATCTATATTAGTATTAAAAGGATGAAGGACTATGTATAGATCACGAATCGGTGAAATCAAGATTACGACAATTCTTATTTTGTCTTATTTTGCTTACGTCATCTGAGAATAACAAATTTGAAAGCCATAGAAATTATTGAGCTTGTAATTTGACTTAATACCTGTAAGACATAAGGTCTTTGAAGTGCAAACTGTATTTTTGTTTTTTGCATTTTGATAAGTCTGCAATTGTTCTGTTAAGTGTTCTTGCTCTAAGATACATCCTCGCGCGGATAATTTTTTTTATTTCCACATCGCAGTCAATGTCTTTGGCCAATTCAAGTAGATCTGTTTGGTAGCCTATACAAATTACTAAGCCTTCTCCGTTGAAGGATTTGAAGATGTTGCTCAAGTTCGTCAAGTCATTCAACATCTTTGGTGATGGCTTTTTCAAGCCAACTTCACTCAGGTGGTCTACCAATGAATACGATGCGACATTTTCTTCGACTGAAATTTAGTTTCTTAGTTTATGGCGTATGTTTCCGGCCATATTTCCTAGGCCATCGATCTCTAACTGGCAAAATCTTCATCATCTTTGTTGCCATCAGTATTATCCTCTTCTGGTTTCCAAGCAATGCTTTAAAATATAGTACCCAAAAAGACATTTCAGAATATTTGTTTGTATAAGCAAAAGCAATGTCTTCAAACCGGTCAATGGCGCTTCCAAATCTGGGGTATCGTCAAAGCTTACATTTGCTGCATTCGAAATAACACCCTCGTTGTGTCCTTAAATCTGAGACCTTCATCTAAAGCGGAATTATTCTCTATCAGGATGATCATGGGCCTACCTTGCCTTGATTCAATCTGCACGACAACTCAATCAGTAGATCTATAAATTAATAAAAAGAGAGAACAAAAAATAAAAAAAAGTTTAAAAAACGTAAAAGTTAAAAAATTCAAAAGGATAGCATGCTAATGCATTTGTTAAGTTTTATTGTTAGCAGTTTCAGTTTCTCTGGAGAATTTGACTTTTTTATATTATCTATATTAGTATTAAAAGGATGAAGGACTATGTATAGATCACGAATCGGTGAAATCAAGATTACGACAATTCTTATTTTGCCTACGTCATCTGAGAATAACAAATTTGAAAGCCATAGAAATTATTGAGTTTGTAATTTGACTTAATACCTGTAAGACATAAGGTCTTTGAAGTGCAAACTGTATTTTTGTTTTTTGCATTTTGATAAGTCTGCAATTGTTCTGTTAAGTGTTCTTGCTCTAAGATAAATCCTCGCGCGGATAATTTTTTTTATTTCCACATCGCAGTCAATGTCTTTGGCCAATTCAAGTAGATCTGTTTGGTAGCCTATACAAATTACTAAGCCTTCTCCGTTGAAGAATTTGAAGATGTTGCTCAAGTTCGTCAAGTCATTCAACATCTTTGGTGATGGCTTTTTCAAGCCAACTTCACTCAGGTGGTCTACCAATGAATACGATGCGACATTTTTTTCGACTGAAATTTAGTTTCTTAGTTTATGGCGTATGTTTCCGGCCATATTTCCTAGGCCATCGATCTCTAACTGGCAAAATCTTCATCATCTTTGTTGCCATCAGTATTATCCTCTTCTGGTTTCCAAGCAATGCTTTAAAATATAGTACCCAAAAAGACATTTCAGAATATTTGTTTGTATAAGCAAAAGCAATGTCTTCAAACCGGTCAATGGCGCTTCCAAATCTGGGGTATCGTCAAAGCTTACATTTGCTGCATTCGAAATAACACCCTCGTTGTGTCCTTAAATCTGAGACCGTCATCTAAAGCAGAATTATTCTCTATCAGGATGATCATGGGCCTACCTTGCCTTGATTCAATCTGCACGACAACTCAATCAGTAGATCTATAAATTAATAAAAAGAGAGAACAAAAAATAAAAAAAAGTTTAAAAAACGTAAAAGTTAAAAAATTCAAAAGGATAGCATGCTAATGCATTTGTTAAGTTTTATTGTTAGCAGTTTCAGTTTCTCTGGAGAATTTGACTTTTTTATATTATCTATATTAGTACTAAAAGGATGAAGGACTATGTATAGATCACGAATCGGTGAAATCAAGATTACGACAATTCTTATTTTGTCTTATTTTGCTTACGTCATCTGATAATAACAAATTTGAAAGCCATAGAAATTATTGAGCTTGTAATTTGACTTAATACCTGTAAGACATAAGGTCTTTGAAGTGCAAACTGTATTTTTGTTTTTTGCATTTTGATAAGTCTGCAATTGTTCTGTTAAGTGTTCTTGCTCTAAGATACATCCTCGCGCGGATAATTTTTTTTATTTCCACATCGCAGTCAATGTCTTTGGCCAATTCAAGTAGATCTGTTTGGTAGCCTATACAAATTACTAAGCCTTCTCCGTTGAAGGATTTGAAGATGTTGCTCAAGTTCGTCAAGTCATTCAACATCTTTGGTGATGGCTTTTTCAAGCCAACTTCACTCAGGTGGTCTACCAATGAATACGATGCGACATTTTCTTCGACTGAAATTTAGTTTCTTAGTTTATGGCGTATGTTTCCGGCCATATTTCCTAGGCCATCGATCTCTAACTGGCAAAATCTTCATCATCTTTGTTGCCATCAGTATTATCCTCTTCTGGTTTCCAAGCAATGCTTTAAAATATAGTACCCAAAAAGACATTTCAGAATATTTGTTTGTATAAGCAAAAGCAATGTCTTCAAACCGGTCAATGGCGCTTCCAAATCTGGGGTATCGTCAAAGCTTACATTTGCTGCATTCGAAATAACACCCTCGTTGTGTCCTTAAATCTGAGACCTTCATCTAAAGCGGAATTATTCTCTATCAGGATGATCATGGGCCTACCTTGCCTTGATTCAATCTGCACGACAACTCAATCAGTAGATCTATAAATTAATAAAAAGAGAGAACAAAAAATAAAAAAAAGTTTAAAAAACGTAAAAGTTAAAAAATTCAAAAGGATAGCATGCTAATGCATTTGTTAAGTTTTATTGTTAGCAGTTTCAGTTTCTCTGGAGAATTTGACTTTTTTATATTATCTATATTAGTATTAAAAGGATGAAGGACTATGTATAGATCACGAATCGGTGAAATCAAGATTACGACAATTCTTATTTTGTCTTATTTTGCTTACGTCATCTGAGAATAACAAATTTGAAAGCCATAGAAATTATTGAGTTTGTAATTTGACTTAATACCTGTAAGACATAAGGTCTTTGAAGTGCAAACTGTATTTTTGTTTTTTGCATTTTGATAAGTCTGCAATTGTTCTGCTAAGCGTTCTTGCTCTAAGATACATCCTCGCGCGGATAATTTTTTTTATTTCCACATCGCAGTCAATGTCTTTGGCCAATTCAAGTAGATCTGTTTGGTAGCCTATACAAATTACTAAGCCTTCTCCGTTGAAGGATTTGAAGATGTTGCTCAAGTTCGTCAAGTCATTCAACATCTTTGGTGATGGCTTTTTCAAGCCAACTTCACTCAGGTGGTCTACCAATGAATACGATGCGACATTTTCTTCGACTGAAATTTAGTTTCTTAGTTTATGGCGTATGTTTCCGGCCATATTTCCTAGGCCATCGATCTCTAACTGGCAAAATCTTCATCATCTTTGTTGCCATCAGTATTATCCTCTTCTGGTTTCCAAGCAATGCTTTAAAATATAGTACCCAAAAAGACATTTCAGATTATTTGTTTGTAAAAGCAAAAGCAATGTCTTCAAACCGGTAAATGGCGCTTCCAAATCTGGGGTATCGTCAAAGCTTACATTTGCTGCATTCGAAATAACACCCTCGTTGTGTCCTTAAATCTGAGACCTTCACCTAAAGCGGAATTATTCTCTATCAGGATGATCATGGGCCTACCTTGCCTTGATTCAATCTGCACGACAACTCAATCAGTAGATCTATAAATTAATAAAAAGAGAGAACAAAAAATAAAAAAAAGTTTAAAAAACGTAAAAGTTAAAAAATTCAAAAGGATAGCATGCTAATGCATTTGTTAAGTTTTATTGTTAGCAGTTTCAGTTTCTCTGGAGAATTTGACTTTTTTATATTATCTATATTAGTATTAAAAGGATGAAGGACTATGTATAGATCACGAATCGGTGAAATCAAGATTACGACAATTCTTATTTTGCCTACGTCATCTGAGAATAACAAATTTGAAAGCCATAGAAATTATTGAGTTTGTAATTTGACTTAATACCTGTAAGACATAAGGTCTTTGAAGTGCAAACTGTATTTTTGTTTTTTGCATTTTGATAAGTCTGCAATTGTTCTGTTAAGTGTTCTTGCTCTAAGATAAATCCTCGCGCGGATAATTTTTTTTATTTCCACATCGCAGTCAATGTCTTTGGCCAATTCAAGTAGATCTGTTTGGTAGCCTATACAAATTACTAAGCCTTCTCCGTTGAAGAATTTGAAGATGTTGCTCAAGTTCGTCAAGTCATTCAACATCTTTGGTGATGGCTTTTTCAAGCCAACTTCACTCAGGTGGTCTACCAATGAATACGATGCGACATTTTTTTCGACTGAAATTTAGTTTCTTAGTTTATGGCGTATGTTTCCGGCCATATTTCCTAGGCCATCGATCTCTAACTGGCAAAATCTTCATCATCTTTGTTGCCATCAGTATTATCCTCTTCTGGTTTCCAAGCAATGCTTTAAAATATAGTACCCAAAAAGACATTTCAGAATATTTGTTTGTATAAGCAAAAGCAATGTCTTCAAACCGGTCAATGGCGCTTCCAAATCTGGGGTATCGTCAAAGCTTACATTTGCTGCATTCGAAATAACACCCTCGTTGTGTCCTTAAATCTGAGACCTTCATCTAAAGCGGAATTATTCTCTATCAGGATGATCATGGGCCTACCTTGCCTTGATTCAATCTGCACGACAACTCAATCAGTAGATCTATAAATTAATAAAAAGAGAGAACAAAAAATAAAAAAAAGTTTAAAAAACGTAAAAGTTAAAAAATTCAAAAGGATAGCATGCTAATGCATTTGTTAAGTTTTATTGTTAGCAGTTTCAGTTTCTCTGGAGAATTTGACTTTTTTATATTATCTATATTAGTACTAAAAGGATGAAGGACTATGTATAGATCACGAATCGGTGAAATCAAGATTACGACAATTCTTATTTTGTCTTATTTTGCTTACGTCATCTGATAATAACAAATTTGAAAGCCATAGAAATTATTGAGCTTGTAATTTGACTTAATACCTGTAAGACATAAGGTCTTTGAAGTGCAAACTGTATTTTTGTTTTTTGCATTTTGATAAGTCTGCAATTGTTCTGTTAAGTGTTCTTGCTCTAAGATACATCCTCGCGCGGATAATTTTTTTTATTTCCACATCGCAGTCAATGTCTTTGGCCAATTCAAGTAGATCTGTTTGGTAGCCTATACAAATTACTAAGCCTTCTCCGTTGAAGGATTTGAAGATGTTGCTCAAGTTCGTCAAGTCATTCAACATCTTTGGTGATGGCTTTTTCAAGCCAACTTCACTCAGGTGGTCTACCAATGAATACGATGCGACATTTTCTTCGACTGAAATTTAGTTTCTTAGTTTATGGCGTATGTTTCCGGCCATATTTCCTAGGCCATCGATCTCTAACTGGCAAAATCTTCATCATCTTTGTTGCCATCAGTATTATCCTCTTCTGGTTTCCAAGCAATGCTTTAAAATATAGTACCCAAAAAGACATTTCAGAATATTTGTTTGTATAAGCAAAAGCAATGTCTTCAAACCGGTCAATGGCGCTTCCAAATCTGGGGTATCGTCAAAGCTTACATTTGCTGCATTCGAAATAACACCCTCGTTGTGTCCTTAAATCTGAGACCTTCATCTAAAGCGGAATTATTCTCTATCAGGATGATCATGGGCCTACCTTGCCTTGATTCAATCTGCACGACAACTCAATCAGTAGATCTATAAATTAATAAAAAGAGAGAACAAAAAATAAAAAAAAGTTTAAAAAACGTAAAAGTTAAAAAATTCAAAAGGATAGCATGCTAATGCATTTGTTAAGTTTTATTGTTAGCAGTTTCAGTTTCTCTGGAGAATTTGACTTTTTTATATTATCTATATTAGTATTAAAAGGATGAAGGACTATGTATAGATCACGAATCGGTGAAATCAAGATTACGACAATTCTTATTTTGTCTTATTTTGCTTACGTCATCTGAGAATAACAAATTTGAAAGCCATAGAAATTATTGAGTTTGTAATTTGACTTAATACCTGTAAGACATAAGGTCTTTGAAGTGCAAACTGTATTTTTGTTTTTTGCATTTTGATAAGTCTGCAATTGTTCTGCTAAGCGTTCTTGCTCTAAGATACATCCTCGCGCGGATAATTTTTTTTATTTCCACATCGCAGTCAATGTCTTTGGCCAATTCAAGTAGATCTGTTTGGTAGCCTATACAAATTACTAAGCCTTCTCCGTTGAAGGATTTGAAGATGTTGCTCAAGTTCGTCAAGTCATTCAACATCTTTGGTGATGGCTTTTTCAAGCCAACTTCACTCAGGTGGTCTACCAATGAATACGATGCGACATTTTCTTCGACTGAAATTTAGTTTCTTAGTTTATGGCGTATGTTTCCGGCCATATTTCCTAGGCCATCGATCTCTAACTGGCAAAATCTTCATCATCTTTGTTGCCATCAGTATTATCCTCTTCTGGTTTCCAAGCAATGCTTTAAAATATAGTACCCAAAAAGACATTTCAGATTATTTGTTTGTAAAAGCAAAAGCAATGTCTTCAAACCGGTAAATGGCGCTTCCAAATCTGGGGTATCGTCAAAGCTTACATTTGCTGCATTCGAAATAACACCCTCGTTGTGTCCTTAAATCTGAGACCTTCACCTAAAGCGGAATTATTCTCTATCAGGATGATCATGGGCCTACCTTGCCTTGATTCAATCTGCACGACAACTCAATCAGTAGATCTATAAATTAATAAAAAGAGAGAACAAAAAATAAAAAAAAGTTTAAAAAACGTAAAAGTTAAAAAATTCAAAAGGATAGCATGCTAATGCATTTGTTAAGTTTTATTGTTAGCAGTTTCAGTTTCTCTGGAGAATTTGACTTTTTTATATTATCTATATTAGTATTAAAAGGATGAAGGACTATGTATAGATCACGAATCGGTGAAATCAAGATTACGACAATTCTTATTTTGTCTTATTTTGCTTACGTCATCTGAGAATAACAAATTTGAAAGCCATAGAAATTATTGAGTTTGTAATTTGACTTAATACCTGTAAGACATAAGGTCTTTGAAGTGCAAACTGTATTTTTGTTTTTTGCATTTTGATAAGTCTGCAATTGTTCTGCTAAGCGTTCTTGCTCTAAGATACATCCTCGCGCGGATAATTTTTTTTATTTCCACATCGCAGTCAATGTCTTTGGCCAATTCAAGTAGATCTGTTTGGTAGCCTATACAAATTACTAAGCCTTCTCCGTTGAAGGATTTGAAGATGTTGCTCAAGTTCGTCAAGTCATTCAACATCTTTGGTGATGGCTTTTTCAAGCCAACTTCACTCAGGTGGTCTACCAATGAATACGATGCGACATTTTCTTCGACTGAAATTTAGTTTCTTAGTTTATGGCGTATGTTTCCGGCCATATTTCCTAGGCCATCGATCTCTAACTGGCAAAATCTTCATCATCTTTGTTGCCATCAGTATTATCCTCTTCTGGTTTCCAAGCAATGCTTTAAAATATAGTACCCAAAAAGACATTTCAGATTATTTGTTTGTAAAAGCAAAAGCAATGTCTTCAAACCGGTAAATGGCGCTTCCAAATCTGGGGTATCGTCAAAGCTTACATTTGCTGCATTCGAAATAACACCCTCGTTATGTCCTTAAATCTGAGACCTTCACCTAAAGCGGAATTATTCTCTATCAGGATGATCATGGGCCTACCTTGCCTTGATTCAATCTGCACGACAACTCAATCAGTAGATCTATAAATTAATAAAAAGAGAGAACAAAAAATAAAAAAAAGTTTAAAAAACGTAAAATTAAAAAATTCAAAAGGATAGCATGCTAATGCATTTGTTAAGTTTTATTGTTAGCAGTTTCAGTTTCTCTGGAGAATTTGACTTTTTTATATTATCTATATTAGTATTAAAAGGATGAAGGACTATGTATAGATCACGAATCGGTGAAATCAAGATTACGACAATTCTTATTTTGTCTTATTTTGCTTACGTCATCTGAGAATAACAAATTTGAAAGCCATAGTAATTATTGAGTTTGTAATTTGACTTAATACCTGTAAGACATAAGGTCTTTGAAGTGCAAACTGAATTTTTGTTTTTTGCATTTTGATAAGTCTGCAATTGTTCTGTTAAGTGTTCTTGCTCTAAGATACATCCTCGCGCGGATAATTTTTTTTATTTCCACATCGCAGTCAATGTCTTTGGCCAATTCAAGTAGATCTGTTTGGTAGCCTATACAAATTACCAAGCCTTCTCCGTTGAAGGATTTGAAGATGTTGCTCAAGTTCGTCAAGTCATTCAACATCTTTGGTGATGGCTTTGTCAAACCAACTTCACTCAGGTGGTCTACCAATGAATACGATGCGACATTTTCTTCGACTGAAATTTAGTTTCTTAATTTATGGCGTATGTTTCCGGCCATATTTCCTAGGCCATCGATCTCTAACTGGCAAAATCTTCATCATCTTTGTTGCCATCAGTATTATCCTCTTCTGGTTTCCAAGCAATGCTTTAAAATATAGTACCCAAAAAGACATTTCAGATTATTTGTTTGTAAAAGCAAAAGCAATGTCTTCAAACCGGTAAATGGCGCTTCCAAATCTGGGGTATCGTCAAAGCTTACATTTGCTGCATTCGAAATAACACCCTCGTTGTGTCCTTAAATCTGAGACCTTCACCTAAAGCGGAATTATTCTCTATCAGGATGATCATGGGCCTACCTTGCCTTGATTCAATCTGCACGACAACTCAATCAGTAGATCTATAAATTAGTAAAAAGAGAGAACAAAAAATAAAAAAAAGTTTAAAAAACGTAAAATTAAAAAATTCAAAAGGATAGCATGCTAATGCATTTGTTAAGTTTTATTGTTAGCAGTTTCAGTTTCTCTGGAGAATTTGACTTTTTTATATTATCTATATTAGTATTAAAAGTATGAAGGACTATGTATAGATCACGAATCGGTGAAATCAAGATTACGACAATTCTTATTTTGTCTTATTTTGCTTACGTCATCTGAGAATAACAAATTTGAAAGCCATAGTAATTATTGAGTTTGTAATTTGACTTAATACCTGTAAGACATAAGGTCTTTGAAGTGCAAACTGAATTTTTGTTTTTTGCATTTTGATAAGTCTGCAATTGTTCTGTTAAGTGTTCTTGCTCTAAGATACATCCTCGCGCGGATAATTTTTTTTATTTCCACATCGCAGTCAATGTCTTTGGCCAATTCAAGTAGATCTGTTTGGTAGCCTATACAAATTACCAAGCCTTCTCCGTTGAAGGATTTGAAGATGTTGCTCAAGTTCGTCAAGTCATTCAACATCTTTGGTGATGGCTTTGTCAAACCAACTTCACTCAGGTGGTCTACCAATGAATACGATGCGACATTTTCTTCGACTGAAATTTAGTTTCTTAATTTATGGCGTATGTTTCCGGCCATATTTCCTAGGCCATCGATCTCTAACTGGCAAATTCTTCATCATCTTTGTTGCCATCAGTATTATCCTCTTCTGGTTTCCAAGCAATGCTTTAAAATATAGTACCCAAAAAGACATTTCAGAATATTTGTTTGTATAAGCAAAAGCAATGTCTTCAAACCGGTCAATGGCGCTTCCAAATCTGGGGTATCGTCAAAGCTTACATTTGCTGCATTCGAAATAACACACTCGTTGTGTCCTTAAATCTGAGACCTTCATCTAAAGCGGAATTATTCTCTATCAGGATGATCATGGGCCTACCTTGCCTTGATTCAATCTGCACGACAACTCAATCAGTAGATCTATAAATTAATAAAAAGAGAGAACAAAAAATAAAAAAAAGTTTAAAAAACGTAAAAGTTAAAAAACTCAAAAGGATAGCATGCTAATGCATTTGTTAAGTTTTATTGTTAGCAGTTTCAGTTTCTCTGGAGAATTTGACTTTTTTATATTATCTATATTAGTATTAAAAGGATGAAGGACTATGTATAGATCACGAATCGGTGAAATCAAGATTACGACAATTCATATTTTGTCTTATTTTGCTGACGTCATCTGCGAATAACAAATTTGAAAGCCATAGAAATTATTGAGTTTGTAATTTGACTTAATACCTGTAAGACATAAGGTCTTTGAAGTGCAAACTGTATTTTTGTTTTTTGCATTTTGATAAGTCTGCAATTGTTCTGTTAAGCGTTCTTGCTCTAAGATACATCCTCGCGCGGATAATTTTTTTTATTTCCACATCGCAGTCAATGTCTTTGGCCAATTCAAGTAGATCTGTTTGGTAGCCTATACAAATTACTAAGCCTTCTCCGTTGAAGGATTTGAAGATGTTGCTCAAGTTCGTCAAGTCATTCAACATCTTTGGTGATGGCTTTTTCAAGCCAACTTCACTCAAGTGGTCTACCAATGAATACGATGCGACATTTTCTTCGACTGAAATTTAGTTTCTTAGTTTATGGCGTATGTTTCCGGCCATATTTCCTAGGCCATCGATCTCTAACTGGCAAAATCTTCATCATCTTTGTTGCCATCAGTATTATCCTCTTCCGGTTTCCAAGCAATGCTTTAAAATATAGTACCCAAAAAGACATTTCAGAATATTTGTTTGTATAAGCAAAAGCAATGTCTTCAAACCGGTCAATGAAGCTTCCAAATCTGGGGTATCGTCAAAGCTTACATTTGCTGCATTCGAAATAACACCCTCGTTGTGTCCTTAAATCTGAGACCTTCATCTAAAGCGGAATTATTCTCTATCAGGATGATCATGGGCCTACCTTGCCTTGATTCAATCTGCACGACAACTCAATCAGTAGATCTATAAATTAATAAAAAGAGAGAACAAAAAATAAAAAAAATTTAAAAAACGTAAAAGTTAAAAAATTCAAAAGGATAGCATGCTAATGCATTTGTTAAGTTTTATTGTTAGCAGTTTCAGTTTCTCTGGAGAATTTGACTTTTTTATATTATCTATATTAGTATTAAAAGGATGAAGGACTATGTATAGATCACGAATCGGTGAAATCAAGATTACGACAATTCTTATTTTGTCTTATTTTGCTTACGTCATCTGAGAATAACAAATTTGAAAGCCATAGAAATTATTGAGCTTGTAATTTGACTTAATACCTGTAAGACATAAGGTCTTTGAAGTGCAAACTGTATTTTTGTTTTTTGCATTTTGATAAGTCTGCAATTGTTCTGTTAAGTGTTCTTGCTCTAAGATACATCCTCGCGCGGATAATTTTTTTTATTTCCACATCGCAGTCAATGTCTTTGGCCAATTCAAGTAGATCTGTTTGGTAGCCTATACAAATTACTAAGCCTTCTCCGTTGAAGGATTTGAAGATGTTGCTCAAGTTCGTCAAGTCATTCAACATCTTTGGTGATGGCTTTTTCAAGCCAACTTCACTCAGGTGGTCTACCAATGAATACGATGCGACATTTTCTTCGACTGAAATTTAGTTTCTTAGTTTATGGCGTATGTTTCCGGCCATATTTCCTAGGCCATCGATCTCTAACTGGCAAAATCTTCATCATCTTTGTTGCCATCAGTATTATCCTCTTCTGGTTTCCAAGCAATGCTTTAAAATATAGTACCCAAAAAGACATTTCAGAATATTTGTTTGTATAAGCAAAAGCAATGTCTTCAAACCGGTCAATGGCGCTTCCAAATCTGGGGTATCGTCAAAGCTTACATTTGCTGCATTCGAAATAACACCCTCGTTGTGTCCTTAAATCTGAGACCTTCATCTAAAGCGGAATTATTCTCTATCAGGATGATCATGGGCCTACCTTGCCTTGATTCAATCTGCACAACAACTCAATCAGTAGATCTATAAATTAATAAAAAGAGAGAACAAAAAATAAAAAAAAGTTTAAAAAACGTAAAAGTTAAAAAATTCAAAAGGATAGCATGCTAATGCATTTGTTAAGTTTTATTGTTAGCAGTTTCAGTTTCTCTGGAGAATTTGACTTTTTTATATTATCTATATTAGTATTAAAAGGATGAAGGACTATGTATAGATCACGAATCGGTGAAATCAAGATTACGACAATTCTTATTTTGTCTTATTTTGCTTACGTCATCTGAGAATAACAAATTTGAAAGCCATAGAAATTATTGAGCTTGTAATTTGACTTAATACCTGTAAGACATAAGGTCTTTGAAGTGCAAACTGTATTTTTGTTTTTTGCATTTTGATAAGTCTGCAATTGTTCTGTTAAGTGTTCTTGCTCTAAGATACATCCTCGCGCGGATAATTTTTTTTATTTCCACATCGCAGTCAATGTCTTTGGCCAATTCAAGTAGATCTGTTTGGTAGCCTATACAAATTACTAAGCCTTCTCCGTTGAAGGATTTGAAGATGTTGCTCAAGTTCGTCAAGTCATTCAACATCTTTGGTGATGGCTTTTTCAAGCCAACTTCACTCAGGTGGTCTACCAATGAATACGATGCGACATTTTCTTCGACTGAAATTTAGTTTCTTAGTTTATGGCGTATGTTTCCGGCCATATTTCCTAGGCCATCGATCTCTAACTGGCAAAATCTTCATCATCTTTGTTGCCATCAGTATTATCCTCTTCTGGTTTCCAAGCAATGCTTTAAAATATAGTACCCAAAAAGACATTTCAGAATATTTGTTTGTATAAGCAAAAGCAATGTCTTCAAACCGGTCAATGGCGCTTCCAAATCTGGGGTATCGTCAAAGCTTACATTTGCTGCATTCGAAATAACACCCTCGTTGTGTCCTTAAATCTGAGACCTTCATCTAAAGCGGAATTATTCTCTATCAGGATGATCATGGGCCTACCTTGCCTTGATTCAATCTGCACGACAACTCAATCAGTAGATCTATAAATTAATAAAAAGAGAGAACAAAAAATAAAAAAAAGTTTAAAAAACGTAAAAGTTAAAAAATTCAAAAGGATAGCATGCTAATGCATTTGTTAAGTTTTATTGTTAGCAGTTTCAGTTTCTCTGGAGAATTTGACTTTTTTATATTATCTATATTAGTATTAAAAGGATGAAGGACTATGTATAGATCACGAATCGGTGAAATCAAGATTACGACAATTCTTATTTTGCCTACGTCATCTGAGAATAACAAATTTGAAAGCCATAGAAATTATTGAGTTTGTAATTTGACTTAATACCTGTAAGACATAAGGTCTTTGAAGTGCAAACTGTATTTTTGTTTTTTGCATTTTGATAAGTCTGCAATTGTTCTGTTAAGTGTTCTTGCTCTAAGATAAATCCTCGCGCGGATAATTTTTTTTATTTCCACATCGCAGTCAATGTCTTTGGCCAATTCAAGTAGATCTGTTTGGTAGCCTATACAAATTACTAAGCCTTCTCCGTTGAAGAATTTGAAGATGTTGCTCAAGTTCGTCAAGTCATTCAACATCTTTGGTGATGGCTTTTTCAAGCCAACTTCACTCAGGTGGTCTACCAATGAATACGATGCGACATTTTTTTCGACTGAAATTTAGTTTCTTAGTTTATGGCGTATGTTTCCGGCCATATTTCCTAGGCCATCGATCTCTAACTGGCAAAATCTTCATCATCTTTGTTGCCATCAGTATTATCCTCTTCTGGTTTCCAAGCAATGCTTTAAAATATAGTACCCTAAAAGACATTTCAGAATATTTGTTTGTATAAGCAAAAGCAATGTCTTCAAACCGGTCAATGGCGCTTCCAAATCTGGGGTATCGTCAAAGCTTACATTTGCTGCATTCGAAATAACACCCTCGTTGTGTCCTTAAATCTGAGACCTTCATCTAAAGCGGAATTATTCTCTATCAGGATGATCATGGGCCTACCTTGCCTTGATTCAATCTGCACGACAACTCAATCAGTAGATCTATAAATTAATAAAAAGAGAGAACAAAAAATAAAAAAAAGTTTAAAAAACGTAAAAGTTAAAAAATTCAAAAGGATAGCATGCTAATGCATTTGTTAAGTTTTATTGTTAGCAGTTTCAGTTTCTCTGGAGAATTTGACTTTTTTATATTATCTATATTAGTACTAAAAGGATGAAGGACTATGTATAGATCACGAATCGGTGAAATCAAGATTACGACAATTCTTATTTTGTCTTATTTTGCTTACGTCATCTGATAATAACAAATTTGAAAGCCATAGAAATTATTGAGCTTGTAATTTGACTTAATACCTGTAAGACATAAGGTCTTTGAAGTGCAAACTGTATTTTTGTTTTTTGCATTTTGATAAGTCTGCAATTGTTCTGTTAAGTGTTCTTGCTCTAAGATACATCCTCGCGCGGATAATTTTTTTTATTTCCACATCGCAGTCAATGTCTTTGGCCAATTCAAGTAGATCTGTTTGGTAGCCTATACAAATTACTAAGCCTTCTCCGTTGAAGGATTTGAAGATGTTGCTCAAGTTCGTCAAGTCATTCAACATCTTTGGTGATGGCTTTTTCAAGCCAACTTCACTCAAGTGGTCTACCAATGAATACGATGCGACATTTTCTTCGACTGAAATTTAGTTTCTTAGTTTATGGCGTATGTTTCCGGCCATATTTCCTAGGCCATCGATCTCTAACTGGCAAAATCTTCATCATCTTTGTTGCCATCAGTATTATCCTCTTCCGGTTTCCAAGCAATGCTTTAAAATATAGTACCCAAAAAGACATTTCAGAATATTTGTTTGTATAAGCAAAAGCAATGTCTTCAAACCGGTCAATGAAGCTTCCAAATCTGGGGTATCGTCAAAGCTTACATTTGCTGCATTCGAAATAACACCCTCGTTGTGTCCTTAAATCTGAGACCTTCATCTAAAGCGGAATTATTCTCTATCAGGATGATCATGGGCCTACCTTGCCTTGATTCAATCTGCACGACAACTCAATCAGTAGATCTATAAATTAATAAAAAGAGAGAACAAAAAATAAAAAAAATTTAAAAAACGTAAAAGTTAAAAAATTCAAAAGGATAGCATGCTAATGCATTTGTTAAGTTTTATTGTTAGCAGTTTCAGTTTCTCTGGAGAATTTGACTTTTTTATATTATCTATATTAGTATTAAAAGGATGAAGGACTATGTATAGATCACGAATCGGTGAAATCAAGATTACGACAATTCTTATTTTGTCTTATTTTGCTTACGTCATCTGAGAATAACAAATTTGAAAGCCATAGAAATTATTGAGCTTGTAATTTGACTTAATACCTGTAAGACATAAGGTCTTTGAAGTGCAAACTGTATTTTTGTTTTTTGCATTTTGATAAGTCTGCAATTGTTCTGTTAAGTGTTCTTGCTCTAAGATACATCCTCGCGCGGATAATTTTTTTTATTTCCACATCGCAGTCAATGTCTTTGGCCAATTCAAGTAGATCTGTTTGGTAGCCTATACAAATTACTAAGCCTTCTCCGTTGAAGGATTTGAAGATGTTGCTCAAGTTCGTCAAGTCATTCAACATCTTTGGTGATGGCTTTTTCAAGCCAACTTCACTCAGGTGGTCTACCAATGAATACGATGCGACATTTTCTTCGACTGAAATTTAGTTTCTTAGTTTATGGCGTATGTTTCCGGCCATATTTCCTAGGCCATCGATCTCTAACTGGCAAAATCTTCATCATCTTTGTTGCCATCAGTATTATCCTCTTCTGGTTTCCAAGCAATGCTTTAAAATATAGTACCCAAAAAGACATTTCAGAATATTTGTTTGTATAAGCAAAAGCAATGTCTTCAAACCGGTCAATGGCGCTTCCAAATCTGGGGTATCGTCAAAGCTTACATTTGCTGCATTCGAAATAACACCCTCGTTGTGTCCTTAAATCTGAGACCTTCATCTAAAGCGGAATTATTCTCTATCAGGATGATCATGGGCCTACCTTGCCTTGATTCAATCTGCACGACAACTCAATCAGTAGATCTATAAATTAATAAAAAGAGAGAACAAAAAATAAAAAAAAGTTTAAAAAACGTAAAAGTTAAAAAATTCAAAAGGATAGCATGCTAATGCATTTGTTAAGTTTTATTGTTAGCAGTTTCAGTTTCTCTGGAGAATTTGACTTTTTTATATTATCTATATTAGTATTAAAAGGATGAAGGACTATGTATAGATCACGAATCGGTGAAATCAAGATTACGACAATTCTTATTTTGTCTTATTTTGCTTACGTCATCTGAGAATAACAAATTTGAAAGCCATAGAAATTATTGAGCTTGTAATTTGACTTAATACCTGTAAGACATAAGGTCTTTGAAGTGCAAACTGTATTTTTGTTTTTTGCATTTTGATAAGTCTGCAATTGTTCTGTTAAGTGTTCTTGCTCTAAGATACATCCTCGCGCGGATAATTTTTTTTATTTCCACATCGCAGTCAATGTCTTTGGCCAATTCAAGTAGATCTGTTTGGTAGCCTATACAAATTACTAAGCCTTCTCCGTTGAAGGATTTGAAGATGTTGCTCAAGTTCGTCAAGTCATTCAACATCTTTGGTGATGGCTTTTTCAAGCCAACTTCACTCAGGTGGTCTACCAATGAATACGATGCGACATTTTCTTCGACTGAAATTTAGTTTCTTAGTTTATGGCGTATGTTTCCGGCCATATTTCCTAGGCCATCGATCTCTAACTGGCAAAATCTTCATCATCTTTGTTGCCATCAGTATTATCCTCTTCTGGTTTCCAAGCAATGCTTTAAAATATAGTACCCAAAAAGACATTTCAGAATATTTGTTTGTATAAGCAAAAGCAATGTCTTCAAACCGGTCAATGGCGCTTCCAAATCTGGGGTATCGTCAAAGCTTACATTTGCTGCATTCGAAATAACACCCTCGTTGTGTCCTTAAATCTGAGACCTTCATCTAAAGCGGAATTATTCTCTATCAGGATGATCATGGGCCTACCTTGCCTTGATTCAATCTGCACGACAACTCAATCAGTAGATCTATAAATTAATAAAAAGAGAGAACAAAAAATAAAAAAAAGTTTAAAAAACGTAAAAGTTAAAAAATTCAAAAGGATAGCATGCTAATGCATTTGTTAAGTTTTATTGTTAGCAGTTTCAGTTTCTCTGGAGAATTTGACTTTTTTATATTATCTATATTAGTATTAAAAGGATGAAGGACTATGTATAGATCACGAATCGGTGAAATCAAGATTACGACAATTCTTATTTTGCCTACGTCATCTGAGAATAACAAATTTGAAAGCCATAGAAATTATTGAGTTTGTAATTTGACTTAATACCTGTAAGACATAAGGTCTTTGAAGTGCAAACTGTATTTTTGTTTTTTGCATTTTGATAAGTCTGCAATTGTTCTGTTAAGTGTTCTTGCTCTAAGATAAATCCTCGCGCGGATAATTTTTTTTATTTCCACATCGCAGTCAATGTCTTTGGCCAATTCAAGTAGATCTGTTTGGTAGCCTATACAAATTACTAAGCCTTCTCCGTTGAAGAATTTGAAGATGTTGCTCAAGTTCGTCAAGTCATTCAACATCTTTGGTGATGGCTTTTTCAAGCCAACTTCACTCAGGTGGTCTACCAATGAATACGATGCGACATTTTTTTCGACTGAAATTTAGTTTCTTAGTTTATGGCGTATGTTTCCGGCCATATTTCCTAGGCCATCGATCTCTAACTGGCAAAATCTTCATCATCTTTGTTGCCATCAGTATTATCCTCTTCTGGTTTCCAAGCAATGCTTTAAAATATAGTACCCAAAAAGACATTTCAGAATATTTGTTTGTATAAGCAAAAGCAATGTCTTCAAACCGGTCAATGGCGCTTCCAAATCTGGGGTATCGTCAAAGCTTACATTTGCTGCATTCGAAATAACACCCTCGTTGTGTCCTTAAATCTGAGACCTTCATCTAAAGCGGAATTATTCTCTATCAGGATGATCATGGGCCTACCTTGCCTTGATTCAATCTGCACGACAACTCAATCAGTAGATCTATAAATTAATAAAAAGAGAGAACAAAAAATAAAAAAAAGTTTAAAAAACGTAAAAGTTAAAAAATTCAAAAGGATAGCATGCTAATGCATTTGTTAAGTTTTATTGTTAGCAGTTTCAGTTTCTCTGGAGAATTTGACTTTTTTATATTATCTATATTAGTACTAAAAGGATGAAGGACTATGTATAGATCACGAATCGGTGAAATCAAGATTACGACAATTCTTATTTTGTCTTATTTTGCTTACGTCATCTGATAATAACAAATTTGAAAGCCATAGAAATTATTGAGCTTGTAATTTGACTTAATACCTGTAAGACATAAGGTCTTTGAAGTGCAAACTGTATTTTTGTTTTTTGCATTTTGATAAGTCTGCAATTGTTCTGTTAAGTGTTCTTGCTCTAAGATACATCCTCGCGCGGATAATTTTTTTTATTTCCACATCGCAGTCAATGTCTTTGGCCAATTCAAGTAGATCTGTTTGGTAGCCTATACAAATTACTAAGCCTTCTCCGTTGAAGGATTTGAAGATGTTGCTCAAGTTCGTCAAGTCATTCAACATCTTTGGTGATGGCTTTTTCAAGCCAACTTCACTCAGGTGGTCTACCAATGAATACGATGCGACATTTTCTTCGACTGAAATTTAGTTTCTTAGTTTATGGCGTATGTTTCCGGCCATATTTCCTAGGCCATCGATCTCTAACTGGCAAAATCTTCATCATCTTTGTTGCCATCAGTATTATCCTCTTCTGGTTTCCAAGCAATGCTTTAAAATATAGTACCCAAAAAGACATTTCAGAATATTTGTTTGTATAAGCAAAAGCAATGTCTTCAAACCGGTCAATGGCGCTTCCAAATCTGGGGTATCGTCAAAGCTTACATTTGCTGCATTCGAAATAACACCCTCGTTGTGTCCTTAAATCTGAGACCTTCATCTAAAGCGGAATTATTCTCTATCAGGATGATCATGGGCCTACCTTGCCTTGATTCAATCTGCACGACAACTCAATCAGTAGATCTATAAATTAATAAAAAGAGAGAACAAAAAATAAAAAAAAGTTTAAAAAACGTAAAAGTTAAAAAATTCAAAAGGATAGCATGCTAATGCATTTGTTAAGTTTTATTGTTAGCAGTTTCAGTTTCTCTGGAGAATTTGACTTTTTTATATTATCTATATTAGTATTAAAAGGATGAAGGACTATGTATAGATCACGAATCGGTGAAATCAAGATTACGACAATTCTTATTTTGTCTTATTTTGCTTACGTCATCTGAGAATAACAAATTTGAAAGCCACAGAAATTATTGAGTTTGTAATTTGACTTAATACCTGTAAGACATAAGGTCTTTGAAGTGCAAACTGTATTTTTGTTTTTTGCATTTTGATAAGTCTGCAATTGTTCTGTTAAGTGTTCTTGCTCTAAGATACATCCTCGCGCGGATAATTTTTTTTATTTCCACATCGCAGTCAATGTCTTTGGCCAATTCAAGTAGATCTGTTTGGTAGCCTATACAAATTACTAAGCCTTCTCCGTTGAAGGATTTGAAGATGTTGCTCAAGTTCGTCAAGTCATTCAACATCTTTGGTGATGGCTTTTTCAAGCCAACTTCACTCAGGTGGTCTACCAATGAATACGATGCGACATTTTCTTCGACTGAAATTTAGTTTCTTAGTTTATGGCGTATGTTTCCGGCCATATTTCCTAGGCCATCGATCTCTAACTGGCAAAATCTTCATCATCTTTGTTGCCATCAGTATTATCCTCTTCTGGTTTCCAAGCAATGCTTTAAAATATAGTACCCAAAAAGACATTTCAGAATATTTGTTTGTATAAGCAAAAGCAATGTCTTCAAACCGGTCAATGGCGCTTCCAAATCTGGGGTATCGTCAAAGCTTACATTTGCTGCATTCGAAATAACACCCTTGTTGTGTCCTTAAATCTGAGACCTTCATCTAAAGCGGAATTATTCTCTATCAGGATGATCATGGGCCTACCTTGCCTTGATTCAATCTGCACGACAACTCAATCAGTAGATCTATAAATTAATAAAAAGAGAGAACAAAAAATAAAAAAAATTTAAAAAACGTAAAAGTTAAAAAATTCAAAAGGATAGCATGCTAATGCATTTGTTAAGTTTTATTGTTAGCAGTTTCAGTTTCTCTGGAGAATTTGACTTTTTTATATTATCTATATTAGTATTAAAAGGATGAAGGACTATGTATAGATCACGAATCGGTGAAATCAAGATTACGACAATTCTTATTTTGTCTTATTTTGCTTACGTCATCTGAGAATAACAAATTTGAAAGCCATAGAAATTATTGAGCTTGTAATTTGACTTAATACCTGTAAGACATAAGGTCTTTGAAGTGCAAACTGTATTTTTGTTTTTTGCATTTTGATAAGTCTGCAATTGTTCTGTTAAGTGTTCTTGCTCTAAGATACATCCTCGCGCGGATAATTTTTTTTATTTCCACATCGCAGTCAATGTCTTTGGCCAATTCAAGTAGATCTGTTTGGTAGCCTATACAAATTACTAAGCCTTCTCCGTTGAAGGATTTGAAGATGTTGCTCAAGTTCGTCAAGTCATTCAACATCTTTGGTGATGGCTTTTTCAAGCCAACTTCACTCAGGTGGTCTACCAATGAATACGATGCGACATTTTCTTCGACTGAAATTTAGTTTCTTAGTTTATGGCGTATGTTTCCGGCCATATTTCCTAGGCCATCGATCTCTAACTGGCAAAATCTTCATCATCTTTGTTGCCATCAGTATTATCCTCTTCTGGTTTCCAAGCAATGCTTTAAAATATAGTACCAAAAAAGACATTTCAGAATATTTGTTTGTATAAGCAAAAGCAATGTCTTCAAACCGGTCAATGGCGCTTCCAAATCTGGGGTATCGTCAAAGCTTACATTTGCTGCATTCGAAATAACACACTCGTTGTGTCCTTAAATCTGAGACCTTCATCTAAAGCGGAATTATTCTCTATCAGGATGATCATGGGCCTACCTTGCCTTGATTCAATCTGCACGACAACTCAATCAGTAGATCTATAAATTAATAAAAAGAGAGAACAAAAAATAAAAAAAAGTTTAAAAAACGTAAAAGTTAAAAAATTCAAAAGGATAGCATGCTAATGCATTTGTTAAGTTTTATTGTTAGCAGTTTCAGTTTCTCTGGAGAATTTGACTTTTTTATATTATCTATATTAGTATTAAAAGGATGAAGGACTATGTATAGATCACGAATCGGTGAAATCAAGATTACGACAATTCTTATTTTGTCTTATTTTGCTTACGTCATCTGAGAATAACAAATTTGAAAGCCATAGAAATTATTGAGTTTGTAATTTGACTTAATACCTGTAAGACATAAGGTCTTTGAAGTGCAAACTGTATTTTTGTTTTTTGCATTTTGATAAGTCTGCAATTGTTCTGTTAAGTGTTCTTGCTCTAAGATACATCCTCGCGCGGATAATTTTTTTTATTTCCACATCGCAGTCAATGTCTTTGGCCAATTCAAGTAGATCTGTTTGGTAGCCTATACAAATTACTAAGCCTTCTCCGTTGAAGGATTTGAAGATGTTGCTCAAGTTCGTCAAGTCATTCAACATCTTTGGTGATGGCTTTTTCAAGCCAACTTCACTCAGGTGGTCTACCAATGAATACGATGCGACATTTTCTTCGACTGAAATTTAGTTTCTTAGTTTATGGCGTATGTTTCCGGCCATATTTCCTAGGCCATCGATCTCTAACTGGCAAAATCTTCATCATCTTTGTTGCCATCAGTATTATCCTCTTCTGGTTTCCAAGCAATGCTTTAAAATATAGTACCCAAAAAGACATTTCAGAATATTTGTTTGTATAAGCAAAAGCAATGTCTTCAAACCGGTCAATGGCGCTTCCAAATCTGGGGTATCGTCAAAGCTTACATTTGCTGCATTCGAAATAACACCCTCGTTGTGTCCTTAAATCTGAGACCTTCATCTAAAGCGGAATTATTCTCTATCAGGATGATCATGGGCCTACCTTGCCTTGATTCAATCTGCACGACAACTCAATCAGTAGATCTATAAATTAATAAAAAGAGAGAACAAAAAATAAAAAAAATTTAAAAAACGTAAAAGTTAAAAAATTCAAAAGGATAGCATGCTAATGCATTTGTTAAGTTTTATTGTTAGCAGTTTCAGTTTCTCTGGAGAATTTGACTTTTTTATATTATCTATATTAGTATTAAAAGGATGAAGGACTATGTATAGATCACGAATCGGTGAAATCAAGATTACGACAATTCTTATTTTGTCTTATTTTGCTTACGTCATCTGAGAATAACAAATTTGAAAGCCATAGAAATTATTGAGCTTGTAATTTGACTTAATACCTGTAAGACATAAGGTCTTTGAAGTGCAAACTGTATTTTTGTTTTTTGCATTTTGATAAGTCTGCAATTGTTCTGTTAAGTGTTCTTGCTCTAAGATACATCCTCGCGCGGATAATTTTTTTTATTTCCACATCGCAGTCAATGTCTTTGGCCAATTCAAGTAGATCTGTTTGGTAGCCTATACAAATTACTAAGCCTTCTCCGTTGAAGGATTTGAAGATGTTGCTCAAGTTCGTCAAGTCATTCAACATCTTTGGTGATGGCTTTTTCAAGCCAACTTCACTCAGGTGGTCTACCAATGAATACGATGCGACATTTTCTTCGACTGAAATTTAGTTTCTTAGTTTATGGCGTATGTTTCCGGCCATATTTCCTAGGCCATCGATCTCTAACTGGCAAAATCTTCATCATCTTTGTTGCCATCAGTATTATCCTCTTCTGGTTTCCAAGCAATGCTTTAAAATATAGTACCCAAAAAGACATTTCAGAATATTTGTTTGTATAAGCAAAAGCAATGTCTTCAAACCGGTCAATGGCGCTTCCAAATCTGGGGTATCGTCAAAGCTTACATTTGCTGCATTCGAAATAACACCCTCGTTGTGTCCTTAAATCTGAGACCTTCATCTAAAGCGGAATTATTCTCTATCAGGATGATCATGGGCCTACCTTGCCTTGATTCAATCTGCACGACAACTCAATCAGTAGATCTATAAATTAATAAAGAGAGAGAACAAAAAATAAAAAAAAGTTTAAAAAACGTAAAAGTTAAAAAATTCAAAAGGATAGCATGCTAATGCATTTGTTAAGTTTTATTGTTAGCAGTTTCAGTTTCTCTGGAGAATTTGACTTTTTTATATTATCTATATTAGTATTAAAAGGATGAAGGACTATGTATAGATCACGAATCGATGAAATCAAGATTACGACAATTCTTATTTTGTCTTATTTTGCTTACGTCATCTGAGAATAACAAATTTGAAAGCCATAGAAATTATTGAGCTTGTAATTTGACTTAATACCTGTAAGACATAAGGTCTTTGAAGTGCAAACTGTATTTTTGTTTTTTGCATTTTGATAAGTCTGCAATTGTTCTGTTAAGTGTTCTTGCTCTAAGATACATCCTCGCGCGGATAATTTTTTTTATTTCCACATCGCAGTCAATGTCTTTGGCCAATTCAAGTAGATCTGTTTGGTAGCCTATACAAATTACTAAGCCTTCTCCGTTGAAGGATTTGAAGATGTTGCTCAAGTTCGTCAAGTCATTCAACATCTTTGGTGATGGCTTTTTCAAGCCAACTTCACTCAGGTGGTCTACCAATGAATACGATGCGACATTTTCTTCGACTGAAATTTAGTTTCTTAGTTTATGGCGTATGTTTCCGGCCATATTTCCTAGGCCATCGATCTCTAACTGGCAAAATCTTCATCATCTTTGTTGCCATCAGTATTATCCTCTTCTGGTTTCCAAGCAATGCTTTAAAATATAGTACCCAAAAAGACATTTCAGAATATTTGTTTGTATAAGCAAAAGCAATGTCTTCAAACCGGTCAATGGCGCTTCCAAATCTGGGGTATCGTCAAAGCTTACATTTGCTGCATTCGAAATAACACCCTCGTTGTGTCCTTAAATCTGAGACCTTCATCTAAAGCGGAATTATTCTCTATCAGGATGATCATGGGCCTACCTTACCTTGATTCAATCTGCACGACAACTCAATCAGTAGATCTATAAATTAATAAAAAGAGAGAACAAAAAATAAAAAAAAGTTTAAAAAACGTAAAAGTTAAAAAATTCAAAAGGATAGCATGCTAATGCATTTGTTAAGTTTTATTGTTAGCAGTTTCAGTTTCTCTGGAGAATTTGACTTTTTTATATTATCTATATTAGTATTAAAAGGATGAAGGACTATGTATAGATCACGAATCGGTGAAATCAAGATTACGACAATTCTTATTTTGCTTACGTCATCTGAGAATAACAAATTTGAAAGCCATAGAAATTATTGAGTTTGTAATTTGACTTAATACCTGTAAGACATAAGGTCTTTGAAGTGCAAACTGTATTTTTGTTTTTTGCATTTTGATAAGTCTGCAATTGTTCTGTTAAGTGTTCTTGCTCTAAGATAAATCCTCGCGCGGATAATTTTTTTTATTTCCACATCGCAGTCAATGTCTTTGGCCAATTCAAGTAGATCTGTTTGGTAGCCTATACAAATTACTAAGCCTTCTCCGTTGAAGGATTTGAAGATGTTGCTCAAGTTCGTCAAGTCATTCAACATCTTTGGTGATGGCTTTTTCAAGCCAACTTCACTCAGGTGGTCTACCAATGAATACGATGCGACATTTTTTTCGACTGAAATTTAGTTTCTTAGTTTATGGCGTATGTTTCCGGCCATATTTCCTAGGCCATCGATCTCTAACTGGCAAAATCTTCATCATCTTTGTTGCCATCAGTATTATCCTCTTCTGGTTTCCAAGCAATGCTTTAAAATATAGTACCCAAAAAGACATTTCAGAATATTTGTTTGTATAAGCAAAAGCAATGTCTTCAAACCGGTCAATGGCGCTTCCAAATCTGGGGTATCGTCAAAGCTTACATTTGCTGCATTCGAAATAACACCCTCGTTGTGTCCTTAAATCTGAGACCTTCATCTAAAGCGGAATTATTCTCTATCAGGATGATCATGGGCCTACCTTGCCTTGATTCAATCTGCACGACAACTCAATCAGTAGATCTATAAATTAATAAAAAGAGAGAACAAAAAATAAAAAAAAGTTTAAAAAACGTAAAAGTTAAAAAATTCAAAAGGATAGCATGCTAATGCATTTGTTAAGTTTTATTGTTAGCAGTTTCAGTTTCTCTGGAGAATTTGACTTTTTTATATTATCTATATTAGTATTAAAAGGATGAAGGACTATGTATAGATCACGAATCGGTGAAATCAAGATTACGACAATTCTTATTTTGTCTTATTTTGCTTACGTCATCTGAGAATAACAAATTTGAAAGCCACAGAAATTATTGAGTTTGTAATTTGACTTAATACCTGTAAGACATAAGGTCTTTGAAGTGCAAACTGTATTTTTGTTTTTTGCATTTTGATAAGTCTGCAATTGTTCTGTTAAGTGTTCTTGCTCTAAGATACATCCTCGCGCGGATAATTTTTTTTTATTTCCACATCGCAGTCAATGTCTTTGGCCAATTCAAGTAGATCTGTTTGGTAGCCTATACAAATTACTAAGCCTTCTCCGTTGAAGGATTTGAAGATGTTGCTCAAGTTCGTCAAGTCATTCAACATCTTTGGTGATGGCTTTTTCAAGCCAACTTCACTCAGGTGGTCTACCAATGAATACGATGCGACATTTTCTTCGACTGAAATTTAGTTTCTTAGCTTATGGCGTATGTTTCCGGCCATATTTCCTAGGCCATCGATCTCTAACTGGCAAAATCTTCATCATCTTTGTTGCCATCAGTATTATCCTCTTCTGGTTTCCAAGCAATGCTTTAAAATATAGTACCCAAAAAGACATTTCAGAATATTTGTTTGTATAAGCAAAAGCAATGTCTTCAAACCGGTCAATGGCGCTTCCAAATCTGGGGTATCGTCAAAGCTTACATTTGCTGCATTCGAAATAACACCCTCGTTGTGTCCTTAAATCTGAGACCTTCATCTAAAGCGGAATTATTCTCTATCAGGATGATCATGGGCCTACCTTGCCTTGATTCAATCTGCACGACAACTCAATCAGTAGATCTATAAATTAATAAAAAGAGAGAACAAAAAATAAAAAAAAGTTTAAAAAACGTAAAAGTTAAAAAATTCAAAAGGATAGCATGCTAATGCATTTGTTAAGTTTTATTGTTAGCAGTTTCAGTTTCTCTGGAGAATTTGACTTTTTTATATTATCTATATTAGTATTAAAAGGATGAAGGACTATGTATAGATCACGAATCGGTGAAATCAAGATTACGACAATTCTTATTTTGTCTTATTTTGCTTACGTCATCTGAGAATAACAAATTTGAAAGCCATAGAAATTATTGAGCTTGTAATTTGACTTAATACCTGTAAGACATAAGGTCTTTGAAGTGCAAACTGTATTTTTGTTTTTTGCATTTTGATAAGTCTGCAATTGTTCTGTTAAGTGTTCTTGCTCTAAGATACATCCTCGCGCGGATAATTTTTTTTTATTTCCACATCGCAGTCAATGTCTTTGGCCAATTCAAGTAGATCTGTTTGGTAGCCTATACAAATTACTAAGCCTTCTCCGTTGAAGGATTTGAAGATGTTGCTCAAGTTCGTCAAGTCATTCAACATCTTTGGTGATGGCTTTTTCAAGCCAACTTCACTCAGGTGGTCTACCAATGAATACGATGCGACATTTTCTTCGACTGAAATTTAGTTTCTTAGTTTATGGCGTATGTTTCCGGCCATATTTCCTAGGCCATCGATCTCTAACTGGCAAAATCTTCATCATCTTTGTTGCCATCAGTATTATCCTCTTCTGGTTTCCAAGCAATGCTTTAAAATATAGTACCCAAAAAGACATTTCAGAATATTTGTTTGTATAAGCAAAAGCAATGTCTTCAAACCGGTCAATGGCGCTTCCAAATCTGGGGTATCGTCAAAGCTTACATTTGCTGCATTCGAAATAACACCCTCGTTGTGTCCTTAAATCTGAGACCTTCATCTAAAGCGGAATTATTCTCTATCAGGATGATCATGGGCCTACCTTGCCTTGATTCAATCTGCACGACAACTCAATCAGTAGATCTATAAATTAATAAAAAGAGAGAACAAAAAATAAAAAAAAGTTTAAAAAACGTAAAAGTTAAAAAATTCAAAAGGATAGCATGCTAATGCATTTGTTAAGTTTTATTGTTAGCAGTTTCAGTTTCTCTGGAGAATTTGACTTTTTTATATTATCTATATTAGTATTAAAAGGATGAAGGACTATGTATAGATCACGAATCGGTGAAATCAAGATTACGACAATTCTTATTTTGTCTTATTTTGCTTACGTCATCTGAGAATAACAAATTTGAAAGCCATAGAAATTATTGAGCTTGTAATTTGACTTAATACCTGTAAGACATAAGGTCTTTGAAGTGCAAACTGTATTTTTGTTTTTTGCATTTTGATAAGTCTGCAATTGTTCTGTTAAGTGTTCTTGCTCTAAGATACATCCTCGCGCGGATAATTTTTTTTATTTCCACATCGCAGTCAATGTCTTTGGCCAATTCAAGTAGATCTGTTTGGTAGCCTATACAAATTACTAAGCCTTCTCCGTTGAAGGATTTGAAGATGTTGCTCAAGTTCGTCAAGTCATTCAACATCTTTGGTGATGGCTTTTTCAAGCCAACTTCACTCAGGTGGTCTACCAATGAATACGATGCGACATTTTCTTCGACTGAAATTTAGTTTCTTAGTTTATGGCGTATGTTTCCGGCCATATTTCCTAGGCCATCGATCTCTAACTGGCAAAATCTTCATCATCTTTGTTGCCATCAGTATTATCCTCTCCTGGTTTCCAAGCAATGCTTTAAAATATAGTACCCAAAAAGACATTTCAGAATATTTGTTTGTATAAGCAAAAGCAATGTCTTCAAACCGGTCAATGGCGCTTCCAAATCTGGGGTATCGTCAAAGCTTACATTTGCTGCATTCGAAATAACACCCTCGTTGTGTCCTTAAATCTGAGACCTTCATCTAAAGCGGAATTATTCTCTATCAGGATGATCATGGGCCTACCTTGCCTTGATTCAATCTGCACGACAACTCAATCAGTAGATCTATAAATTAATAAAAAGAGAGAACAAAAAATAAAAAAAAGTTTAAAAAACGTAAAAGTTAAAAAATTCAAAAGGATAGCATGCTAATGCATTTGTTAAGTTTTATTGTTAGCAGTTTCAGTTTCTCTGGAGAATTTGACTTTTTTATATTATCTATATTAGTATTAAAAGGATGAAGGACTATGTATAGATCACGAATCGGTGAAATCAAGATTACGACAATTCTTATTTTGTCTTATTTTGCTCACGTCATCTGAGAATAACAAATTTGAAAGCCATAGAAATTATTGAGTTTGTAATTTGACTTAATACCTGTAAGACATAAGGTCTTTGAAGTGCAAACTTTTTTTTTGTTTTTTGCATTTTGATAAGTCTGCAATTGTTCTGTTAAGTGTTCTTGCTCTAAGATACATCCTCGCGCGGATAATTTTTTTATTTCCACATCGCAGTCAATGTCTTTGGCCAATTCAAGTAGATCTGTTTGGTAGCCTATACAAATTACTAAGCCTTCTCCGTTGAAGGATTTGAAGATGTTGCTCAAGTTCGTCAAGTCATTCAACATCTTTGGTGATGGCTTTGTCAAGCCAACTTCACTCAGGTGGTCTACCAATGAATACGATGCGATATTTTCTTCGACTGAAATTTAGTTTCTTAGTTTATGGCGTATGTTTCCGGCCATATTTCCTAGGCCATCGATCTCTAACTGGCAAAATCTTCATCATCTTTGTTGCCATCAGTATTATCCTCTTCTGGTTTCCAAGCAATGCTTTAAAATATAGTACCCAAAAAGACATTTCAGATTATTTGTTTGTATAAGCAAAAGCAATGTCTTCAAATCGGTCAATGGCGCTTCCAAATCTGGGGTATCGTCAAAGCTTTCATTTGCTGCATTCGAAATAACACCCTCGTTGTGTCCTTAAATCTGAGACCTTCATCTAAAGCGGAATTATTCTCTATCAGGATGATCATGGGCCTACCTTGCCTTGATTCAATCTGCACGACAACTCAATCAGTAGATCTATAAATTAATAAAAAGAGAGAACAAAAAATAAAAAAAAGTTTAAAAAACGTAAAAGTTAAAAAATTCAAAAGGATAGCATGCTAATGCATTTGTTAAGTTTTATTGTTAGCAGTTTCAGTTTCTCTGGAGAATTTGACTTTTTTATATTATCTATATTAGTATTAAAAGGATGAAGGACTATGTATAGATCACGAATCGGTGAAATCAAGATTACGACAATTCTTATTTTGTCTTATTTTGCTTACGTCATCTGAGAATAACAAATTTGAAAGCCATAGAAATTATTGAGCTTGTAATTTGACTTAATACCTGTAAGACATAAGGTCTTTGAAGTGCAAACTGTATTTTTGTTTTTTGCATTTTGATAAGTCTGCAATTGTTCTGTTAAGTGTTCTTGCTCTAAGATACATCCTCGCGCGGATAATTTTTTTTTATTTCCACATCGCAGTCAATGTCTTTGGCCAATTCAAGTAGATCTGTTTGGTAGCCTATACAAATTACTAAGCCTTCTCCGTTGAAGGATTTGAAGATGTTGCTCAAGTTCGTCAAGTCATTCAACATCTTTGGTGATGGCTTTTTCAAGCCAACTTCACTCAGGTGGTCTACCAATGAATACGATGCGACATTTTCTTCGACTGAAATTTAGTTTCTTAGTTTATGGCGTATGTTTCCGGCCATATTTCCTAGGCCATCGATCTCTAACTGGCAAAATCTTCATCATCTTTGTTGCCATCAGTATTATCCTCTTCTGGTTTCCAAGCAATGCTTTAAAATATAGTACCCAAAAAGACATTTCAGAATATTTGTTTGTATAAGCAAAAGCAATGTCTTCAAACCGGTCAATGGCGCTTCCAAATCTGGGGTATCGTCAAAGCTTACATTTGCTGCATTCGAAATAACACCCTCGTTGTGTCCTTAAATCTGAGACCTTCATCTAAAGCGGAATTATTCTCTATCAGGATGATCATGGGCCTACCTTGCCTTGATTCAATCTGCACGACAACTCAATCAGTAGATCTATAAATTAATAAAAAGAGAGAACAAAAAATAAAAAAAAGTTTAAAAAACGTAAAAGTTAAAAAATTCAAAAGGATAGCATGCTAATGCATTTGTTAAGTTTTATTCTTAGCAGTTTCAGTTTCTCTGGAGAATTTGACTTTTTTATATTATCTATATTAGTATTAAAAGGATGAAGGACTATGTATAGATCACGAATCGGTGAAATCAAGATTACGACAATTCTTATTTTGTCTTATTTTGCTCACGTCATCTGAGAATAACAAATTTGAAAGCCATAGAAATTATTGAGTTTGTAATTTGACTTAATACCTGTAAGACATAAGGTCTTTGAAGTGCAAACTTTTTTTTTGTTTTTTGCATTTTGATAAGTCTGCAATTGTTCTGTTAAGTGTTCTTGCTCTAAGATACATCCTCGCGCGGATAATTTTTTTATTTCCACATCGCAGTCAATGTCTTTGGCCAATTCAAGTAGATCTGTTTGGTAGCCTATACAAATTACTAAGCCTTCTCCGTTGAAGGATTTGAAGATGTTGCTCAAGTTCGTCAAGTCATTCAACATCTTTGGTGATGGCTTTGTCAAACCAACTTCACTCAGGTGGTCTACCAATGAATACGATGCGATATTTTCTTCGACTGAAATTTAGTTTCTTAGTTTATGGCGTATGTTTCCGGCCATATTTCCTAGGCCATCGATCTCTAACTGGCAAAATCTTCATCATCTTTGTTGCCATCAGTATTATCCTCTTCTGGTTTCCAAGCAATGCTTTAAAATATAGTACCCAAAAAGACATTTCAGATTATTTGTTTGTATAAGCAAAAGCAATGTCTTCAAATCGGTCAATGGCGCTTCCAAATCTGGGGTATCGTCAAAGCTTTCATTTGCTGCATTCGAAATAACACCCTCGTTGTGTCCTTAAATCTGAGACCTTCATCTAAAGCGGAATTATTCTCTATCAGGATGATCATGGGCCTACCTTGCCTTGATTCAATCTGCACGACAACTCAATCAGTAGATCTATAAATTAATAAAAAGAGAGAACAAAAAATAAAAAAAAGTTTAAAAAACGTAAAAGTTAAAAAATTCAAAAGGATAGCATGCTAATGCATTTGTTAAGTTTTATTGTTAGCAGTTTCAGTTTCTCTGGAGAATTTGACTTTTTTATATTATCTATATTAGTATTAAAAGGATGAAGGACTATGTATAGATCACGAATCGGTGAAATCAAGATTACGACAATTCTTATTTTGTCTTATTTTGCTTACGTCATCTGAGAATAACAAATTTGAAAGCCATAGAAATTATTGAGCTTGTAATTTGACTTAATACCTGTAAGACATAAGGTCTTTGAAGTGCAAACTGTATTTTTGTTTTTTGCATTTTGATAAGTCTGCAATTGTTCTGTTAAGTGTTCTTGCTCTAAGATACATCCTCGCGCGGATAATTTTTTTTATTTCCACATCGCAGTCAATGTCTTTGGCCAATTCAAGTAGATCTGTTTGGTAGCCTATACAAATTACTAAGCCTTCTCCGTTGAAGGATTTGAAGATGTTGCTCAAGTTCGTCAAGTCATTCAACATCTTTGGTGATGGCTTTTTCAAGCCAACTTCACTCAGGTGGTCTACCAATGAATACGATGCGACATTTTCTTCGACTGAAATTTAGTTTCTTAGTTTATGGCGTATGTTTCCGGCCATATTTCCTAGGCCATCGATCTCTAACTGGCAAAATCTTCATCATCTTTGTTGCCATCAGTATTATCCTCTCCTGGTTTCCAAGCAATGCTTTAAAATATAGTACCCAAAAAGACATTTCAGAATATTTGTTTGTATAAGCAAAAGCAATGTCTTCAAACCGGTCAATGGCGCTTCCAAATCTGGGGTATCGTCAAAGCTTACATTTGCTGCATTCGAAATAACACCCTCGTTGTGTCCTTAAATCTGAGACCTTCATCTAAAGCGGAATTATTCTCTATCAGGATGATCATGGGCCTACCTTGCCTTGATTCAATCTGCACGACAACTCAATCAGTAGATCTATAAATTAATAAAAAGAGAGAACAAAAAATAAAAAAAAGTTTAAAAAACGTAAAAGTTAAAAAATTCAAAAGGATAGCATGCTAATGCATTTGTTAAGTTTTATTGTTAGCAGTTTCAGTTTCTCTGGAGAATTTGACTTTTTTATATTATCTATATTAGTATTAAAAGGATGAAGGACTATGTATAGATCACGAATCGGTGAAATCAAGATTACGACAATTCTTATGTTGTCTTATTTTGCTCACGTCATCTGAGAATAACAAATTTGAAAGCCATAGAAATTATTGAGTTTGTAATTTGACTTAATACCTGTAAGACATAAGGTCTTTGAAGTGCAAACTTTTTTTTTGTTTTTTGCATTTTGATAAGTCTGCAATTGTTCTGTTAAGTGTTCTTGCTCTAAGATACATCCTCGCGCGGATAATTTTTTTTATTTCCACATCGCAGTCAATGTCTTTGGCCAATTCAAGTAGATCTGTTTGGTAGCCTATACAAATTACTAAGCCTTCTCCGTTGAAGGATTTGAAGATGTTGCTCAAGTTCGTCAAGTCATTCAACATCTTTGGTGATGGCTTTGTCAAACCAACTTCACTCAGGTGGTCTACCAATGAATACGATGCGATATTTTCTTCGACTGAAATTTAGTTTCTTAGTTTATGGCGTATGTTTCCGGCCATATTTCCTAGGCCATCGATCTCTAACTGGCAAAATCTTCATCATCTTTGTTGCCATCAGTATTATCCTCTTCTGGTTTCCAAGCAATGCTTTAAAATATAGTACCCAAAAAGACATTTCAGATTATTTGTTTGTATAAGCAAAAGCAATGTCTTCAAATCGGTCAATGGCGCTTCCAAATCTGGGGTATCGTCAAAGCTTTCATTTGCTGCATTCGAAATAACACCCTCGTTGTGTCCTTAAATCTGAGACCTTCATCTAAAGCGGAATTATTCTCTATCAGGATGATCATGGGCCTACCTTGCCTTGATTCAATCTGCACGACAACTCAATCAGTAGATCTATAAATTAATAAAAAGAGAGAACAAAAAATTAAAAAAATTTTAAAAAACGTAAAAGTTAAAAAATTCAAAAGGATAGCATGCTAATGCATTTGTTAAGTTTTATTGTTAGCAGTTTCAGTTTCTCTGGAGAATTTGACTTTTTTATATTATCTATATTAGTATTAAAAGGATGAAGGACTATGTATAGATCACGAATCGGTGAAATCAAGATTACGACAATTCTTATTTTGTCTTATTTTGCTTACGTCATCTGAGAATAACAAATTTGAAAGCCATAGAAATTATTGAGCTTGTAATTTGACTTAATACCTGTAAGACATAAGGTCTTTGAAGTGCAAACTGTATTTTTGTTTTTTGCATTTTGATAAGTCTGCAATTGTTCTGTTAAGTGTTCTTGCTCTAAGATACATCCTCGCGCGGATAATTTTTTTTATTTCCACATCGCAGTCAATGTCTTTGGCCAATTCAAGTAGATCTGTTTGGTAGCCTATACAAATTACTAAGCCTTCTCCGTTGAAGGATTTGAAGATGTTGCTCAAGTTCGTCAAGTCATTCAACATCTTTGGTGATGGCTTTGTCAAACCAACTTCACTCAGGTGGTCTACCAATGAATACGATGCGATATTTTCTTCGACTGAAATTTAGTTTCTTAGTTTATGGCGTATGTTTCCGGCCATATTTCCTAGGCCATCGATCTCTAACTGGCAAAATCTTCATCATCTTTGTTGCCATCAGTATTATCCTCTTCTGGTTTCCAAGCAATGCTTTAAAATATAGTACCCAAAAAGACATTTCAGATTATTTGTTTGTATAAGCAAAAGCAATGTCTTCAAATCGGTCAATGGCGCTTCCAAATCTGGGGTATCGTCAAAGCTTTCATTTGCTGCATTCGAAATAACACCCTCGTTGTGTCCTTAAATCTGAGACCTTCATCTAAAGCGGAATTATTCTCTATCAGGATGATCATGGGCCTACCTTGCCTTGATTCAATCTGCACGACAACTCAATCAGTAGATCTATAAATTAATAAAAAGAGAGAACAAAAAATAAAAAAAAGTTTAAAAAACGTAAAAGTTAAAAAATTCAAAAGGATAGCATGCTAATGCATTTGTTAAGTTTTATTGTTAGCAGTTTCAGTTTCTCTGGAGAATTTGACTTTTTTATATTATCTATATTAGTATTAAAAGGATGAAGGACTATGTATAGATCACGAATCGGTGAAATCAAGATTACGACAATTCTTATTTTGTCTTATTTTGCTTACGTCATCTGAGAATAACAAATTTGAAAGCCATAGAAATTATTGAGCTTGTAATTTGACTTAATACCTGTAAGACATAAGGTCTTTGAAGTGCAAACTGTATTTTTGTTTTTTGCATTTTGATAAGTCTGCAATTGTTCTGTTAAGTGTTCTTGCTCTAAGATACATCCTCGCGCGGATAATTTTTTTTATTTCCACATCGCAGTCAATGTCTTTGGCCAATTCAAGTAGATCTGTTTGGTAGCCTATACAAATTACTAAGCCTTCTCCGTTGAAGGATTTGAAGATGTTGCTCAAGTTCGTCAAGTCATTCAACATCTTTGGTGATGGCTTTTTCAAGCCAACTTCACTCAGGTGGTCTACCAATGAATACGATGCGACATTTTCTTCGACTGAAATTTAGTTTCTTAGTTTATGGCGTATGTTTCCGGCCATATTTCCTAGGCCATCGATCTCTAACTGGCAAAATCTTCATCATCTTTGTTGCCATCAGTATTATCCTCTCCTGGTTTCCAAGCAATGCTTTAAAATATAGTACCCAAAAAGACATTTCAGAATATTTGTTTGTATAAGCAAAAGCAATGTCTTCAAACCGGTCAATGGCGCTTCCAAATCTGGGGTATCGTCAAAGCTTACATTTGCTGCATTCGAAATAACACCCTCGTTGTGTCCTTAAATCTGAGACCTTCATCTAAAGCGGAATTATTCTCTATCAGGATGATCATGGGCCTACCTTGCCTTGATTCAATCTGCACGACAACTCAATCAGTAGATCTATAAATTAATAAAAAGAGAGAACAAAAAATAAAAAAAAGTTTAAAAAACGTAAAAGTTAAAAAATTCAAAAGGATAGCATGCTAATGCATTTGTTAAGTTTTATTGTTAGCAGTTTCAGTTTCTCTGGAGAATTTGACTTTTTTATATTATCTATATTAGTATTAAAAGGATGAAGGACTATGTATAGATCACGAATCGGTGAAATCAAGATTACGACAATTCTTATGTTGTCTTATTTTGCTCACGTCATCTGAGAATAACAAATTTGAAAGCCATAGAAATTATTGAGTTTGTAATTTGACTTAATACCTGTAAGACATAAGGTCTTTGAAGTGCAAACTTTTTTTTTGTTTTTTGCATTTTGATAAGTCTGCAATTGTTCTGTTAAGTGTTCTTGCTCTAAGATACATCCTCGCGCGGATAATTTTTTTTATTTCCACATCGCAGTCAATGTCTTTGGCCAATTCAAGTAGATCTGTTTGGTAGCCTATACAAATTACTAAGCCTTCTCCGTTGAAGGATTTGAAGATGTTGCTCAAGTTCGTCAAGTCATTCAACATCTTTGGTGATGGCTTTGTCAAACCAACTTCACTCAGGTGGTCTACCAATGAATACGATGCGATATTTTCTTCGACTGAAATTTAGTTTCTTAGTTTATGGCGTATGTTTCCGGCCATATTTCCTAGGCCATCGATCTCTAACTGGCAAAATCTTCATCATCTTTGTTGCCATCAGTATTATCCTCTTCTGGTTTCCAAGCAATGCTTTAAAATATAGTACCCAAAAAGACATTTCAGATTATTTGTTTGTATAAGCAAAAGCAATGTCTTCAAATCGGTCAATGGCGCTTCCAAATCTGGGGTATCGTCAAAGCTTTCATTTGCTGCATTCGAAATAACACCCTCGTTGTGTCCTTAAATCTGAGACCTTCATCTAAAGCGGAATTATTCTCTATCAGGATGATCATGGGCCTACCTTGCCTTGATTCAATCTGCACGACAACTCAATCAGTAGATCTATAAATTAATAAAAAGAGAGAACAAAAAATTAAAAAAATTTTAAAAAACGTAAAAGTTAAAAAATTCAAAAGGATAGCATGCTAATGCATTTGTTAAGTTTTATTGTTAGCAGTTTCAGTTTCTCTGGAGAATTTGACTTTTTTATATTATCTATATTAGTATTAAAAGGATGAAGGACTATGTATAGATCACGAATCGGTGAAATCAAGATTACGACAATTCTTATTTTGTCTTATTTTGCTTACGTCATCTGAGAATAACAAATTTGAAAGCCATAGAAATTATTGAGCTTGTAATTTGACTTAATACCTGTAAGACATAAGGTCTTTGAAGTGCAAACTGTATTTTTGTTTTTTGCATTTTGATAAGTCTGCAATTGTTCTGTTAAGTGTTCTTGCTCTAAGAAATATCCTCGAGCGGATAATTTTTTTTATTTCCACATCGCAGTCAATGTCTTTGGCCAATTCAAGTAGATCTGTTTGGTAGCCTATACAAATTACTAAGCCTTCTCCGTTGAAGGATTTGAAGATGTTGCTCAAGTTCGTCAAGTCATTCAACATCTTTGGTGATGGCTTTGTCAAGCCAACTTCACTCAGGTGGTCTACCAATGAATACGATGCGACATTTTCTTCGACTGAAATTTAGTTTCTTAGTTTATGGCGTATGTTTCCGGCCATATTTCCTAGGCCATCGATCTCTAACTGGCAAAATCTTCATCATCTTTGTTGCCATAAGTATTATCCTCTTCTGGTTTCAAAGCAATGCTTTAAAATATAGTACCCAAAAAGACATTTCAGATTATTTGTTTGTATAAGCAAAAGCAATGTCTTCAAACCGGTCAATGGCGCTTCCAAATCTGGGGTATCGTCAAAGCTTACATTTGCTGCATTCGAAATAACACCCTCGTTGTGTCCTTAAATCTGAGACCTTCATCTAAAGCGGAATTATTCTCTATCAGGATGATCATGGGCCTACCTTGCCTTGATTCAATCTGCACGACAACTCAATCAGTAGATCTATAAATTAATAAAAAGAGAGAACAAAAAATAAAAAAAAGTTTAAAAAACGTAAAAGTTAAAAAATTCAAAAGTATAGCATGCTAATGCATTTGTTAAGTTTTATTGTTAGCAGTTTCAGTTTCTCTGGAGAATTTGACTTTTTTATATTATCTATATTAGTATTAAAAGGATGAAGGACTATGTATAGATCACGAATCGGTGAAATCAAGATTACGACAATTCTTATTTTGTCTTATTTTGCTTACGTCATCTGAGAATAAGAAATTTGAAAGCCATAGAAATTATTGAGTTTGTAATTTGACTTAATACCTGTAAGACATAAGGTCTTTGAAGTGCAAACTTTTTTTTTGTTTTTTGCATTTTGATAAGTCTGCAATTGTTCTGTTAAGTGTTCTTGCTCTAAGATACATCCTCGAGCGGATAATTTTTTTTATTTCCACATCGAAGTCAATGTCTTTGGCCAATTCAAGTAGATCTGTTTGGTAGCCTATACAAATTACTAAGCCTTCTCCGTTGAAGGATTTGAAGATGTTGCTCAAGTTCGTCAAGTCATTCAACATCTTTGGTGATGGCTTTGTCAAGCCAACTTCACTCAGGTGGTCTACCAATGAATACGATGCGACATTTTCTTCGACTGAAATTTAGTTTCTTAGTTTATGGCGTATGTTTCCGGCCATATTTCCTAGGCCATCGATCTCTAACTGGCAAAATCTTCATCATCTTTGTTGCCATAAGTATTATCCTCTTCTGGTTTCCAAGCAATGCTTTAAAATATAGTACCCAAAAAGACATTTCAGATTATTTGTTTGTATAAGCAAAAGCAATGTCTTCAAACCGGTCAATGGCGCTTCCAAATCTGGGGTATCGTCAAAGCTTACATTTGCTGCATTCGAAATAACACCCTCGTTGTGTCCTTAAATCTGAGACCTTCATCTAAAGCGGAATTATTCTCTATCAGGATGATCATGGGCCTACCTTGCCTTGATTCAATCTGCACGACAACTCAATCAGTAGATCTATAAATTAATAAAAAGAGAGAACAAAAAGTAAAAATAAGTTTGAAAAACGTAAAAGTTAAAAAATTCAAAAGGATAGCATGCTAATGCATTTGTTAAGTTTTATTGTTAGCAGTTTCAGTTTCTCTGGAGAATTTGACTTTTTTATATTATCTATATTAGTATTAAATGGATGAAGGACTATGTATAGATCACGAATCGGTGAAATCAAGATTACGACAATTCTTATTTTGTCTTATTTTGCTTACGTCATCTGAGAATAACAAATTTGAAAGCCATAGAAATTATTGAGTTTGTAATTTGACTTAATACCTGTAAGACATAAGGTCTTTGAAGTGCAAACTTTTTTTTTGTTTTTTGCATTTTGATAAGTCTGCAATTGTTCTGTTAAGTGTTCTTGCTCTAAGATACATCCTCGCGCGGATAATTTTTTTTATTTCCACATCGCAGTCAATGTCTTTGGCCAATTCAAGTAGATCTGTTTGGTAGCCTATACAAATTACTAAGCCTTCTCCGTTGAAGGATTTGAAGATGTTGCTCAAGTTCGTCAAGTCATTCAACATCTTTGGTGATGGCTTTGTCAAGCCAACTTCACTCAGGTGGTCTACCAATGAATACGATGCGACATTTTCTTCGACTGAAATTTAGTTTCTTAGTTTATGGCGTATGTTTCCGGCCATATTTCCTAGGCCATCGATCTCTAACTGGCAAAATCTTCATCATCTTTGTTGCCATAAGTATTATCCTCTTCTGGTTTCCAAGCAATGCTTTAAAATATAGTACCCAAAAAGACATTTCAGATTATTTGTTTGTATAAGCAAAAGCAATGTCTTCAAACCGGTCAATGGCGCTTCCAAATCTGGGGTATCGTCAAAGCTTACATTTGCTGCATTCGAAATAACACCCTCGTTGTGTCCTTAAATCTGAGACCTTCATCTAAAGCGGAATTATTCTCTATCAGGATGATCATGGGCCTACCTTGCCTTGATTCAATCTGCACGACAACTCAATCAGTAGATCTATAAATTAATAAAAAGAGAGAACAAAAAATAAAAAAAGTTTAAAAAACGTAAAAGTTAAAAAATTCAAAAGGATAGCATGCTAATGCATTTGTTAAGTTTTATTGTTAGCAGTTTCAGTTTCTCTGGAGAATTTGACTTTTTTATATTATCTATATTAGTATTAAAAGGATGAAGGACTATGTATAGATCACGAATCGGTGAAATCAAGATTACGACAATTCTTATTTTGTCTTATTTTGCTCACGTCATCTGAGAATAACAAATTTGAAAGCCATAGAAATTATTGAGTTTGTAATTTGACTTAATACCTGTAAGACATAAGGTCTTTGAAGTGCAAACTTTTTTTTTGTTTTTTGCATTTTGATAAGTCTGCAATTGTTCTGTTAAGTGTTCTTGCTCTAAGATACATCCTCGCGCGGATAATTTTTTTTATTTCCACATCGCAGTCAATGTCTTTGGCCAATTCAAGTAGATCTGTTTGGTAGCCTATACAAATTACTAAGCCTTCTCCGTTGAAGGATTTGAAGATGTTGCTCAAGTTCGTCAAGTCATTCAACATCTTTGGTGATGGCTTTGTCAAACCAACTTCACTCAGGTGGTCTACCAATGAATACGATGCGATATTTTCTTCGACTGAAATTTAGTTTCTTAGTTTATGGCGTATGTTTCCGGCCATATTTCCTAGGCCATCGATCTCTAACTGGCAAAATCTTCATCATCTTTGTTGCCATCAGTATTATCCTCTTCTGGTTTCCAAGCAATGCTTTAAAATATAGTACCCAAAAAGACATTTCAGATTATTTGTTTGTATAAGCAAAAGCAATGTCTTCAAATCGGTCAATGGCGCTTCCAAATCTGGGGTATCGTCAAAGCTTTCATTTGCTGCATTCGAAATAACACCCTCGTTGTGTCCTTAAATCTGAGACCTTCATCTAAAGCGGAATTATTCTCTATCAGGATGATCATGGGCCTACCTTGCCTTGATTCAATCTGCACGACAACTCAATCAGTAGATCTATAAATTAATAAAAAGAGAGAACAAAAAATAAAAAAAAGTTTAAAAAACGTAAAAGTTAAAAAATTCAAAAGGATAGCATGCTAATGCATTTGTTAAGTTTTATTGTTAGCAGTTTCAGTTTCTCTGGAGAATTTGACTTTTTTATATTATCTATATTAGTATTAAAAGGATGAAGGACTATGTATAGATCACGAATCGGTGAAATCAAGATTACGACAATTCTTATTTTGTCTTATTTTGCTTACGTCATCTGAGAATAAGAAATTTGAAAGCCATAGAAATTATTGAGTTTGTAATTTGACTTAATACCTGTAAGACATAAGGTCTTTGAAGTGCAAACTTTTTTTTTGTTTTTTGCATTTTGATAAGTCTGCAATTGTTCTGTTAAGTGTTCTTGCTCTAAGATACATCCTCGCGCGGATAATTTTTTTTATTTCCACATCGCAGTCAATGTCTTTGGCCAATTCAAGTAGATCTGTTTGGTAGCCTATACAAATTACTAAGCCTTCTCCGTTGAAGGATTTGAAGATGTTGCTCAAGTTCGTCAAGTCATTCAACATCTTTGGTGATGGCTTTGTCAAGCCAACTTCACTCAGGTGGTCTACCAATGAATACGATGCGACATTTTCTTCGACTGAAATTTAGTTTCTTAGTTTATGGCGTATGTTTCCGGCCATATTTCCTAGGCCATCGATCTCTAACTGGCAAAATCTTCATCATCTTTGTTGCCATAAGTATTATCCTCTTCTGGTTTCCAAGCAATGCTTTAAAATATAGTACCCAAAAAGACATTTCAGATTATTTGTTTGTATAAGCAAAAGCAATGTCTTCAAACCGGTCAATGGCGCTTCCAAATCTGGGGTATCGTCAAAGCTTACATTTGCTGCATTCGAAATAACACCCTCGTTGTGTCCTTAAATCTGAGACCTTCATCTAAAGCGGAATTATTCTCTATCAGGATGATCATGGGCCTACCTTGCCTTGATTCAATCTGCACGACAACTCAATCAGTAGATCTATAAATTAATAAAAAGAGAGAACAAAAAATAAAAAAAAGTTTAAAAAACGTAAAAGTTAAAAAATTCAAAAGGATAGCATGCTAATGCATTTGTTAAGTTTTATTGTTAGCAGTTTCAGTTTCTCTGGAGAATTTGACTTTTTTATATTATCTATATTAGTATTAAAAGGATGAAGGACTATGTATAGATCACGAATCGGTGAAATCAAGATTACGACAATTCTTATTTTGTCTTATTTTGCTCACGTCATCTGAGAATAACAAATTTGAAAGCCATAGAAATTATTGAGTTTGTAATTTGACTTAATACCTGTAAGACATAAGGTCTTTGAAGTGCAAACTTTTTTTTTGTTTTTTGCATTTTGATAAGTCTGCAATTGTTCTGTTAAGTGTTCTTGCTCTAAGATACATCCTCGCGCGGATAATTTTTTTTATTTCCACATCGCAGTCAATGTCTTTGGCCAATTCAAGTAGATCTGTTTGGTAGCCTATACAAATTACTAAGCCTTCTCCGTTGAAGGATTTGAAGATGTTGCTCAAGTTCGTCAAGTCATTCAACATCTTTGGTGATGGCTTTGTCAAGCCAACTTCACTCAGGTGGTCTACCAATGAATACGATGCGACATTTTCTTCGACTGAAATTTAGTTTCTTAGTTTATGGCGTATGTTTCCGACCATATTTCCTAGGCCATCGATCTCTAACTGGCAAAATCTTCATCATCTTTGTTGCCATCAGTATTATCCTCTCCTGGTTTCCAAGCAATGCTTTAAAATATAGTACCCAAAAAGACATTTCAGAATATTTGTTTGTATAAGCAAAAGCAATGTCTTCAAACCGGTCAATGGCGCTTCCAAATCTGGGGTATCGTCAAAGCTTACATTTGCTGCATTCGAAATAACACCCTCGTTGTGTCCTTAAATCTGAGACCTTCATCTAAAGCGGAATTATTCTCTATCAGGATGATCATGGGCCTACCTTGCCTTGATTCAATCTGCACGACAACTCAATCAGTAGATCTATAAATTAATAAAAAGAGAGAACAAAAAATAAAAAAAAGTTTAAAAAACGTAAAAGTTAAAAAATTCAAAAGGATAGCATGCTAATGCATTTGTTAAGTTTTATTGTTAGCAGTTTCAGTTTCTCTGGAGAATTTGACTTTTTTATATTATCTATATTAGTATTAAAAGGATGAAGGACTATGTATAGATCACGAATCGGTGAAATCAAGATTACGACAATTCTTATTTTGTCTTATTTTGCTCACGTCATCTGAGAATAACAAATTTGAAAGCCATAGAAATTATTGAGTTTGTAATTTGACTTAATACCTGTAAGACATAAGGTCTTTGAAGTGCAAACTTTTTTTTTGTTTTTTTGCATTTTGATAAGTCTGCAATTGTTCTGTTAAGTGTTCTTGCTCTAAGATACATCCTCGCGCGGATAATTTTTTTTATTTCCACATCGCAGTCAATGTCTTTGGCCAATTCAAGTAGATCTGTTTGGTAGCCTATACAAATTACTAAGCCTTCTCCGTTGAAGGATTTGAAGATGTTGCTCAAGTTCGTCAAGTCATTCAACATCTTTGGTGATGGCTTTGTCAAACCAACTTCACTCAGGTGGTCTACCAATGAATACGATGCGATATTTTCTTCGACTGAAATTTAGTTTCTTAGTTTATGGCGTATGTTTCCGGCCATATTTCCTAGGCCATCGATCTCTAACTGGCAAAATCTTCATCATCTTTGTTGCCATCAGTATTATCCTCTTCTGGTTTCCAAGCAATGCTTTAAAATATAGTACCCAAAAAGACATTTCAGATTATTTGTTTGTATAAGCAAAAGCAATGTCTTCAAATCGGTCAATGGCGCTTCCAAATCTGGGGTATCGTCAAAGCTTTCATTTGCTGCATTCGAAATAACACCCTCGTTGTGTCCTTAAATCTGAGACCTTCATCTAAAGCGGAATTATTCTCTATCAGGATGATCATGGGCCTACCTTGCCTTGATTCAATCTGCACGACAACTCAATCAGTAGATCTATAAATTAATAAAAAGAGAGAACAAAAAATTAAAAAAATTTTAAAAAACGTAAAAGTTAAAAAATTCAAAAAGATAGCATGCTAATGCATTTGTTAAGTTTTATTGTTAGCAGTTTCAGTTTCTCTGGAGAATTTGACTTTTTTATATTATCTATATTAGTATTAAAAGGATGAAGGACTATGTATAGATCACGAATCGGTGAAATCAAGATTACGACAATTCTTATTTTGTCTTATTTTGCTCACGTCATCTGAGAATAACAAATTTGAAAGCCATAGAAATTATTGAGTTTGTAATTTGACTTAATACCTGTAAGACATAAGGTCTTTGAAGTGCAAACTTTTTTTTTGTTTTTTGCATTTTGATAAGTCTGCAATTGTTCTGTTAAGTGTTCTTGCTCTAAGATACATCCTCGCGCGGATAATTTTTTTTATTTCCACATCGCAGTCAATGTCTTTGGCCAATTCAAGTAGATCTGTTTGGTAGCCTATACAAATTACTAAGCCTTCTCCGTTGAAGGATTTGAAGATGTTGCTCAAGTTCGTCAAGTCATTCAACATCTTTGGTGATGGCTTTGTCAAACCAACTTCACTCAGGTGGTCTACCAATGAATACGATGCGATATTTTCTTCGACTGAAATTTAGTTTCTTAGTTTATGGCGTATGTTTCCGGCCATATTTCCTAGGCCATCGATCTCTAACTGGCAAAATCTTCATCATCTTTGTTGCCATCAGTATTATCCTCTTCTGGTTTCCAAGCAATGCTTTAAAATATAGTACCCAAAAAGACATTTCAGATTATTTGTTTGTATAAGCAAAAGCAATGTCTTCAAATCGGTCAATGGCGCTTCCAAATCTGGGGTATCGTCAAAGCTTTCATTTGCTGCATTCGAAATAACACCCTCGTTGTGTCCTTAAATCTGAGACCTTCATCTAAAGCGGAATTATTCTCTATCAGGATGATCATGGGCCTACCTTGCCTTGATTCAATCTGCACGACAACTCAATCAGTAGATCTATAAATTAATAAAAAGAGAGAACAAAAAATTAAAAAAATTTTAAAAAACGTAAAAGTTAAAAAATTCAAAAGGATAGCATGCTAATGCATTTGTTAAGTTTTATTGTTAGCAGTTTCAGTTTCTCTGGAGAATTTGACTTTTTTATATTATCTATATTAGTATTAAAAGGATGAAGGACTATGTATAGATCACGAATCGGTGAAATCAAGATTACGACAATTCTTATTTTGTCTTATTTTGCTTACGTCATCTGAGAATAACAAATTTGAAAGCCATAGAAATTATTGAGCTTGTAATTTGACTTAATACCTGTAAGACATAAGGTCTTTGAAGTGCAAACTGTATTTTTGTTTTTTGCATTTTGATAAGTCTGCAATTGTTCTGTTAAGTGTTCTTGCTCTAAGAAATATCCTCGCGCGGATAATTTTTTTTATTTCCACATCGCAGTCAATGTCTTTGGCCAATTCAAGTAGATCTGTTTGGTAGCCTATACAAATTACTAAGCCTTCTCCGTTGAAGGATTTGAAGATGTTGCTCAAGTTCGTCAAGTCATTCAACATCTTTGGTGATGGCTTTGTCAAGCCAACTTCACTCAGGTGGTCTACCAATGAATACGATGCGACATTTTCTTCGACTGAAATTTAGTTTCTTAGTTTATGGCGTATGTTTCCGGCCATATTTCCTAGGCCATCGATCTCTAACTGGCAAAATCTTCATCATCTTTGTTGCCATAAGTATTATCCTCTTCTGGTTTCCAAGCAATGCTTTAAAATATAGTACCCAAAAAGACATTTCAGATTATTTGTTTGTATAAGCAAAAGCAATGTCTTCAAACCGGTCAATGGCGCTTCCAAATCTGGGGTATCGTCAAAGCTTACATTTGCTGCATTCGAAATAACACCCTCGTTGTGTCCTTAAATCTGAGACCTTCATCTAAAGCGGAATTATTCTCTATCAGGATGATCATGGGCCTACCTTGCCTTGATTCAATCTGCACGACAACTCAATCAGTAGATCTATAAATTAATAAAAAGAGAGAACAAAAAATAAAAAAAAGTTTAAAAAACGTAAAAGTTAAAAAATTCAAAAGTATAGCATGCTAATGCATTTGTTAAGTTTTATTGTTAGCAGTTTCAGTTTCTCTGGAGAATTTGACTTTTTTATATTATCTATATTAGTATTAAAAGGATGAAGGACTATGTATAGATCACGAATCGGTGAAATCAAGATTACGACAATTCTTATTTTGTCTTATTTTGCTTACGTCATCTGAGAATAACAAATTTGAAAGCCATAGAAATTATTGAGCTTGTAATTTGACTTAATACCTGTAAGACATAAGGTCTTTGAAGTGCAAACTGTATTTTTGTTTTTTGCATTTTGATAAGTCTGCAATTGTTCTGTTAAGTGTTCTTGCTCTAAGAAATATCCTCGCGCGGATAATTTTTTTTATTTCCACATCGCAGTCAATGTCTTTGGCCAATTCAAGTAGATCTGTTTGGTAGCCTATACAAATTACTAAGCCTTCTCCGTTGAAGGATTTGAAGATGTTGCTCAAGTTCGTCAAGTCATTCAACATCTTTGGTGATGGCTTTGTCAAGCCAACTTCACTCAGGTGGTCTACCAATGAATACGATGCGATATTTTCTTCGACTGAAATTTAGTTTCTTAGTTTATGGCGTATGTTTCCGGCCATATTTCCTAGGCCATCGATCTCTAACTGGCAAAATCTTCATCATCTTTGTTGCCATCAGTATTATCCTCTTCTGGTTTCCAAGCAATGCTTTAAAATATAGTACCCAAAAAGACATTTCAGATTATTTGTTTGTATAAGCAAAAGCAATGTTTTCAAATCGGTCAATGGCGCTTCCAAATCTGGGGTATCGTCAAAGCTTTCATTTGCTGCATTCGAAATAACACCCTCGTTGTGTCCTTAAATCTGAGACCTTCATCTAAAGCGGAATTATTCTCTATCAGGATGATCATGGGCCTACCTTGCCTTGATTCAATCTGCACGACAACTCAATCAGTAGATCTATAAATTAATAAAAAGAGAGAACAAAAAATTAAAAAAATTTTAAAAAACGTAAAAGTTAAAAAATTCAAAAAGATAGCATGCTAATGCATTTGTTAAGTTTTATTGTTAGCAGTTTCAGTTTCTCTGGAGAATTTGACTTTTTTATATTATCTATATTAGTATTAAAAGGATGAAGGACTATGTATAGATCACGAATCGGTGAAATCAAGATTACGACAATTCTTATTTTGGCTTATTTTGCTCACGTCATCTGAGAATAACAAATTTGAAAGCCATAGAAATTATTGAGTTTGTAATTTGACTTAATACCTGTAAGACATAAGGTCTTTGAAGTGCAAACTTTTTTTTTGTTTTTTGCATTTTGATAAGTCTGCAATTGTTCTGTTAAGTGTTCTTGCTCTAAGATACATCCTCGCGCGGATAATTTTTTTTATTTCCACATCGCAGTCAATGTCTTTGGCCAATTCAAGTAGATCTGTTTGGTAGCCTATACAAATTACTAAGCCTTCTCCGTTGAAGGATTTGAAGATGTTGCTCAAGTTCGTCAAGTCATTCAACATCTTTGGTGATGGCTTTGTCAAACCAACTTCACTCAGGTGGTCTACCAATGAATACGATGCGATATTTTCTTCGACTGAAATTTAGTTTCTTAGTTTATGGCGTATGTTTCCGGCCATATTTCCTAGGCCATCGATCTCTAACTGGCAAAATCTTCATCATCTTTGTTGCCATCAGTATTATCCTCTTCTGGTTTCCAAGCAATGCTTTAAAATATAGTACCCAAAAAGACATTTCAGATTATTTGTTTGTATAAGCAAAAGCAATGTCTTCAAATCGGTCAATGGCGCTTCCAAATCTGGGGTATCGTCAAAGCTTTCATTTGCTGCATTCGAAATAACACCCTCGTTGTGTCCTTAAATCTGAGACCTTCATCTAAAGCGGAATTATTCTCTATCAGGATGATCATGGGCCTACCTTGCCTTGATTCAATCTGCACGACAACTCAATCAGTAGATCTATAAATTAATAAAAAGAGAGAACAAAAAATTAAAAAAATTTTAAAAAACGTAAAAGTTAAAAAATTCAAAAGGATAGCATGCTAATGCATTTGTTAAGTTTTATTGTTAGCAGTTTCAGTTTCTCTGGAGAATTTGACTTTTTTATATTATCTATATTAGTATTAAAAGGATGAAGGACTATGTATAGATCACGAATCGGTGAAATCAAGATTACGACAATTCTTATTTTGTCTTATTTTGCTTACGTCATCTGAGAATAACAAATTTGAAAGCCATAGAAATTATTGAGCTTGTAATTTGACTTAATACCTGTAAGACATAAGGTCTTTGAAGTGCAAACTGTATTTTTGTTTTTTGCATTTTGATAAGTCTGCAATTGTTCTGTTAAGTGTTCTTGCTCTAAGAAATATCCTCGCGCGGATAATTTTTTTTATTTCCACATCGCAGTCAATGTCTTTGGCCAATTCAAGTAGATCTGTTTGGTAGCCTATACAAATTACTAAGCCTTCTCCGTTGAAGGATTTGAAGATGTTGCTCAAGTTCGTCAAGTCATTCAACATCTTTGGTGATGGCTTTGTCAAGCCAACTTCACTCAGGTGGTCTACCAATGAATACGATGCGACATTTTCTTCGACTGAAATTTAGTTTCTTAGTTTATGGCGTATGTTTCCGGCCATATTTCCTAGGCCATCGATCTCTAACTGGCAAAATCTTCATCATCTTTGTTGCCATAAGTATTATCCTCTTCTGGTTTCCAAGCAATGCTTTAAAATATAGTACCCAAAAAGACATTTCAGATTATTTGTTTGTATAAGCAAAAGCAATGTCTTCAAACCGGTCAATGGCGCTTCCAAATCTGGGGTATCGTCAAAGCTTACATTTGCTGCATTCGAAATAACACCCTCGTTGTGTCCTTAAATCTGAGACCTTCATCTAAAGCGGAATTATTCTCTATCAGGATGATCATGGGCCTACCTTGCCTTGATTCAATCTGCACGACAACTCAATCAGTAGATCTATAAATTAATAAAAAGAGAGAACAAAAAATAAAAAAAAGTTTAAAAAACGTAAAAGTTAAAAAATTCAAAAGTATAGCATGCTAATGCATTTGTTAAGTTTTATTGTTAGCAGTTTCAGTTTCTCTGGAGAATTTGACTTTTTTATATTATCTATATTAGTATTAAAAGGATGAAGGACTATGTATAGATCACGAATCGGTGAAATCAAGATTACGACAATTCTTATTTTGTCTTATTTTGCTTACGTCATCTGAGAATAACAAATTTGAAAGCCATAGAAATTATTGAGCTTGTAATTTGACTTAATACCTGTAAGACATAAGGTCTTTGAAGTGCAAACTGTATTTTTGTTTTTTGCATTTTGATAAGTCTGCAATTGTTCTGTTAAGTGTTCTTGCTCTAAGAAATATCCTCGCGCGGATAATTTTTTTTATTTCCACATCGCAGTCAATGTCTTTGGCCAATTCAAGTAGATCTGTTTGGTAGCCTATACAAATTACTAAGCCTTCTCCGTTGAAGGATTTGAAGATGTTGCTCAAGTTCGTCAAGTCATTCAACATCTTTGGTGATGGCTTTGTCAAGCCAACTTCACTCAGGTGGTCTACCAATGAATACGATGCGACATTTTCTTCGACTGAAATTTAGTTTCTTAGTTTATGGCGTATGTTTCCGGCCATATTTCCTAGGCCATCGATCTCTAACTGGCAAAATCTTCATCATCTTTGTTGCCATAAGTATTATCCTCTTCTGGTTTCCAAGCAATGCTTTAAAATATAGTACCCAAAAAGACATTTCAGATTATTTGTTTGTATAAGCAAAAGCAATGTCTTCAAACCGGTCAATGGCGCTTCCAAATCTGGGGTATCGTCAAAGCTTACATTTGCTGCATTCGAAATAACACCCTCGTTGTGTCCTTAAATCTGAGACCTTCATCTAAAGCGGAATTATTCTCTATCAGGATGATCATGGGCCTACCTTGCCTTGATTCAATCTGCACGACAACTCAATCAGTAGATCTATAAATTAATAAAAAGAGAGAACAAAAAATAAAAAAAAGTTTAAAAAACGTAAAAGTTAAAAAATTCAAAAGTATAGCATGCTAATGCATTTGTTAAGTTTTATTGTTAGCAGTTTCAGTTTCTCTGGAGAATTTGACTTTTTTATATTATCTATATTAGTATTAAAAGGATGAAGGACTATGTATAGATCACGAATCGGTGAAATCAAGATTACGACAATTCTTATTTTGTCTTATTTTGCTTACGTCATCTGAGAATAACAAATTTGAAAGCCATAGAAATTATTGAGCTTGTAATTTGACTTAATACCTGTAAGACATAAGGTCTTTGAAGTGCAAACTGTATTTTTGTTTTTTGCATTTTGATAAGTCTGCAATTGTTCTGTTAAGTGTTCTTGCTCTAAGAAATATCCTCGCGCGGATAATTTTTTTTATTTCCACATCGCAGTCAATGTCTTTGGCCAATTCAAGTAGATCTGTTTGGTAGCCTATACAAATTACTAAGCCTTCTCCGTTGAAGGATTTGAAGATGTTGCTCAAGTTCGTCAAGTCATTCAACATCTTTGGTGATGGCTTTGTCAAGCCAACTTCACTCAGGTGGTCTACCAATGAATACGATGCGACATTTTCTTCGACTGAAATTTAGTTTCTTAGTTTATGGCGTATGTTTCCGGCCATATTTCCTAGGCCATCGATCTCTAACTGGCAAAATCTGCATCATCTTTGTTGCCATAAGTATTATCCTCTTCTGGTTTCCAAGCAATGCTTTAAAATATAGTACCCAAAAAGACATTTCAGATTATTTGTTTGTATAAGCAAAAGCAATGTCTTCAAACCGGTCAATGGCGCTTCCAAATCTGAGGTATCGTCAAAGCTTACATTTGCTGCATTCGAAATAACACCCTCGTTGTGTCCTTAAATCTGAGACCTTCATCTAAAGCGGAATTATTCTCTATCAGGATGATCATGGGCCTACCTTGCCTTGATTCAATCTGCACGACAACTCAATCAGTAGATCTATAAATTAATAAAAAGAGAGAACAAAAAATAAAAAAAAGTTTAAAAAACGTAAAAGTTAAAAAATTCAAAAGTATAGCATGCTAATGCATTTGTTAAGTTTTATTGTTAGCAGTTTCAGTTTCTCTGGAGAATTTGACTTTTTTATATTATCTATATTAGTATTAAAAGGATGAAGGACTATGTATAGATCACGAATCGGTGAAATCAAGATTACGACAATTCTTATTTTGTCTTATTTTGCTTACGTCATCTGAGAATAACAAATTTGAAAGCCATAGAAATTATTGAGCTTGTAATTTGACTTAATACCTGTAAGACATAAGGTCTTTGAAGTGCAAACTGTATTTTTGTTTTTTGCATTTTGATAAGTCTGCAATTGTTCTGTTAAGTGTTCTTGCTCTAAGAAATATCCGCGCGAGGATAATTTTTTTTATTTCCACATCGCAGTCAATGTCTTTGGCCAATTCAAGTAGATCTGTTTGGTAGCCTATACAAATTACTAAGCCTTCTCCGTTGAAGGATTTGAAGATGTTGCTCAAGTTCGTCAAGTCATTCAACATCTTTGGTGATGGCTTTGTCAAGCCAACTTCACTCAGGTGGTCTACCAATGAATACGATGCGACATTTTCTTCGACTGAAATTTAGTTTCTTAGTTTATGGCGTATGTTTCCGGCCATATTTCCTAGGCCATCGATCTCTAACTGGCAAAATCTTCATCATCTTTGTTGCCATCAGTATTATCCTCTTCTGGTTTCCAAGCAATGCTTTAAAATATAGTACCCAAAAAGACATTTCAGATTATTTGTTTGTATAAGCAAAAGCAATGTCTTCAAACCGGTCAATGGCGCTTCCAAATCTGGGGTATCGTCAAAGCTTACATTTGCTGCATTCGAAATAACACCCTCGTTGTGTCCTTAAATCTGAGACCTTCATCTAAAGCGGAATTATTCTCTATCAGGATGATCATGGGCCTACCTTGCCTTGATTCAATCTGCACGACAACTCAATCAGTAGATCTATAAATTAATAAAAAGAGAGAACAAAAAATAAAAAAAAGTTTAAAAAACGTAAAAGTTAAAAAATTCAAAAGTATAGCATGCTAATGCATTTGTTAAGTTTTATTGTTAGCAGTTTCAGTTTCTCTGGAGAATTTGACTTTTTTATATTATCTATATTAGTATTAAAAGGATGAAGGACTATGTATAGATCACGAATCGGTGAAATCAAGATTACGACAATTCTTATTTTGTCTTATTTTGCTTACGTCATCTGAGAATAACAAATTTGAAAGCCATAGAAATTATTGAGCTTGTAATTTGACTTAATACCTGTAAGACATAAGGTCTTTGAAGTGCAAACTGTATTTTTGTTTTTTGCATTTTGATAAGTCTGCAATTGTTCTGTTAAGTGTTCTTGCTCTAAGAAATATCCTCGCGCGGATAATTTTTTTTATTTCCACATCGCAGTCAATGTCTTTGGCCAATTCAAGTAGATCTGTTTGGTAGCCTATACAAATTACTAAGCCTTCTCCGTTGAAGGATTTGAAGATGTTGCTCAAGTTCGTCAAGTCATTCAACATCTTTGGTGATGGCTTTGTCAAGCCAACTTCACTCAGGTGGTCTACCAATGAATACGATGCGACATTTTCTTCGACTGAAATTTAGTTTCTTAGTTTATGGCGTATGTTTCCGGCCATATTTCCTAGGCCATCGATCTCTAACTGGCAAAATCTTCATCATCTTTGTTGCCATAAGTATTATCCTCTTCTGGTTTCCAAGCAATGCTTTAAAATATAGTACCCAAAAAGACATTTCAGATTATTTGTTTGTATAAGCAAAAGCAATGTCTTCCAACCGGTCAATGGCGCTTCCAAATCTGGGGTATCGTCAAAGCTTACATTTGCTGCATTCGAAATAACACCCTCGTTGTGTCCTTAAATCTGAGACCTTCATCTAAAGCGGAATTATTCTCTATCAGGATGATCATGGGCCTACCTTGCCTTGATTCAATCTGCACGACAACTCAATCAGTAGATCTATAAATTAATAAAAAGAGAGAACAAAAAATAAAAAAAAGTTTAAAAAACGTAAAAGTTAAAAAATTCAAAAGTATAGCATGCTAATGCATTTGTTAAGTTTTATTGTTAGCAGTTTCAGTTTCTCTGGAGAATTTGACTTTTTTATATTATCTATATTAGTATTAAAAGGATGAAGGACTATGTATAGATCACGAATCGGTGAAATCAAGATTACGACAATTCTTATTTTGTCTTATTTTGCTTACGTCATCTGAGAATAACAAATTTGAAAGCCATAGAAATTATTGAGCTTGTAATTTGACTTAATACCTGTAAGACATAAGGTCTTTGAAGTGCAAACTGTATTTTTGTTTTTTGCATTTTGATAAGTCTGCAATTGTTCTGTTAAGTGTTCTTGCTCTAAGAAATATCCTCGCGCGGATAATTTTTTTTATTTCCACATCGCAGTCAATGTCTTTGGCCAATTCAAGTAGATCTGTTTGGTAGCCTATACAAATTACTAAGCCTTCTCCGTTGAAGGATTTGAAGATGTTGCTCAAGTTCGTCAAGTCATTCAACATCTTTGGTGATGGCTTTGTCAAGCCAACTTCACTCAGGTGGTCTACCAATGAATACGATGCGACATTTTCTTCGACTGAAATTTAGTTTCTTAGTTTATGGCGTATGTTTCCGGCCATATTTCCTAGGCCATCGATCTCTAACTGGCAAAATCTTCATCATCTTTGTTGCCATAAGTATTATCCTCTTCTGGTTTCCAAGCAATGCTTTAAAATATAGTACCCAAAAAGACATTTCAGATTATTTGTTTGTATAAGCAAAAGCAATGTCTTCAAACCGGTCAATGGCGCTTCCAAATCTGGGGTATCGTCAAAGCTTACATTTGCTGCATTCGAAATAACACCCTCGTTGTGTCCTTAAATCTGAGACCTTCATCTAAAGCGGAATTATTCTCTATCAGGATGATCATGGGCCTACCTTGCCTTGATTCAATCTGCACGACAACTCAATCAGTAGATCTATAAATTAATAAAAAGAGAGAACAAAAAATAAAAAAAAGTTTAAAAAACGTAAAAGTTAAAAAATTCAAAAGTATAGCATGCTAATGCATTTGTTAAGTTTTATTGTTAGCAGTTTCAGTTTCTCTGGAGAATTTGACTTTTTTATATTATCTATATTAGTATTAAAAGGATGAAGGACTATGTATAGATCACGAATCGGTGAAATCAAGATTACGACAATTCTTATTTTGTCTTATTTTGCTTACGTCATCTGAGAATAAGAAATTTGAAAGCCATAGAAATTATTGAGTTTGTAATTTGACTTAATACCTGTAAGACATAAGGTCTTTGAAGTGCAAACTTTTTTTTTGTTTTTTGCATTTTGATAAGTCTGCAATTGTTCTGTTAAGTGTTCTTGCTCTAAGATACATCCTCGCGCGGATAATTTTTTTTATTTCCACATCGCAGTCAATGTCTTTGGCCAATTCAAGTAGATCTGTTTGGTAGCCTATACAAATTACTAAGCCTTCTCCGTTGAAGGATTTGAAGATGTTGCTCAAGTTCGTCAAGTCATTCAACATCTTTGGTGATGGCTTTGTCAAGCCAACTTCACTCAGGTGGTCTACCAATGAATACGATGCGACATTTTCTTCGACTGAAATTTAGTTTCTTAGTTTATGGCGTATGTTTCCGGCCATATTTCCTAGGCCATCGATCTCTAACTGGCAAAATCTTCATCATCTTTGTTGCCATAAGTATTATCCTCTTCTGGTTTCCAAGCAATGCTTTAAAATATAGTACCCAAAAAGACATTTCAGATTATTTGTTTGTATAAGCAAAAGCAATGTCTTCAAACCGGTCAATGGCGCTTCCAAATCTGGGGTATCGTCAAAGCTTACATTTGCTGCATTCGAAATAACACCCTCGTTGTGTCCTTAAATCTGAGACCTTCATCTAAAGCGGAATTATTCTCTATCAGGATGATCATGGGCCTACCTTGCCTTGATTCAATCTGCACGACAACTCAATCAGTAGATCTATAAATTAATAAAAAGAGAGAACAAAAAATAAAAAAAAGTTTAAAAAACGTAAAAGTTAAAAAATTCAAAAGGATAGCATGCTAATGCATTTGTTAAGTTTTATTGTTAGCAGTTTCAGTTTCTCTGGAGAATTTGACTTTTTTATATTATCTATATTAGTATTAAATGGATGAAGGACTATGTATAGATCACGAATCGGTGAAATCAAGATTACGACAATTCTTATTTTGTCTTATTTTGCTTACGTCATCTGAGAATAACAAATTTGAAAGCCATAGAAATTATTGAGTTTGTAATTTGACTTAATACCTGTAAGACATAAGGTCTTTGAAGTGCAAACTTTTTTTTTGTTTTTTGCATTTTGATAAGTCTGCAATTGTTCTGTTAAGTGTTCTTGCTCTAAGATACATCCTCGCGCGGATAATTTTTTTTATTTCCACATCGCAGTCAATGTCTTTGGCCAATTCAAGTAGATCTGTTTGGTAGCCTATACAAATTACTAAGCCTTCTCCGTTGAAGGATTTGAAGATGTTGCTCAAGTTCGTCAAGTCATTCAACATCTTTGGTGATGGCTTTGTCAAGCCAACTTCACTCAGGTGGTCTACCAATGAATACGATGCGACATTTTCTTCGACTGAAATTTAGTTTCTTAGTTTATGGCGTATGTTTCCGGCCATATTTCCTAGGCCATCGATCTCTAACTGGCAAAATCTTCATCATCTTTGTTGCCATAAGTATTATCCTCTTCTGGTTTCCAAGCAATGCTTTAAAATATAGTACCCAAAAAGACATTTCAGATTATTTGTTTGTATAAGCAAAAGCAATGTCTTCAAACCGGTCAATGGCGCTTCCAAATCTGGGGTATCGTCAAAGCTTACATTTGCTGCATTCGAAATAACACCCTCGTTGTGTCCTTAAATCTGAGACCTTCATCTAAAGCGGAATTATTCTCTATCAGGATGATCATGGGCCTACCTTGCCTTGATTCAATCTGCACGACAACTCAATCAGTAGATCTATAAATTAATAAAAAGAGAGAACAAAAAATAAAAAAAAGTTTAAAAAACGTAAAAGTTAAAAAATTCAAAAGGATAGCATGCTAATGCATTTGTTAAGTTTTATTGTTAGCAGTTTCAGTTTCTCTGGAGAATTTGACTTTTTTATATTATCTATATTAGTATTAAATGGATGAAGGACTATGTATAGATCACGAATCGGTGAAATCAAGATTACGACAATTCTTATTTTGTCTTATTTTGCTTACGTCATCTGAGAATAACAAATTTGAAAGCCATAGAAATTAATGAGTTTGTAATTTGACTTAATACCTGTAAGACATAAGGTCTTTGAAGTGCAAACTTTTTTTTTGTTTTTTGCATTTTGATAAGTCTGCAATTGTTCTGTTAAGTGTTCTTGCTCTAAGATACATCCTAGCGCGGATAATTTTTTTTATTTCCACATCGCAGTCAATGTCTTTGGCCAATTCAAGTAGATCTGTTTGGTAGCCTATACAAATTACTAAGCCTTCTCCGTTGAAGGATTTGAAGATGTTGCTCAAGTTCGTCAAGTCATTCAACATCTTTGGTGATGGCTTTGTCAAGCCAACTTCACTCAGGTGGTCTACCAATGAATACGATGCGACATTTTCTTCGACTGAAATTTAGTTTCTTAGTTTATGGCGTATTATTCCGGCCATATTTCCTAGGCCATCGATCTCTAACTGGCAAAATCTTCATCATCTTTGTTGCCATAAGTATTATCCTCTTCTGGTTTCCAAGCAATGCTTTAAAATATAGTACCCAAAAAGACATTTCAGATTATTTGTTTGTATAAGCAAAAGCAATGTCTTCAAACCGGTCAATGGCGCTTCCAAATCTGGGGTATCGTCAAAGCTTACATTTGCTGCATTCGAAATAACACCCTCGTTGTGTCCTTAAATCTGAGACCTTCATCTAAAGCGGAATTATTCTCTATCAGGATGATCATGGGCCTACCTTGCCTTGATTCAATCTGCACGACAACTCAATCAGTAGATCTATAAATTAATAAAAAGAGAGAACAAAAAATAAAAAAAAGTTTAAAAAACGTAAAAGTTAAAAAATTCAAAAGGATAGCATGCTAATGCATTTGTTAAGTTTTATTGTTAGCAGTTTCAGTTTCTCTGGAGAATTTGACTTTTTTATATTATCTATATTAGTATTAAAAGGATGAAGGACTATGTATAGATCACGAATCGGTGAAATCAAGATTACGACAATTCTTATTTTGTCTTATTTTGCTTACGTCATCTGAGAATAACAAATTTGAAAGCCACAGAAATGATTGAGTTTGTAATTTGACTTAATACCTGTAAGACATAAGGTCTTTGAAGTGCAAACTGTATTTTTGTTTTTTGCATTTTGATAAGTCTGCAATTGTTCTGTTAAGTGTTCTTGCTCTAAGATACATCCTCGCGCGGATAATTTTTTTTATTTCCACATCGCAGTCAATGTCTTTGGCCAATTCAAGTAGATCTGTTTGGTAGCCTATACAAATTACTAAGCCTTCTCCGTTGAAGGATTTGAAGATGTTGCTCAAGTTGATCAAGTCATTCAACATCTTTGGTGATGGCTTTGTCAAGCCAACTTCACTCAGGTGGTCTACCAATGAATACGATGCGACATTTTCTTCTACTGAAATTTAGTTTCTTAGTTTATGGCGTATGTTTCCGGCCATATTTCCTAGGCCATCGATCTCTAACTGGCAAAATCTTCATCATCTTTGTTGCCATCAGTATTACCCTCTTCTGGTTTCCAAGCAATGCTTTAAAATATAGTACCCAAAAAGACATTTCAGATTATTTGTTTGTATAAGCAAAAGCAATGTCTTCAAAACCGGTCAATGGCGCTTCCAAATCTGGGGTATCGTCAAAGCTTACATTTGCTGCATTCGAAATAACACCCTCGTTGTGTCCTTAAATCTGAGATCTTCATCTAAAGCGGAATTATTCTCTATCAGGATGATCATGGGCCTACCTTGCCTTGATTCAATCTGCACGACAACTCAATCAGTAGATCTATAAATTAATAAAAAGAGAGAACAAAAAATAAAAAAAAGTTTAAAAAACGTAAAAGTTAAAAAATTCAAAAGGATAGCATGCTAATGCATTTGTTAAGTTTTATTGTTAGCAGTTTCAGTTTCTCTGGAGAATTTGACTTTTTTATATTATCTATATTAGTATTAAATGGATGAAGGACTATGTATAGATCACGAATCGGTGAAATCAAGATTACGACAATTCTTATTTTGTCTTATTTTGCTTACGTCATCTGAGAATAACAAATTTGAAAGCCATAGAAATTAATGAGTTTGTAATTTGACTTAATACCTGTAAGACATAAGGTCTTTGAAGTGCAAACTTTTTTTTTGTTTTTTGCATTTTGATAAGTCTGCAATTGTTCTGTTAAGTGTTCTTGCTCTAAGATACATCCTCGCGCGGATAATTTTTTTTATTTCCACATCGCAGTCAATGTCTTTGGCCAATTCAAGTAGATCTGTTTGGTAGCCTATACAAATTACTAAGCCTTCTCCGTTGAAGGATTTGAAGATGTTGCTCAAGTTCGTCAAGTCATTCAACATCTTTGGTGATGGCTTTGTCAAGCCAACTTCACTCAGGTGGTCTACCAATGAATACGATGCGACATTTTCTTCGACTGAAATTTAGTTTCTTAGTTTATGGCGTATTATTCCGGCCATATTTCCTAGGCCATCGATCTCTAACTAGCAAAATCTTCATCATCTTTGTTGCCATAAGTATTATCCTCTTCTGGTTTCCAAGCAATGCTTTAAAATATAGTACCCAAAAAGACATTTCAGATTATTTGTTTGTATAAGCAAAAGCAATGTCTTCAAACCGGTCAATGGCGCTTCCAAATCTGGGGTATCGTCAAAGCTTACATTTGCTGCATTCGAAATAACACCCTCGTTGTGTCCTTAAATCTGAGACCTTCATCTAAAGCGGAATTATTCTCTATCAGGATGATCATGGGCCTACCTTGCCTTGATTCAATCTGCACGACAACTCAATCAGTAGATCTATAAATTAATAAAAAGAGAGAACAAAAAATAAAAAAAAGTTTAAAAAACGTAAAAGTTAAAAAATTCAAAAGGATAGCATGCTAATGCATTTGTTAAGTTTTATTGTTAGCAGTTTCAGTTTCTCTGGAGAATTTGACTTTTTTATATTATCTATATTAGTATTAAAAGGATGAAGGACTATGTATAGATCACGAATCGGTGAAATCAAGATTACGACAATTCTTATTTTGTCTTATTTTGCTTCATCTGAGAATAACAAATTTGAAAGCCACAGAAATGATTGAGTTTGTAATTTGACTTAATACCTGTAAGACATAAGGTCTTTGAAGTGCAAACTGTATTTTTGTTTTTTGCATTTTGATAAGTCTGCAATTGTTCTGTTAAGTGTTCTTGCTCTAAGATACATCCTCGCGCGGATAATTTTTTTTATTTCCACATCGCAGTCAATGTCTTTGGCCAATTCAAGTAGATCTGTTTGGTAGCCTATACAAATTACTAAGCCTTCTCCGTTGAAGGATTTGAAGATGTTGCTCAAGTTGATCAAGTCATTCAACATCTTTGGTGATGGCTTTGTCAAGCCAACTTCACTCAGGTGGTCTACCAATGAATACGATGCGACATTTTCTTCTACTGAAATTTAGTTTCTTAGTTTATGGCGTATGTTTCCGGCCATATTTCCTAGGCCATCGATCTCTAACTGGCAAAATCTTCATCATCTTTGTTGCCATCAGTATTACCCTCTTCTGGTTTCCAAGCAATGCTTTAAAATATAGTACCCAAAAAGACATTTCAGATTATTTGTTTGTATAAGCAAAAGCAATGTCTTCAAAACCGGTCAATGGCGCTTCCAAATCTGGGGTATCGTCAAAGCTTACATTTGCTGCATTCGAAATAACACCCTCGGTGTGTCCTTAAATCTGAGATCTTCATCTAAAGCGGAATTATTCTCTATCAGGATGATCATGGGCCTACCTTGCCTTGATTCAATCTGCACGACAACTCAATCAGTAGATCTATAAATTAATAAAAAGAGAGAACAAAAAATAAAAAAAAGTTTAAAAAACGTAAAAGTTAAAAAATTCAAAAGGATAGCATGCTAATGCATTTGTTAAGTTTTATTGTTAGCAGTTTCAGTTTCTCTGGAGAATTTGACTTTTTTATATTATCTATATTAGTATTAAAAGGATGAAGGACTATGTATAGATCACGAATCGGTGAAATCAAGATTACGACAATTCTTATTTTGTCTTATTTTGCTTACGTCATCTCAGAATAACAAATTTGAAAGCCACAGAAATGATTGAGTTTGTAATTTGACTTAATACCTGTAAGACATAAGGTCTTTGAAGTGCAAACTGTATTTTTGTTTTTTGCATTTTGATAAGTCTGCAATTGTTCTGTTAAGTGTTCTTGCTCTAAGATACATCCTCGCGCGGATAATTTTTTTTATTTCCACATCGCAGTCAATGTCTTTGGCCAATTCAAGTAGATCTGTTTGGTAGCCTATACAAATTACTAAGCCTTCTCCGTTGAAGGATTTGAAGATGTTGCTCAAGTTCGTCAAGTCATTCAACATCTTTGGTGATGGCTTTGTCAAGCCAACTTCACTCAGGTGGTCTACCAATGAATACGATGCGACATTTTCTTCGACTGAAATTTAGTTTCTTAGTTTATGGCGTATGTTTCCGGCCATATTTCCTAGGCCATCGATCTCTAACTGGCAAAATCTCCATCATCTTTGTTGCCATCAGTATTATCCTCTTCTGGTTTCCAAGCAATGCTTTAAAATATAGTACCCAAAAAGACATTTCAGATTATTTGTTTGTATAAGCAAAAGCAATGTCTTCAAACCGGTCAATGGCGCTTCCAAATCTGGGGTATCGTCAAAGCTTACATTTGCTGCATTCGAAATAACACCCTCGTTGTGTCCTTAAATCTGAGACCTTCATCTAAAGCGGAATTATTCTCTATCAGGATGATCATGGGCCTACCTTGCCTTGATTCAATCTGCACGACAACTCAATCAGTAGATCTATAAATTAATAAAAAGAGAGAACAAAAAATAAAAAAAAGTTTAAAAAACGTAAAAGTTAAAAAATTCAAAAGGATAGCATGCTAATGCATTTGTTAAGTTTTATTGTTAGCAGTTTCAGTTTCTCTGGAGAATTTGACTTTTTTATATTATCTATATTAGTATTAAAAGGATGAAGGACTATGTATAGATCACGAATCGGTGAAATCAAGATTACGACAATTCTTATTTTGTCTTATTTTGCTTACGTCATCTGAGAATAACAAATTTGAAAGCCATAGAAATTATTGAGTTTGTAATTTGACTTAATACCTGTAAGACATAAGGTCTTTGAAGTGCAAACTGTATTTTTGTTTTTTGCATTTTGATAAGTCTGCAATTGTTCTGTTAAGTGTTCTTGCTCTAAGATACATCCTCGCGCGGATAATTTTTTTTATTTCCACATCGCAGTCAATGTCTTTGGCCAATTCAAGTAGATCTGTTTGGTAGCCTATACAAATTACTAAGCCTTCTCCGTTGAAGGATTTGAAGATGTTGCTCAAGTTCGTCAAGTCATTCAACATCTTTGGTGATGGCTTTGTCAAGCCAACTTCACTCAGGTGGTCTACCAATGAATACGATGCGACATTTTCTTCGACTGAAATTTAGTTTCTTAGTTTATGGCGTATGTTTCCGGCCATATTTCCTAGGCCATCGATCTCTAACTGGCAAAATCTTCATCATCTTTGTTGCCATCAGTATTATCCTCTTCTGGTTTCCAAGCAATGCTTTAAAATATAGTACCCAAAAAGACATTTCAGATTATTTGTTTGTATAAGCAAAAGCAATGTCTTCAAACCGGTCAATGGCGCTTCCAAATCTGGGGTATCGTCAAAGCTTACATTTGCTGCATTCGAAATAACACCCTCGTTGTGTCCTTAAATCTGAGACTTTCATCTAAAGCGGAATTATTCTCTATCAGGATGATCATGGGCCTACCTTGCCTTGATTCAATCTGCACGACAACTCAATCAGTAGATCTATAAATTAATAAAAAGAGAGAACAAAAAATAAAAAAAAGTTTAAAAAACGTAAAAGTTAAAAAATTCAAAAGGATAGCATGCTAATGCATTTGTTAAGTTTTATTGTTAGCAGTTTCAGTTTCTCTGGAGAATTTGACTTTTTTATATTATCTATATTAGTATTAAAAGGATGAAGGACTATGTATAGATCACGAATCGGTGAAATCAAGATTACGACAATTCTTATTTTGTCTTATTTTGCTTACGTCATCTCAGAATAACAAATTTGAAAGCCACAGAAATGATTGAGTTTGTAATTTGACTTAATACCTGTAAGACATAAGGTCTTTGAAGTGCAAACTGTATTTTTGTTTTTTGCATTTTGATAAGTCTGCAATTGTTCTGTTAAGTGTTCTTGCTCTAAGATACATCCTCGCGCGGATAATTTTTTTTATTTCCACATCGCAGTCAATGTCTTTGGCCAATTCAAGTAGATCTGTTTGGTAGCCTATACAAATTACTAAGCCTTCTCCGTTGAAGGATTTGAAGATGTTGCTCAAGTTGATCAAGTCATTCAACATCTTTGGTGATGGCTTTGTCAAGCCAACTTCACTCAGGTGGTCTACCAATGAATACGATGCGACATTTTCTTCTACTGAAATTTAGTTTCTTAGTTTATGGCGTATGTTTCCGGCCATATTTCCTAGGCCATCGATCTCTAACTGGCAAAATCTTCATCATCTTTGTTGCCATCAGTATTACCCTCTTCTGGTTTCCAAGCAATGCTTTAAAATATAGTACCCAAAAAGACATTTCAGATTATTTGTTTGTATAAGCAAAAGCAATGTCTTCAAAACCGGTCAATGGCGCTTCCAAATCTGGGGTATCGTCAAAGCTTACATTTGCTGCATTCGAAATAACACCCTCGTTGTGTCCTTAAATCTGAGATCTTCATCTAAAGCGGAATTATTCTCTATCAGGATGATCATGGGCCTACCTTGCCTTGATTCAATCTGCACGACAACTCAATCAGTAGATCTATAAATTAATAAAAAGAGAGAACAAAAAATAAAAAAAAGTTTAAAAAACGTAAAAGTTAAAAAATTCAAAAGGATAGCATGCTAATGCATTTGTTAAGTTTTATTGTTAGCAGTTTCAGTTTCTCTGGAGAATTTGACTTTTTTATATTATCTATATTAGTATTAAATGGATGAAGGACTATGTATAGATCACGAATCGGTGAAATCAAGATTACGACAATTCTTATTTTGTCTTATTTTGCTTACGTCATCTGAGAATAACAAATTTGAAAGCCATAGAAATTAATGAGTTTGTAATTTGACTTAATACCTGTAAGACATAAGGTCTTTGAAGTGCAAACTTTTTTTTTGTTTTTTGCATTTTGATAAGTCTGCAATTGTTCTGTTAAGTGTTCTTGCTCTAAGATACATCCTCGCGCGGATAATTTTTTTTATTTCCACATCGCAGTCAATGTCTTTGGCCAATTCAAGTAGATCTGTTTGGTAGCCTATACAAATTACTAAGCCTTCTCCGTTGAAGGATTTGAAGATGTTGCTCAAGTTCGTCAAGTCATTCAACATCTTTGGTGATGGCTTTGTCAAGCCAACTTCACTCAGGTGGTCTACCAATGAATACGATGCGACATTTTCTTCGACTGAAATTTAGTTTCTTAGTTTATGGCGTATTATTCCGGCCATATTTCCTAGGCCATCGATCTCTAACTAGCAAAATCTTCATCATCTTTGTTGCCATAAGTATTATCCTCTTCTGGTTTCCAAGCAATGCTTTAAAATATAGTACCCAAAAAGACATTTCAGATTATTTGTTTGTATAAGCAAAAGCAATGTCTTCAAACCGGTCAATGGCGCTTCCAAATCTGGGGTATCGTCAAAGCTTACATTTGCTGCATTCGAAATAACACCCTCGTTGTGTCCTTAAATCTGAGACCTTCCTCTAAAGCGGAATTATTCTCTATCAGGATGATCATGGGCCTACCTTGCCTTGATTCAATCTGCACGACAACTCAATCAGTAGATCTATAAATTAATAAAAAGAGAGAACAAAAAATAAAAAAAAGTTTAAAAAACGTAAAAGTTAAAAAATTCAAAAGGATAGCATGCTAATGCATTTGTTAAGTTTTATTGTTAGCAGTTTCAGTTTCTCTGGAGAATTTGACTTTTTTATATTATCTATATTAGTATTAAAAGGATGAAGGACTATGTATAGATCACGAATCGGTGAAATCAAGATTACGACAATTCTTATTTTGTCTTATTTTGCTTACGTCATCTCAGAATAACAAATTTGAAAGCCACAGAAATGATTGAGTTTGTAATTTGACTTAATACCTGTAAGACATAAGGTCTTTGAAGTGCAAACTGTATTTTTGTTTTTTGCATTTTGATAAGTCTGCAATTGTTCTGTTAAGTGTTCTTGCTCTAAGATACATCCTCGCGCGGATAATTTTTTTTATTTCCACATCGCAGTCAATGTCTTTGGCCAATTCAAGTAGATCTGTTTGGTAGCCTATACAAATTACTAAGCCTTCTCCGTTGAAGGATTTGAAGATGTTGCTCAAGTTGATCAAGTCATTCAACATCTTTGGTGATGGCTTTGTCAAGCCAACTTCACTCAGGTGGTCTACCAATGAATACGATGCGACATTTTCTTCTACTGAAATTTAGTTTCTTAGTTTATGGCGTATGTTTCCGGCCATATTTCCTAGGCCATCGATCTCTAACTGGCAAAATCTTCATCATCTTTGTTGCCATCAGTATTACCCTCTTCTGGTTTCCAAGCAATGCTTTAAAATATAGTACCCAAAAAGACATTTCAGATTATTTGTTTGTATAAGCAAAAGCAATGTCTTCAAAACCGGTCAATGGCGCTTCCAAATCTGGGGTATCGTCAAAGCTTACATTTGCTGCATTCGAAATAACACCCTCGTTGTGTCCTTAAATCTGAGATCTTCATCTAAAGCGGAATTATTCTCTATCAGGATGATCATGGGCCTACCTTGCCTTGATTCAATCTGCACGACAACTCAATCAGTAGATCTATAAATTAATAAAAAGAGAGAACAAAAAATAAAAAAAAGTTTAAAAAACGTAAAAGTTAAAAAATTCAAAAGGATAGCATGCTAATGCATTTGTTAAGTTTTATTGTTAGCAGTTTCAGTTTCTCTGGAGAATTTGACTTTTTTATATTATCTATATTAGTATTAAAAGGATGAAGGACTATGTATAGATCACGAATCGGTGAAATCAAGATTACGACAATTCTTATTTTGTCTTATTTTGCTTACGTCATCTGAGAATAACAAATTTGAAAGCCACAGAAATGATTGAGTTTGTAATTTGACTTAATACCTGTAAGACATAAGGTCTTTGAAGTGCAAACTGTATTTTTGTTTTTTGCATTTTGATAAGTCTGCAATTGTTCTGTTAAGTGTTCTTGCTCTAAGATACATCCTCGCGCGGATAATTTTTTTTATTTCCACATCGCAGTCAATGTCTTTGGCCAATTCAAGTAGATCTGTTTGGTAGCCTATACAAATTACTAAGCCTTCTCCGTTGAAGGATTTGAAGATGTTGCTCAAGTTCGTCAAGTCATTCAACATCTTTGGTGATGGCTTTGTCAAGCCAACTTCACTCAGGTGGTCTACCAATGAATACGATGCGACATTTTCTTCGACTGAAATTTAGTTTCTTAGTTTATGGCGTATGTTTCCGGCCATATTTCCTAGGCCATCGATCTCTAACTGGCAAAATCTTCATCATCTTTGTTGCCATCAGTATTATCCTCTTCTGGTTTCCAAGCAATGCTTTAAAATATAGTACCCAAAAAGACATTTCAGATTATTTGTTTGTATAAGCAAAAGCAATGTCTTCAAACCGGTCAATGGCGCTTCCAAATCTGGGGTATCGTCAAAGCTTACATTTGCTGCATTCGAAATAACACCCTCGTTGTGTCCTTAAATCTGAGACCTTCATCTAAAGCGGAATTATTCTCTATCAGGATGATCATGGGCCTACCTTGCCTTGATTCAATCTGCACGACAACTCAATCAGTAGATCTATAAATTAATAAAAAGAGAGAACAAAAAATAAAAAAAAGTTTAAAAAACGTAAAAGTTAAAAAATTCAAAAGGATAGCATGCTAATGCATTTGTTAAGTTTTATTGTTAGCAGTTTCAGTTTCTCTGGAGAATTTGACTTTTTTATATTATCTATATTAGTATTAAAAGGATGAAGGACTATGTATAGATCACGAATCGGTGAAATCAAGATTACGACAATTCTTATTTTGTCTTATTTTGCTTACGTCATCTGAGAATAACAAATTTGAAAGCCATAGAAATTATTGAGTTTGTAATTTGACTTAATACCTGTAAGACATAAGGTCTTTGAAGTGCAAACTGTATTTTTGTTTTTTGCATTTTGATAAGTCTGCAATTGTTCTGTTAAGTGTTCTTGCTCTAAGATACATCCTCGCGCGGATAATTTTTTTTATTTCCACATCGCAGTCAATGTCTTTGGCCAATTCAAGTAGATCTGTTTGGTAGCCTATACAAATTACTAAGCCTTCTCCGTTGAAGGATTTGAAGATGTTGCTCAAGTTCGTCAAGTCATTCAACATCTTTGGTGATGGCTTTGTCAAGCCAACTTCACTCAGGTGGTCTACCAATGAATACGATGCGACATTTTCTTCGACTGAAATTTAGTTTCTTAGTTTATGGCGTATGTTTCCGGCCATATTTCCTAGGCCATCGATCTCTAACTGGCAAAATCTTCATCATCTTTGTTGCCATCAGTATTATCCTCTTCTGGTTTCCAAGCAATGCTTTAAAATATAGTACCCAAAAAGACATTTCAGAATATTTGTTTGTATAAGCAAAAGCAATGTCTTCAAATCGGTCAATGGCGCTTCCAAATCTGGGGTATCGTCAAAGCTTTCATTTGCTGCATTCGAAATAACACCCTCGTTGTGTCCTTAAATCTGAGACCTTCATCTAAAGCGGAATTATTCTCTATCAGGATGATCATGGGCCTACCTTGCCTTGATTCAATCTGCACGACAACTCAATCAGTAGATCTATAAATTAATAAAAAGAGAGAACAAAAAATAAAAAAAAGTTTAAAAAACGTAAAAGTTAAAAAATTCAAAAGGATAGCATGCTAATGCATTTGTTAAGTTTTATTGTTAGCAGTTTCAGTTTCTCTGGAGAATTTGACTTTTTTATATTATCTATATTAGTATTAAAAGGATGAAGGACTATGTATAGATCACGAATCGGTGAAATCAAGATTACGACAATTCTTATTTTGTCTTATTTTGCTTACGTCATCTGAGAATAACAAATTTGAAAGCCATAGAAATTATTGAGCTTGTAATTTGACTTAATACCTGTAAGACATAAGGTCTTTGAAGTGCAAACTGTATTTTTGTTTTTTGCATTTTGATAAGTCTGCAATTGTTCTGTTAAGTGTTCTTGCTCTAAGATACATCCTCGCGCGGATAATTTTTTTTATTTCCACATCGCAGTCAATGTCTTTGGCCAATTCAAGTAGATCTGTTTGGTAGCCTATACAAATTACTAAGCCTTCTCCGTTGAAGGATTTGAAGATGTTGCTCAAGTTCGTCAAGTCATTCAACATCTTTGGTGATGGCTTTTTCAAGCCAACTTCACTCAGGTGGTCTACCAATGAATACGATGCGACATTTTCTTCGACTGAAATTTAGTTTCTTAGTTTATGGCGTATGTTTCCGGCCATATTTCCTAGGCCATCGATCTCTAACTGGCAAAATCTTCATCATCTTTGTTGCCATCAGTATTATCCTCTCCTGGTTTCCAAGCAATGCTTTAAAATATAGTACCCAAAAAGACATTTCAGAATATTTGTTTGTATAAGCAAAAGCAATGTCTTCAAACCGGTCAATGGCGCTTCCAAATCTGGGGTATCGTCAAAGCTTACATTTGCTGCATTCGAAATAACACCCTCGTTGTGTCCTTAAATCTGAGACCTTCATCTAAAGCGGAATTATTCTCTATCAGGATGATCATGGGCCTACCTTGCCTTGATTCAATCTGCACGACAACTCAATCAGTAGATCTATAAATTAATAAAAAGAGAGAACAAAAAATAAAAAAAAGTTTAAAAAACGTAAAAGTTAAAAAATTCAAAAGGATAGCATGCTAATGCATTTGTTAAGTTTTATTGTTAGCAGTTTCAGTTTCTCTGGAGAATTTGACTTTTTTATATTATCTATATTAGTATTAAAAGGATGAAGGACTATGTATAGATCACGAATCGGTGAAATCAAGATTACGACAATTCTTATTTTGTCTTATTTTGCTTACGTCATCTGAGAATAACAAATTTGAAAGCCATAGAAATTATTGAGCTTGTAATTTGACTTAATACCTGTAAGACATAAGGTCTTTGAAGTGCAAACTGTATTTTTGTTTTTTGCATTTTGATAAGTCTGCAATTGTTCTGTTAAGTGTTCTTGCTCTAAGAAATATCCTCGCGCGGATAATTTTTTTTATTTCCACATCGCAGTCAATGTCTTTGGCCAATTCAAGTAGATCTGTTTGGTAGCCTATACAAATTACTAAGCCTTCTCCGTTGAAGGATTTGAAGATGTTGCTCAAGTTCGTCAAGTCATTCAACATCTTTGGTGATGGCTTTGTCAAGCCAACTTCACTCAGGTGGTCTACCAATGAATACGATGCGACATTTTCTTCGACTGAAATTTAGTTTCTTAGTTTATGGCGTATGTTTCCGGCCATATTTCCTAGGCCATCGATCTCTAACTGGCAAAATCTTCATCATCTTTGTTGCCATAAGTATTATCCTCTTCTGGTTTCCAAGCAATGCTTTAAAATATAGTACCCAAAAAGACATTTCAGATTATTTGTTTGTATAAGCAAAAGCAATGTCTTCAAACCGGTCAATGGCGCTTCCAAATCTGGGGTATCGTCAAAGCTTACATTTGCTGCATTCGAAATAACACCCTCGTTGTGTCCTTAAATCTGAGACCTTCATCTAAAGCGGAATTATTCTCTATCAGGATGATCATGGGCCTACCTTGCCTTGATTCAATCTGCACGACAACTCAATCAGTAGATCTATAAATTAATAAAAAGAGAGAACAAAAAATAAAAAAAAGTTTAAAAAACGTAAAAGTTAAAAAATTCAAAAGGATAGCATGCTAATGCATTTGTTAAGTTTTATTGTTAACAGTTTCAGTTTCTCTGGAGAATTTGACTTTTTTATATTATCTATATTAGTATTAAAAGGATGAAGGACTATGTATAGATCACGAATCGGTGAAATCAAGATTACGACAATTCTTATTTTGTCTTATTTTGCTTACGTCATCTGAGAATAACAAATTTGAAAGCCATAGAAATTATTGAGCTTGTAATTTGACTTAATACCTGTAAGACATAAGGTCTTTGAAGTGCAAACTGTATTTTTGTTTTTTGCATTTTGATAAGTCTGCAATTGTTCTGTTAAGTGTTCTTGCTCTAAGATACATCCTCGCGCGGATAATTTTTTTTATTTCCACATCGCAGTCAATGTCTTTGGCCAATTCAAGTAGATCTGTTTGGTAGCCTATACAAATTACTAAGCCTTCTCCGTTGAAGGATTTGAAGATGTTGCTCAAGTTCGTCAAGTCATTCAACATCTTTGGTGATGGCTTTTTCAAGCCAACTTCACTCAGGTGGTCTACCAATGAATACGATGCGACATTTTCTTCGACTGAAATTTAGTTTCTTAGTTTATGGCGTATGTTTCCGGCCATATTTCCTAGGCCATCGATCTCTAACTGGCAAAATCTTCATCATCTTTGTTGCCATCAGTATTATCCTCTCCTGGTTTCCAAGCAATGCTTTAAAATATAGTACCCAAAAAGACATTTCAGAATATTTGTTTGTATAAGCAAAAGCAATGTCTTCAAACCGGTCAATGGCGCTTCCAAATCTGGGGTATCGTCAAAGCTTACATTTGCTGCATTCGAAATAACACCCTCGTTGTGTCCTTAAATCTGAGACCTTCATCTAAAGCGGAATTATTCTCTATCAGGATGATCATGGGCCTACCTTGCCTTGATTCAATCTGCACGACAACTCAATCAGTAGATCTATAAATTAATAAAAAGAGAGAACAAAAAATAAAAAAAAGTTTAAAAAACGTAAAAGTTAAAAAATTCAAAAGGATAGCATGCTAATGCATTTGTTAAGTTTTATTGTTAGCAGTTTCAGTTTCTCTGGAGAATTTGACTTTTTTATATTATCTATATTAGTATTAAAAGGATGAAGGACTATGTATAGATCACGAATCGGTGAAATCAAGATTACGACAATTCTTATTTTGTCTTATTTTGCTCACGTCATCTGAGAATAACAAATTTGAAAGCTATAGAAATTATTGAGTTTGTAATTTGACTTAATACCTGTAAGACATAAGGTCTTTGAAGTGCAAACTTTTTTTTTGTTTTTTGCATTTTGATAAGTCTGCAATTGTTCTGTTAAGTGTTCTTGCTCTAAGATACATCCTCGCGCGGATAATTTTTTTATTTCCACATCGCAGTCAATGTCTTTGGCCAATTCAAGTAGATCTGTTTGGTAGCCTATACAAATTACTAAGCCTTCTCCGTTGAAGGATTTGAAGATGTTGCTCAAGTTCGTCAAGTCATTCAACATCTTTGGTGATGGCTTTGTCAAACCAACTTCACTCAGGTGGTCTACCAATGAATACGATGCGATATTTTCTTCGACTGAAATTTAGTTTCTTAGTTTATGGCGTATGTTTCCGGCCATATTTCCTAGGCCATCGATCTCTAACTGGCAAAATCTTCATCATCTTTGTTGCCATCAGTATTATCCTCTTCTGGTTTCCAAGCAATGCTTTAAAATATAGTACCCAAAAAGACATTTCAGATTATTTGTTTGTATAAGCAAAAGCAATGTCTTCAAATCGGTCAATGGCGCTTCCAAATCTGGGGTATCGTCAAAGCTTTCATTTGCTGCATTCGAAATAACACCCTCGTTGTGTCCTTAAATCTGAGACCTTCATCTAAAGCGGAATTATTCTCTATCAGGATGATCATGGGCCTACCTTGCCTTGATTCAATCTGCACGACAACTCAATCAGTAGATCTATAAATTAATAAAAAGAGAGAACAAAAAATAAAAAAAAGTTTAAAAAACGTAAAAGTTAAAAAATTCAAAAGGATAGCATGCTAATGCATTTGTTAAGTTTTATTGTTAGCAGTTTCAGTTTCTCTGGAGAATTTGACTTTTTTATATTATCTATATTAGTATTAAAAGGATGAAGGACTATGTATAGATCACGAATCGGTGAAATCAAGATTACGACAATTCTTATTTTGTCTTATTTTGCTTACGTCATCTGAGAATAACAAATTTGAAAGCCATAGAAATTATTGAGCTTGTAATTTGACTTAATACCTGTAAGACATAAGGTCTTTGAAGTGCAAACTGTATTTTTGTTTTTTGCATTTTGATAAGTCTGCAATTGTTCTGTTAAGTGTTCTTGCTCTAAGATACATCCTCGCGCGGATAATTTTTTTTATTTCCACATCGCAGTCAATGTCTTTGGCCAATTCAAGTAGATCTGTTTGGTAGCCTATACAAATTACTAAGCCTTCTCCGTTGAAGGATTTGAAGATGTTGCTCAAGTTCGTCAAGTCATTCAACATCTTTGGTGATGGCTTTTTCAAGCCAACTTCACTCAGGTGGTCTACCAATGAATACGATGCGACATTTTCTTCGACTGAAATTTAGTTTCTTAGTTTATGGCGTATGTTTCCGGCCATATTTCCTAGGCCATCGATCTCTAACTGGCAAAATCTTCATCATCTTTGTTGCCATCAGTATTATCCTCTCCTGGTTTCCAAGCAATGCTTTAAAATATAGTACCCAAAAAGACATTTCAGAATATTTGTTTGTATAAGCAAAAGCAATGTCTTCAAACCGGTCAATGGCGCTTCCAAATCTGGGGTATCGTCAAAGCTTACATTTGCTGCATTCGAAATAACACCCTCGTTGTGTCCTTAAATCTGAGACCTTCATCTAAAGCGGAATTATTCTCTATCAGGATGATCATGGGCCTACCTTGCCTTGATTCAATCTGCACGACAACTCAATCAGTAGATCTATAAATTAATAAAAAGAGAGAACAAAAAATAAAAAAAAGTTTAAAAAACGTAAAAGTTAAAAAATTCAAAAGGATAGCATGCTAATGCATTTGTTAAGTTTTATTGTTAGCAGTTTCAGTTTCTCTGGAGAATTTGACTTTTTTATATTATCTATATTAGTATTAAAAGGATGAAGGACTATGTATAGATCACGAATCGGTGAAATCAAGATTACGACAATTCTTATGTTGTCTTATTTTGCTCACGTCATCTGAGAATAACAAATTTGAAAGCCATAGAAATTATTGAGTTTGTAATTTGACTTAATACCTGTAAGACATAAGGTCTTTGAAGTGCAAACTTTTTTTTTGTTTTTTGCATTTTGATAAGTCTGCAATTGTTCTGTTAAGTGTTCTTGCTCTAAGATACATCCTCGCGCGGATAATTTTTTTTATTTCCACATCGCAGTCAATGTCTTTGGCCAATTCAAGTAGATCTGTTTGGTAGCCTATACAAATTACTAAGCCTTCTCCGTTGAAGGATTTGAAGATGTTGCTCAAGTTCGTCAAGTCATTCAACATCTTTGGTGATGGCTTTGTCAAACCAACTTCACTCAGGTGGTCTACCAATGAATACGATGCGATATTTTCTTCGACTGAAATTTAGTTTCTTAGTTTATGGCGTATGTTTCCGGCCATATTTCCTAGGCCATCGATCTCTAACTGGCAAAATCTTCATCATCTTTGTTGCCATCAGTATTATCCTCTTCTGGTTTCCAAGCAATGCTTTAAAATATAGTACCCAAAAAGACATTTCAGATTATTTGTTTGTATAAGCAAAAGCAATGTCTTCAAATCGGTCAATGGCGCTTCCAAATCTGGGGTATCGTCAAAGCTTTCATTTGCTGCATTCGAAATAACACCCTCGTTGTGTCCTTAAATCTGAGACCTTCATCTAAAGCGGAATTATTCTCTATCAGGATGATCATGGGCCTACCTTGCCTTGATTCAATCTGCACGACAACTCAATCAGTAGATCTATAAATTAATAAAAAGAGAGAACAAAAAATTAAAAAAATTTTAAAAAACGTAAAAGTTAAAAAATTCAAAAGGATAGCATGCTAATGCATTTGTTAAGTTTTATTGTTAGCAGTTTCAGTTTCTCTGGAGAATTTGACTTTTTTATATTATCTATATTAGTATTAAAAGGATGAAGGACTATGTATAGATCACGAATCGGTGAAATCAAGATTACGACAATTCTTATTTTGTCTTATTTTGCTTACGTCATCTGAGAATAACAAATTTGAAAGCCATAGAAATTATTGAGCTTGTAATTTGACTTAATACCTGTAAGACATAAGGTCTTTGAAGTGCAAACTGTATTTTTGTTTTTTGCATTTTGATAAGTCTGCAATTGTTCTGTTAAGTGTTCTTGCTCTAAGATACATCCTCGCGCGGATAATTTTTTTTATTTCCACATCGCAGTCAATGTCTTTGGCCAATTCAAGTAGATCTGTTTGGTAGCCTATACAAATTACTAAGCCTTCTCCGTTGAAGGATTTGAAGATGTTGCTCAAGTTCGTCAAGTCATTCAACATCTTTGGTGATGGCTTTGTCAAACCAACTTCACTCAGGTGGTCTACCAATGAATACGATGCGATATTTTCTTCGACTGAAATTTAGTTTCTTAGTTTATGGCGTATGTTTCCGGCCATATTTCCTAGGCCATCGATCTCTAACTGGCAAAATCTTCATCATCTTTGTTGCCATAAGTATTATCCTCTTCTGGTTTCCAAGCAATGCTTTAAAATATAGTACCCAAAAAGACATTTCAGATTATTTGTTTGTATAAGCAAAAGCAATGTCTTCAAACCGGTCAATGGCGCTTCCAAATCTGGGGTATCGTCAAAGCTTACATTTGCTGCATTCGAAATAACACCCTCGTTGTGTCCTTAAATCTGAGACCTTCATCTAAAGCGGAATTATTCTCTATCAGGATGATCATGGGCCTACCTTGCCTTGATTCAATCTGCACGACAACTCAATCAGTAGATCTATAAATTAATAAAAAGAGAGAACAAAAAATAAAAAAAGTTTAAAAAACGTAAAAGTTAAAAAATTCAAAAGGATAGCATGCTAATGCATTTGTTAAGTTTTATTGTTAGCAGTTTCAGTTTCTCTGGAGAATTTGACTTTTTTATATTATCTATATTAGTATTAAAAGGATGAAGGACTATGTATAGATCACGAATCGGTGAAATCAAGATTACGACAATTCTTATTTTGTCTTATTTTGCTTACGTCATCTGAGAATAACAAATTTGAAAGCCATAGAAATTATTGAGCTTGTAATTTGACTTAATACCTGTAAGACATAAGGTCTTTGAAGTGCAAACTGTATTTTTGTTTTTTGCATTTTGATAAGTCTGCAATTGTTCTGTTAAGTGTTCTTGCTCTAAGAAATATCCTCGCGCGGATAATTTTTTTTATTTCCACATCGCAGTCAATGTCTTTGGCCAATTCAAGTAGATCTGTTTGGTAGCCTATACAAATTACTAAGCCTTCTCCGTTGAAGGATTTGAAGATGTTGCTCAAGTTCGTCAAGTCATTCAACATCTTTGGTGATGGCTTTGTCAAGCCAACTTCACTCAGGTGGTCTACCAATGAATACGATGCGACATTTTCTTCGACTGAAATTTAGTTTCTTAGTTTATGGCGTATGTTTCCGGCCATATTTCCTAGGCCATCGATCTCTAACTGGCAAAATCTTCATCATCTTTGTTGCCATAAGTATTATCCTCTTCTGGTTTCCAAGCAATGCTTTAAAATATAGTACCCAAAAAGACATTTCAGATTATTTGTTTGTATAAGCAAAAGCAATGTCTTCAAACCGGTCAATGGCGCTTCCAAATCTGGGGTATCGTCAAAGCTTACATTTGCTGCATTCGAAATAACACCCTCATTGTGTCCTTAAATCTGAGACCTTCATCTAAAGCGGAATTATTCTCTATCAGGATGATCATGGGCCTACCTTGCCTTGATTCAATCTGCACGACAACTCAATCAGTAGATCTATAAATTAATAAAAAGAGAGAACAAAAAATAAAAAAAAGTTTGAAAAACGTAAAAGTTAAAAAATTCAAAAGGATAGCATGCTAATGCATTTGTTAAGTTTTATTGTTAGCAGTTTCAGTTTCTCTGGAGAATTTGACTTTTTTATATTATCTATATTAGTATTAAATGGATGAAGGACTATGTATAGATCACGAATCGGTGAAATCAAGATTACGACAATTCTTATTTTGTCTTATTTTGCTCACGTCATCTGAGAATAACAAATTTGAAAGCCATAGAAATTATTGAGTTTGTAATTTGACTTAATACCTGTAAGACATAAGGTCTTTGAAGTGCAAACTTTTTTTTTGTTTTTTGCATTTTGATAAGTCTGCAATTGTTCTGTTAAGTGTTCTTGCTCTAAGATACATCCTCGCGCGGATAATTTTTTTTATTTCCACATCGCAGTCAATGTCTTTGGCCAATTCAAGTAGATCTGTTTGGTAGCCTATACAAATTACTAAGCCTTCTCCGTTGAAGGATTTGAAGATGTTGCTCAAGTTCGTCAAGTCATTCAACATCTTTGGTGATGGCTTTGTCAAACCAACTTCACTCAGGTGGTCTACCAATGAATACGGTGCGATATTTTCTTCGACTGAAATTTAGTTTCTTAGTTTATGGCGTATGTTTCCGGCCATATTTCCTAGGCCATCGATCTCTAACTGGCAAAATCTTCATCATCTTTGTTGCCATCAGTATTATCCTCTTCTGGTTTCCAAGCAATGCTTTAAAATATAGTACCCAAAAAGACATTTCAGATTATTTGTTTGTATAAGCAAAAGCAATGTCTTCAAATCGGTCAATGGCGCTTCCAAATCTGGGGTATCGTCAAAGCTTTCATTTGCTGCATTCGAAATAACACCCTCGTTGTGTCCTTAAATCTGAGACCTTCATCTAAAGCGGAATTATTCTCTATCAGGATGATCATGGGCCTACCTTGCCTTGATTCAATCTGCACGACAACTCAATCAGTAGATCTATAAATTAATAAAAAGAGAGAACAAAAAATAAAAAAAAGTTTAAAAAACGTAAAAGTTAAAAAATTCAAAAGGATAGCATGCTAATGCATTTGTTAAGTTTTATTGTTAGCAGTTTCAGTTTCTCTGGAGAATTTGACTTTTTTATATTATCTATATTAGTATTAAAAGGATGAAGGACTATGTATAGATCACGAATCGGTGAAATCAAGATTACGACAATTCTTATTTTGTCTTATTTTGCTTACGTCATCTGAGAATAAGAAATTTGAAAGCCATAGAAATTATTGAGTTTGTAATTTGACTTAATACCTGTAAGACATAAGGTCTTTGAAGTGCAAACTTTTTTTTTGTTTTTTGCATTTTGATAAGTCTGCAATTGTTCTGTTAAGTGTTCTTGCTCTAAGATACATCCTCGCGCGGATAATTTTTTTTATTTCCACATCGCAGTCAATGTCTTTGGCCAATTCAAGTAGATCTGTTTGGTAGCCTATACAAATTACTAAGCCTTCTCCGTTGAAGGATTTGAAGATGTTGCTCAAGTTCGTCAAGTCATTCAACATCTTTGGTGATGGCTTTGTCAAGCCAACTTCACTCAGGTGGTCTACCAATGAATACGATGCGACATTTTCTTCGACTGAAATTTAGTTTCTTAGTTTATGGCGTATGTTTCCGGCCATATTTCCTAGGCCATCGATCTCTAACTGGCAAAATCTTCATCATCTTTGTTGCCATAAGTATTATCCTCTTCTGGTTTCCAAGCAATGCTTTAAAATATAGTACCCAAAAAGACATTTCAGATTATTTGTTTGTATAAGCAAAAGCAATGTCTTCAAACCGGTCAATGGCGCTTCCAAATCTGGGGTATCGTCAAAGCTTACATTTGCTGCATTCGAAATAACACCCTCGTTGTGTCCTTAAATCTGAGACCTTCATCTAAAGCGGAATTATTCTCTATCAGGATGATCATGGGCCTACCTTGCCTTGATTCAATCTGCACGACAACTCAATCAGTAGATCTATAAATTAATAAAAAGAGAGAACAAAAAATAAAAAAAAGTTTAAAAAACGTAAAAGTTAAAAAATTCAAAAGGATAGCATGCTAATGCATTTGTTAAGTTTTATTGTTAGCAGTTTCAGTTTCTCTGGAGAATTTGACTTTTTTATATTATCTATATTAGTATTAAAAGGATGAAGGACTATGTATAGATCACGAATCGGTGAAATCAAGATTACGACAATTCTTATTTTGTCTTATTTTGCTTACGTCATCTGAGAATAACAAATTTGAAAGCCATAGAAATTATTGAGTTTGTAATTTGACTTAATACCTGTAAGACATAAGGTCTTTGAAGTGCAAACTTTTTTTTTGTTTTTTGCATTTTGATAAGTCTGCAATTGTTCTGTTAAGTGTTCTTGCTCTAAGATACATCCTCGCGCGGATAATTTTTTTTATTTCCACATCGCAGTCAATGTCTTTGGCCAATTCAAGTAGATCTGTTTGGTAGCCTATACAAATTACTAAGCCTTCTCCGTTGAAGGATTTGAAGATGTTGCTCAAGTTCGTCAAGTCATTCAACATCTTTGGTGATGGCTTTGTCAAACCAACTTCACTCAGGTGGTCTACCAATGAATACGATGCGATATTTTCTTCGACTGAAATTTAGTTTCTTAGTTTATGGCGTATGTTTCCGGCCATATTTCCTAGGCCATCGATCTCTAACTGGCAAAATCTTCATCATCTTTGTTGCCATCAGTATTATCCTCTTCTGGTTTCCAAGCAATGCTTTAAAATATAGTACCCAAAAAGACATTTCAGATTATTTGTTTGTATAAGCAAAAGCAATGTCTTCAAATCGGTCAATGGCGCTTCCAAATCTGGGGTATCGTCAAAGCTTTCATTTGCTGCATTCGAAATAACACCCTCGTTGTGTCCTTAAATCTGAGACCTTCATCTAAAGCGGAATTATTCTCTATCAGGATGATCATGGGCCTACCTTGCCTTGATTCAATCTGCACGACAACTCAATCAGTAGATCTATAAATTAATAAAAAGAGAGAACAAAAAATAAAAAAAAGTTTAAAAAACGTAAAAGTTAAAAAATTCAAAAGGATAGCATGCTAATGCATTTGTTAAGTTTTATTGTTAGCAGTTTCAGTTTCTCTGGAGAATTTGACTTTTTTATATTATCTATATTAGTATTAAAAGGATGAAGGACTATGTATAGATCACGAATCGGTGAAATCAAGATTACGACAATTCTTATTTTGTCTTATTTTGCTTACGTCATCTGAGAATAAGAAATTTGAAAGCCATAGAAATTATTGAGTTTGTAATTTGACTTAATACCTGTAAGACATAAGGTCTTTGAAGTGCAAACTTTTTTTTTGTTTTTTGCATTTTGATAAGTCTGCAATTGTTCTGTTAAGTGTTCTTGCTCTAAGATACATCCTCGCGCGGATAATTTTTTTTATTTCCACATCGCAGTCAATGTGTTTGGCCAATTCAAGTAGATCTGTTTGGTAGCCTATACAAATTACTAAGCCTTCTCCGTTGAAGGATTTGAAGATGTTGCTCAAGTTCGTCAAGTCATTCAACATCTTTGGTGATGGCTTTGTCAAGCCAACTTCACTCAGGTGGTCTACCAATGAATACGATGCGACATTTTCTTCGACTGAAATTTAGTTTCTTAGTTTATGGCGTATGTTTCCGACCATATTTCCTAGGCCATCGATCTCTAACTGGCAAAATCTTCATCATCTTTGTTGCCATCAGTATTATCCTCTCCTGGTTTCCAAGCAATGCTTTAAAATATAGTACCCAAAAAGACATTTCAGAATATTTGTTTGTATAAGCAAAAGCAATGTCTTCAAACCGGTCAATGGCGCTTCCAAATCTGGGGTATCGTCAAAGCTTACATTTGCTGCATTCGAAATAACACCCTCGTTGTGTCCTTAAATCTGAGACCTTCATCTAAAGCGGAATTATTCTCTATCAGGATGATCATGGGCCTACCTTGCCTTGATTCAATCTGCACGACAACTCAATCAGTAGATCTATAAATTAATAAAAAGAGAGAACAAAAAATAAAAAAAAGTTTAAAAAACGTAAAAGTTAAAAAATTCAAAAGGATAGCATGCTAATGCATTTGTTAAGTTTTATTGTTAGCAGTTTCAGTTTCTCTGGAGAATTTGACTTTTTTATATTATCTATATTAGTATTAAAAGGATGAAGGACTATGTATAGATCACGAATCGGTGAAATCAAGATTACGACAATTCTTATTTTGTCTTATTTTGCTCACGTCATCTGAGAATAACAAATTTGAAAGCCATAGAAATTATTGAGTTTGTAATTTGACTTAATACCTGTAAGACATAAGGTCTTTGAAGTGCAAACTTTTTTTTTGTTTTTTGCATTTTGATAAGTCTGCAATTGTTCTGTTAAGTGTTCTTGCTCTAAGATACATCCTCGCGCGGATAATTTTTTTTATTTCCACATCGCAGTCAATGTCTTTGGCCAATTCAAGTAGATCTGTTTGGTAGCCTATACAAATTACTAAGCCTTCTCCGTTGAAGGATTTGAAGATGTTGCTCAAGTTCGTCAAGTCATTCAACATCTTTGGTGATGGCTTTGTCAAACCAACTTCACTCAGGTGGTCTACCAATGAATACGATGCGATATTTTCTTCGACTGAAATTTAGTTTCTTAGTTTATGGCGTATGTTTCCGGCCATATTTCCTAGGCCATCGATCTCTAACTGGCAAAATCTTCATCATCTTTGTTGCCATCAGTATTATCCTCTTCTGGTTTCCAAGCAATGCTTTAAAATATAGTACCCAAAAAGACATTTCAGATTATTTGTTTGTATAAGCAAAAGCAATGTCTTCAAATCGGTCAATGGCGCTTCCAAATCTGGGGTATCGTCAAAGCTTTCATTTGCTGCATTCGAAATAACACCCTCGTTGTGTCCTTAAATCTGAGACCTTCATCTAAAGCGGAATTATTCTCTATCAGGATGATCATGGGCCTACCTTGCCTTGATTCAATCTGCACGACAACTCAATCAGTAGATCTATAAATTAATAAAAAGAGAGAACAAAAAATTAAAAAAATTTTAAAAAACGTAAAAGTTAAAAAATTCAAAAAGATAGCATGCTAATGCATTTGTTAAGTTTTATTGTTAGCAGTTTCAGTTTCTCTGGAGAATTTGACTTTTTTATATTATCTATATTAGTATTAAAAGGATGAAGGACTATGTATAGATCACGAATCGGTGAAATCAAGATTACGACAATTCTTATTTTGTCTTATTTTGCTCACGTCATCTGAGAATAACAAATTTGAAAGCCATAGAAATTATTGAGTTTGTAATTTGACTTAATACCTGTAAGACATAAGGTCTTTGAAGTGCAAACTTTTTTTTTGTTTTTTGCATTTTGATAAGTCTGCAATTGTTCTGTTAAGTGTTCTTGCTCTAAGATACATCCTCGCGCGGATAATTTTTTTTATTTCCACATCGCAGTCAATGTCTTTGGCCAATTCAAGTAGATCTGTTTGGTAGCCTATACAAATTACTAAGCCTTCTCCGTTGAAGGATTTGAAGATGTTGCTCAAGTTCGTCAAGTCATTCAACATCTTTGGTGATGGCTTTGTCAAGCCAACTTCACTCAGGTGGTCTACCAATGAATACGATGCGACATTTTCTTCGACTGAAATTTAGTTTCTTAGTTTATGGCGTATGTTTCCGGCCATATTTCCTAGGCCATCGATCTCTAACTGGCAAAATCTTCATCATCTTTGTTGCCATAAGTATTATCCTCTTCTGGTTTCCAAGCAATGCTTTAAAATATAGTACCCAAAAAGACATTTCAGATTATTTGTTTGTATAAGCAAAAGCAATGTCTTCAAACCGGTCAATGGCGCTTCCAAATCTGGGGTATCGTCAAAGCTTACATTTGCTGCATTCGAAATAACACCCTCGTTGTGTCCTTAAATCTGAGACCTTCATCTAAAGCGGAATTATTCTCTATCAGGATGATCATGGGCCTACCTTGCCTTGATTCAATCTGCACGACAACTCAATCAGTAGATCTATAAATTAATAAAAAGAGAGAACAAAAAATAAAAAAAAGTTTAAAAAACGTAAAAGTTAAAAAATTCAAAAGTATAGCATGCTAATGCATTTGTTAAGTTTTATTGTTAGCAGTTTCAGTTTCTCTGGAGAATTTGACTTTTTTATATTATCTATATTAGTATTAAAAGGATGAAGGACTATGTATAGATCACGAATCGGTGAAATCAAGATTACGACAATTCTTATTTTGTCTTATTTTGCTTACGTCATCTGAGAATAACAAATTTGAAAGCCATAGAAATTATTGAGCTTGTAATTTGACTTAATACCTGTAAGACATAAGGTCTTTGAAGTGCAAACTGTATTTTTGTTTTTTGCATTTTGATAAGTCTGCAATTGTTCTGTTAAGTGTTCTTGCTCTAAGAAATATCCTCGCGCGGATAATTTTTTTTATTTCCACATCGCAGTCAATGTCTTTGGCCAATTCAAGTAGATCTGTTTGGTAGCCTATACAAATTACTAAGCCTTCTCCGTTGAAGGATTTGAAGATGTTGCTCAAGTTCGTCAAGTCATTCAACATCTTTGGTGATGGCTTTGTCAAGCCAACTTCACTCAGGTGGTCTACCAATGAATACGATGCGATATTTTCTTCGACTGAAATTTAGTTTCTTAGTTTATGGCGTATGTTTCCGGCCATATTTCCTAGGCCATCGATCTCTAACTGGCAAAATCTTCATCATCTTTGTTGCCATCAGTATTATCCTCTTCTGGTTTCCAAGCAATGCTTTAAAATATAGTACCCAAAAAGACATTTCAGATTATTTGTTTGTATAAGCAAAAGCAATGTTTTCAAATCGGTCAATGGCGCTTCCAAATCTGGGGTATCGTCAAAGCTTTCATTTGCTGCATTCGAAATAACACCCTCGTTGTGTCCTTAAATCTGAGACCTTCATCTAAAGCGGAATTATTCTCTATCAGGATGATCATGGGCCTACCTTGCCTTGATTCAATCTGCACGACAACTCAATCAGTAGATCTATAAATTAATAAAAAGAGAGAACAAAAAATTAAAAAAATTTTAAAAAACGTAAAAGTTAAAAAATTCAAAAGGATAGCATGCTAATGCATTTGTTAAGTTTTATTGTTAGCAGTTTCAGTTTCTCTGGAGAATTTGACTTTTTTATATTATCTATATTAGTATTAAAAGGATGAAGGACTATGTATAGATCACGAATCGGTGAAATCAAGATTACGACAATTCTTATTTTGTCTTATTTTGCTTACGTCATCTGAGAATAACAAATTTGAAAGCCATAGAAATTATTGAGCTTGTAATTTGACTTAATACCTGTAAGACATAAGGTCTTTGAAGTGCAAACTGTATTTTTGTTTTTTGCATTTTGATAAGTCTGCAATTGTTCTGTTAAGTGTTCTTGCTCTAAGAAATATCCTCGCGCGGATAATTTTTTTTATTTCCACATCGCAGTCAATGTCTTTGGCCAATTCAAGTAGATCTGTTTGGTAGCCTATACAAATTACTAAGCCTTCTCCGTTGAAGGATTTGAAGATGTTGCTCAAGTTCGTCAAGTCATTCAACATCTTTGGTGATGGCTTTGTCAAGCCAACTTCACTCAGGTGGTCTACCAATGAATACGATGCGACATTTTCTTCGACTGAAATTTAGTTTCTTAGTTTATGGCGTATGTTTCCGGCCATATTTCCTAGGCCATCGATCTCTAACTGGCAAAATCTTCATCATCTTTGTTGCCATAAGTATTATCCTCTTCTGGTTTCCAAGCAATGCTTTAAAATATAGTACCCAAAAAGACATTTCAGATTATTTGTTTGTATAAGCAAAAGCAATGTCTTCAAACCGGTCAATGGCGCTTCCAAATCTGGGGTATCGTCAAAGCTTACATTTGCTGCATTCGAAATAACACCCTCGTTGTGTCCTTAAATCTGAGACCTTCATCTAAAGCGGAATTATTCTCTATCAGGATGATCATGGGCCTACCTTGCCTTGATTCAATCTGCACGACAACTCAATCAGTAGATCTATAAATTAATAAAAAGAGAGAACAAAAAATAAAAAAAAGTTTAAAAAACGTAAAAGTTAAAAAATTCAAAAGGATAGCATGCTAATGCATTTGTTAAGTTTTATTGTTAGCAGTTTCAGTTTCTCTGGAGAATTTGACTTTTTTATATTATCTATATTAGTATTAAAAGGATGAAGGACTATGTATAGATCACGAATCGGTGAAATCAAGATTACGACAATTCTTATTTTGTCTTATTTTGCTCACGTCATCTGAGAATAACAAATTTGAAAGCCATAGAAATTATTGAGTTTGTAATTTGACTTAATACCTGTAAGACATAAGGTCTTTGAAGTGCAAACTTTTTTTTTGTTTTTTGCATTTTGATAAGTCTGCAATTGTTCTGTTAAGTGTTCTTGCTCTAAGATACATCCTCGCGCGGATAATTTTTTTTATTTCCACATCGCAGTCAATGTCTTTGGCCAATTCAAGTAGATCTGTTTGGTAGCCTATACAAATTACTAAGCCTTCTCCGTTGAAGGATTTGAAGATGTTGCTCAAGTTCGTCAAGTCATTCAACATCTTTGGTGATGGCTTTGTCAAGCCAACTTCACTCAGGTGGTCTACCAATGAATACGATGCGATATTTTCTTCGACTGAAATTTAGTTTCTTAGTTTATGGCGTATGTTTCCGGCCATATTTCCTAGGCCATCGATCTCTAACTGGCAAAATCTTCATCATCTTTGTTGCCATCAGTATTATCCTCTTCTGGTTTCCAAGCAATGCTTTAAAATATAGTACCCAAAAAGACATTTCAGATTATTTGTTTGTATAAGCAAAAGCAATGTTTTCAAATCGGTCAATGGCGCTTCCAAATCTGGGGTATCGTCAAAGCTTTCATTTGCTGCATTCGAAATAACACCCTCGTTGTGTCCTTAAATCTGAGACCTTCATCTAAAGCGGAATTATTCTCTATCAGGATGATCATGGGCCTACCTTGCCTTGATTCAATCTGCACGACAACTCAATCAGTAGATCTATAAATTAATAAAAAGAGAGAACAAAAAATTAAAAAAATTTTAAAAAACGTAAAAGTTAAAAAATTCAAAAAGATAGCATGCTAATGCATTTGTTAAGTTTTATTGTTAGCAGTTTCAGTTTCTCTGGAGAATTTGACTTTTTTATATTATCTATATTAGTATTAAAAGGATGAAGGACTATGTATAGATCACGAATCGGTGAAATCAAGATTACGACAATTCTTATTTTGTCTTATTTTGCTCACGTCATCTGAGAATAACAAATTTGAAAGCCATAGAAATTATTGAGTTTGTAATTTGACTTAATACCTGTAAGACATAAGGTCTTTGAAGTGCAAACTTTTTTTTTGTTTTTTGCATTTTGATAAGTCTGCAATTGTTCTGTTAAGTGTTCTTGCTCTAAGATACATCCTCGCGCGGATAATTTTTTTTATTTCCACATCGCAGTCAATGTCTTTGGCCAATTCAAGTAGATCTGTTTGGTAGCCTATACAAATTACTAAGCCTTCTCCGTTGAAGGATTTGAAGATGTTGCTCAAGTTCGTCAAGTCATTCAACATCTTTGGTGATGGCTTTGTCAAACCAACTTCACTCAGGTGGTCTACCAATGAATACGATGCGATATTTTCTTCGACTGAAATTTAGTTTCTTAGTTTATGGCGTATGTTTCCGGCCATATTTCCTAGGCCATCGATCTCTAACTGGCAAAATCTTCATCATCTTTGTTGCCATCAGTATTATCCTCTTCTGGTTTCCAAGCAATGCTTTAAAATATAGTACCCAAAAAGACATTTCAGATTATTTGTTTGTATAAGCAAAAGCAATGTCTTCAAATCGGTCAATGGCGCTTCCAAATCTGGGGTATCGTCAAAGCTTTCATTTGCTGCATTCGAAATAACACCCTCGTTGTGTCCTTAAATCTGAGACCTTCATCTAAAGCGGAATTATTCTCTATCAGGATGATCATGGGCCTACCTTGCCTTGATTCAATCTGCACGACAACTCAATCAGTAGATCTATAAATTAATAAAAAGAGAGAACAAAAAATTAAAAAAATTTTAAAAAACGTAAAAGTTAAAAAATTCAAAAGGATAGCATGCTAATGCATTTGTTAAGTTTTATTGTTAGCAGTTTCAGTTTCTCTGGAGAATTTGACTTTTTTATATTATCTATATTAGTATTAAAAGGATGAAGGACTATGTATAGATCACGAATCGGTGAAATCAAGATTACGACAATTCTTATTTTGTCTTATTTTGCTTACGTCATCTGAGAATAACAAATTTGAAAGCCATAGAAATTATTGAGCTTGTAATTTGACTTAATACCTGTAAGACATAAGGTCTTTGAAGTGCAAACTGTATTTTTGTTTTTTGCATTTTGATAAGTCTGCAATTGTTCTGTTAAGTGTTCTTGCTCTAAGAAATATCCTCGCGCGGATAATTTTTTTTATTTCCACATCGCAGTCAATGTCTTTGGCCAATTCAAGTAGATCTGTTTGGTAGCCTATACAAATTACTAAGCCTTCTCCGTTGAAGGATTTGAAGATGTTGCTCAAGTTCGTCAAGTCATTCAACATCTTTGGTGATGGCTTTGTCAAGCCAACTTCACTCAGGTGGTCTACCAATGAATACGATGCGATATTTTCTTCGACTGAAATTTAGTTTCTTAGTTTATGGCGTATGTTTCCGGCCATATTTCCTAGGCCATCGATCTCTAACTGGCAAAATCTTCATCATCTTTGTTGCCATCAGTATTATCCTCTTCTGGTTTCCAAGCAATGCTTTAAAATATAGTACCCAAAAAGACATTTCAGATTATTTGTTTGTATAAGCAAAAGCAATGTCTTCAAATCGGTCAATGGCGCTTCCAAATCTGGGGTATCGTCAAAGCTTTCATTTGCTGCATTCGAAATAACACCCTCGTTGTGTCCTTAAATCTGAGACCTTCATCTAAAGCGGAATTATTCTCTATCAGGATGATCATGGGCCTACCTTGCCTTGATTCAATCTGCACGACAACTCAATCAGTAGATCTATAAATTAATAAAAAGAGAGAACAAAAAATTAAAAAAATTTTAAAAAACGTAAAAGTTAAAAAATTCAAAAAGATAGCATGCTAATGCATTTGTTAAGTTTTATTGTTAGCAGTTTCAGTTTCTCTGGAGAATTTGACTTTTTTATATTATCTATATTAGTATTAAAAGGATGAAGGACTATGTATAGATCACGAATCGGTGAAATCAAGATTACGACAATTCTTATTTTGTCTTATTTTGCTCACGTCATCTGAGAATAACAAATTTGAAAGCCATAGAAATTATTGAGTTTGTAATTTGACTTAATACCTGTAAGACATAAGGTCTTTGAAGTGCAAACTTTTTTTTTGTTTTTTGCATTTTGATAAGTCTGCAATTGTTCTGTTAAGTGTTCTTGCTCTAAGATACATCCTCGCGCGGATAATTTTTTTTATTTCCACATCGCAGTCAATGTCTTTGGCCAATTCAAGTAGATCTGTTTGGTAGCCTATACAAATTACTAAGCCTTCTCCGTTGAAGGATTTGAAGATGTTGCTCAAGTTCGTCAAGTCATTCAACATCTTTGGTGATGGCTTTGTCAAACCAACTTCACTCAGGTGGTCTACCAATGAATACGATGCGATATTTTCTTCGACTGAAATTTAGTTTCTTAGTTTATGGCGTATGTTTCCGGCCATATTTCCTAGGCCATCGATCTCTAACTGGCAAAATCTTCATCATCTTTGTTGCCATCAGTATTATCCTCTTCTGGTTTCCAAGCAATGCTTTAAAATATAGTACCCAAAAAGACATTTCAGATTATTTGTTTGTATAAGCAAAAGCAATGTCTTCAAATCGGTCAATGGCGCTTCCAAATCTGGGGTATCGTCAAAGCTTTCATTTGCTGCATTCGAAATAACACCCTCGTTGTGTCCTTAAATCTGAGACCTTCATCTAAAGCGGAATTATTCTCTATCAGGATGATCATGGGCCTACCTTGCCTTGATTCAATCTGCACGACAACTCAATCAGTAGATCTATAAATTAATAAAAAGAGAGAACAAAAAATTAAAAAAATTTTAAAAAACGTAAAAGTTAAAAAATTCAAAAGGATAGCATGCTAATGCATTTGTTAAGTTTTATTGTTAGCAGTTTCAGTTTCTCTGGAGAATTTGACTTTTTTATATTATCTATATTAGTATTAAAAGGATGAAGGACTATGTATAGATCACGAATCGGTGAAATCAAGATTACGACAATTCTTATTTTGTCTTATTTTGCTTACGTCATCTGAGAATAACAAATTTGAAAGCCATAGAAATTATTGAGCTTGTAATTTGACTTAATACCTGTAAGACATAAGGTCTTTGAAGTGCAAACTGTATTTTTGTTTTTTGCATTTTGATAAGTCTGCAATTGTTCTGTTAAGTGTTCTTGCTCTAAGAAATATCCTCGCGCGGATAATTTTTTTTATTTCCACATCGCAGTCAATGTCTTTGGCCAATTCAAGTAGATCTGTTTGGTAGCCTATACAAATTACTAAGCCTTCTCCGTTGAAGGATTTGAAGATGTTGCTCAAGTTCGTCAAGTCATTCAACATCTTTGGTGATGGCTTTGTCAAGCCAACTTCACTCAGGTGGTCTACCAATGAATACGATGCGACATTTTCTTCGACTGAAATTTAGTTTCTTAGTTTATGGCGTATGTTTCCGGCCATATTTCCTAGGCCATCGATCTCTAACTGGCAAAATCTTCATCATCTTTGTTGCCATAAGTATTATCCTCTTCTGGTTTCCAAGCAATGCTTTAAAATATAGTACCCAAAAAGACATTTCAGATTATTTGTTTGTATAAGCAAAAGCAATGTCTTCAAACCGGTCAATGGCGCTTCCAAATCTGGGGTATCGTCAAAGCTTACATTTGCTGCATTCGAAATAACACCCTCGTTGTGTCCTTAAATCTGAGACCTTCATCTAAAGCGGAATTATTCTCTATCAGGATGATCATGGGCCTACCTTGCCTTGATTCAATCTGCACGACAACTCAATCAGTAGATCTATAAATTAATAAAAAGAGAGAACAAAAAATAAAAAAAAGTTTAAAAAACGTAAAAGTTAAAAAATTCAAAAGTATAGCATGCTAATGCATTTGTTAAGTTTTATTGTTAGCAGTTTCAGTTTCTCTGGAGAATTTGACTTTTTTATATTATCTATATTAGTATTAAAAGGATGAAGGACTATGTATAGATCACGAATCGGTGAAATCAAGATTACGACAATTCTTATTTTGTCTTATTTTGCTTACGTCATCTGAGAATAACAAATTTGAAAGCCATAGAAATTATTGAGCTTGTAATTTGACTTAATACCTGTAAGACATAAGGTCTTTGAAGTGCAAACTGTATTTTTGTTTTTTGCATTTTGATAAGTCTGCAATTGTTCTGTTAAGTGTTCTTGCTCTAAGAAATATCCTCGCGCGGATAATTTTTTTTATTTCCACATCGCAGTCAATGTCTTTGGCCAATTCAAGTAGATCTGTTTGGTAGCCTATACAAATTACTAAGCCTTCTCCGTTGAAGGATTTGAAGATGTTGCTCAAGTTCGTCAAGTCATTCAACATCTTTGGTGATGGCTTTGTCAAGCCAACTTCACTCAGGTGGTCTACCAATGAATACGATGCGATATTTTCTTCGACTGAAATTTAGTTTCTTAGTTTATGGCGTATGTTTCCGGCCATATTTCCTAGGCCATCGATCTCTAACTGGCAAAATCTTCATCATCTTTGTTGCCATCAGTATTATCCTCTTCTGGTTTCCAAGCAATGCTTTAAAATATAGTACCCAAAAAGACATTTCAGATTATTTGTTTGTATAAGCAAAAGCAATGTTTTCAAATCGGTCAATGGCGCTTCCAAATCTGGGGTATCGTCAAAGCTTTCATTTGCTGCATTCGAAATAACACCCTCGTTGTGTCCTTAAATCTGAGACCTTCATCTAAAGCGGAATTATTCTCTATCAGGATGATCATGGGCCTACCTTGCCTTGATTCAATCTGCACGACAACTCAATCAGTAGATCTATAAATTAATAAAAAGAGAGAACAAAAAATTAAAAAAATTTTAAAAAACGTAAAAGTTAAAAAATTCAAAAAGATAGCATGCTAATGCATTTGTTAAGTTTTATTGTTAGCAGTTTCAGTTTCTCTGGAGAATTTGACTTTTTTATATTATCTATATTAGTATTAAAAGGATGAAGGACTATGTATAGATCACGAATCGGTGAAATCAAGATTACGACAATTCTTATTTTGTCTTATTTTGCTCACGTCATCTGAGAATAACAAATTTGAAAGCCATAGAAATTATTGAGTTTGTAATTTGACTTAATACCTGTAAGACATAAGGTCTTTGAAGTGCAAACTTTTTTTTTGTTTTTTGCATTTTGATAAGTCTGCAATTGTTCTGTTAAGTGTTCTTGCTCTAAGATACATCCTCGCGCGGATAATTTTTTTTATTTCCACATCGCAGTCAATGTCTTTGGCCAATTCAAGTAGATCTGTTTGGTAGCCTATACAAATTACTAAGCCTTCTCCGTTGAAGGATTTGAAGATGTTGCTCAAGTTCGTCAAGTCATTCAACATCTTTGGTGATGGCTTTGTCAAACCAACTTCACTCAGGTGGTCTACCAATGAATACGATGCGATATTTTCTTCGACTGAAATTTAGTTTCTTAGTTTATGGCGTATGTTTCCGGCCATATTTCCTAGGCCATCGATCTCTAACTGGCAAAATCTTCATCATCTTTGTTGCCATCAGTATTATCCTCTTCTGGTTTCCAAGCAATGCTTTAAAATATAGTACCCAAAAAGACATTTCAGATTATTTGTTTGTATAAGCAAAAGCAATGTCTTCAAATCGGTCAATGGCGCTTCCAAATCTGGGGTATCGTCAAAGCTTTCATTTGCTGCATTCGAAATAACACCCTCGTTGTGTCCTTAAATTTGAGACCTTCATCTAAAGCGGAATTATTCTCTATCAGGATGATCATGGGCCTACCTTGCCTTGATTCAATCTGCACGACAACTCAATCAGTAGATCTATAAATTAATAAAAAGAGAGAACAAAAAATTAAAAAAATTTTAAAAAACGTAAAAGTTAAAAAATTCAAAAGGATAGCATGCTAATGCATTTGTTAAGTTTTATTGTTAGCAGTTTCAGTTTCTCTGGAGAATTTGACTTTTTTATATTATCTATATTAGTATTAAAAGGATGAAGGACTATGTATAGATCACGAATCGGTGAAATCAAGATTACGACAATTCTTATTTTGTCTTATTTTGCTTACGTCATCTGAGAATAACAAATTTGAAAGCCATAGAAATTATTGAGCTTGTAATTTGACTTAATACCTGTAAGACATAAGGTCTTTGAAGTGCAAACTGTATTTTTGTTTTTTGCATTTTGATAAGTCTGCAATTGTTCTGTTAAGTGTTCTTGCTCTAAGAAATATCCTCGCGCGGATAATTTTTTTTATTTCCACATCGCAGTCAATGTCTTTGGCCAATTCAAGTAGATCTGTTTGGTAGCCTATACAAATTACTAAGCCTTCTCCGTTGAAGGATTTGAAGATGTTGCTCAAGTTCGTCAAGTCATTCAACATCTTTGGTGATGGCTTTGTCAAGCCAACTTCACTCAGGTGGTCTACCAATGAATACGATGCGACATTTTCTTCGACTGAAATTTAGTTTCTTAGTTTATGGCGTATGTTTCCGGCCATATTTCCTAGGCCATCGATCTCTAACTGGCAAAATCTTCATCATCTTTGTTGCCATAAGTATTATCCTCTTCTGGTTTCCAAGCAATGCTTTAAAATATAGTACCCAAAAAGACATTTCAGATTATTTGTTTGTATAAGCAAAAGCAATGTCTTCAAACCGGTCAATGGCGCTTCCAAATCTGGGGTATCGTCAAAGCTTACATTTGCTGCATTCGAAATAACACCCTCGTTGTGTCCTTAAATCTGAGACCTTCATCTAAAGCGGAATTATTCTCTATCAGGATGATCATGGGCCTACCTTGCCTTGATTCAATCTGCACGACAACTCAATCAGTAGATCTATAAATTAATAAAAAGAGAGAACAAAAAATAAAAAAAAGTTTAAAAAACGTAAAAGTTAAAAAATTCAAAAGTATAGCATGCTAATGCATTTGTTAAGTTTTATTGTTAGCAGTTTCAGTTTCTCTGGAGAATTTGACTTTTTTATATTATCTATATTAGTATTAAAAGGATGAAGGACTATGTATAGATCACGAATCGGTGAAATCAAGATTACGACAATTCTTATTTTGTCTTATTTTGCTTACGTCATCTGAGAATAACAAATTTGAAAGCCATAGAAATTATTGAGCTTGTAATTTGACTTAATACCTGTAAGACATAAGGTCTTTGAAGTGCAAACTGTATTTTTGTTTTTTGCATTTTGATAAGTCTGCAATTGTTCTGTTAAGTGTTCTTGCTCTAAGAAATATCCTCGCGCGGATAATTTTTTTTATTTCCACATCGCAGTCAATGTCTTTGGCCAATTCAAGTAGATCTGTTTGGTAGCCTATACAAATTACTAAGCCTTCTCCGTTGAAGGATTTGAAGATGTTGCTCAAGTTCGTCAAGTCATTCAACATCTTTGGTGATGGCTTTGTCAAGCCAACTTCACTCAGGTGGTCTACCAATGAATACGATGCGACATTTTCTTCGACTGAAATTTAGTTTCTTAGTTTATGGCGTATGTTTCCGGCCATATTTCCTAGGCCATCGATCTCTAACTGGCAAAATCTTCATCATCTTTGTTGCCATAAGTATTATCCTCTTCTGGTTTCCAAGCAATGCTTTAAAATATAGTACCCAAAAAGACATTTCAGATTATTTGTTTGTATAAGCAAAAGCAATGTCTTCAAACCGGTCAATGGCGCTTCCAAATCTGGGGTATCGTCAAAGCTTACATTTGCTGCATTCGAAATAACACCCTCGTTGTGTCCTTAAATCTGAGACCTTCATCTAAAGCGGAATTATTCTCTATCAGGATGATCATGGGCCTACCTTGCCTTGATTCAATCTGCACGACAACTCAATCAGTAGATCTATAAATTAATAAAAAGAGAGAACAAAAAATAAAAAAAAGTTTAAAAAACGTAAAAGTTAAAAAATTCAAAAGTATAGCATGCTAATGCATTTGTTAAGTTTTATTGTTAGCAGTTTCAGTTTCTCTGGAGAATTTGACTTTTTTATATTATCTATATTAGTATTAAAAGGATGAAGGACTATGTATAGATCACGAATCGGTGAAATCAAGATTACGACAATTCTTATTTTGTCTTATTTTGCTTACGTCATCTGAGAATAACAAATTTGAAAGCCATAGAAATTATTGAGCTTGTAATTTGACTTAATACCTGTAAGACATAAGGTCTTTGAAGTGCAAACTGTATTTTTGTTTTTTGCATTTTGATAAGTCTGCAATTGTTCTGTTAAGTGTTCTTGCTCTAAGAAATATCCTCGCGCGGATAATTTTTTTTATTTCCACATCGCAGTCAATGTCTTTGGCCAATTCAAGTAGATCTGTTTGGTAGCCTATACAAATTACTAAGCCTTCTCCGTTGAAGGATTTGAAGATGTTGCTCAAGTTCGTCAAGTCATTCAACATCTTTGGTGATGGCTTTGTCAAGCCAACTTCACTCAGGTGGTCTACCAATGAATACGATGCGACATTTTCTTCGACTGAAATTTAGTTTCTTAGTTTATGGCGTATGTTTCCGGCCATATTTCCTAGGCCATCGATCTCTAACTGGCAAAATCTTCATCATCTTTGTTGCCATAAGTATTATCCTCTTCTGGTTTCCAAGCAATGCTTTAAAATATAGTACCCAAAAAGACATTTCAGATTATTTGTTTGTATAAGCAAAAGCAATGTCTTCAAACCGGTCAATGGCGCTTCCAAATCTGGGGTATCGTCAAAGCTTACATTTGCTGCATTCGAAATAACACCCTCGTTGTGTCCTTAAATCTGAGACCTTCATCTAAAGCGGAATTATTCTCTATCAGGATGATCATGGGCCTACCTTGCCTTGATTCAATCTGCACGACAACTCAATCAGTAGATCTATAAATTAATAAAAAGAGAGAACAAAAAATAAAAAAAAGTTTAAAAAACGTAAAAGTTAAAAAATTCAAAAGTATAGCATGCTAATGCATTTGTTAAGTTTTATTGTTAGCAGTTTCAGTTTCTCTGGAGAATTTGACTTTTTTATATTATCTATATTAGTATTAAAAGGATGAAGGACTATGTATAGATCACGAATCGGTGAAATCAAGATTACGACAATTCTTATTTTGTCTTATTTTGCTTACGTCATCTGAGAATAACAAATTTGAAAGCCATAGAAATTATTGAGCTTGTAATTTGACTTAATACCTGTAAGACATAAGGTCTTTGAAGTGCAAACTGTATTTTTGTTTTTTGCATTTTGATAAGTCTGCAATTGTTCTGTTAAGTGTTCTTGCTCTAAGAAATATCCTCGCGCGGATAATTTTTTTTATTTCCACATCGCAGTCAATGTCTTTGGCCAATTCAAGTAGATCTGTTTGGTAGCCTATACAAATTACTAAGCCTTCTCCGTTGAAGGATTTGAAGATGTTGCTCAAGTTCGTCAAGTCATTCAACATCTTTGGTGATGGCTTTGTCAAGCCAACTTCACTCAGGTGGTCTACCAATGAATACGATGCGACATTTTCTTCGACTGAAATTTAGTTTCTTAGTTTATGGCGTATGTTTCCGGCCATATTTCCTAGGCCATCGATCTCTAACTGGCAAAATCTTCATCATCTTTGTTGCCATAAGTATTATCCTCTTCTGGTTTCCAAGCAATGCTTTAAAATATAGTACCCAAAAAGACATTTCAGATTATTTGTTTGTATAAGCAAAAGCAATGTCTTCAAACCGGTCAATGGCGCTTCCAAATCTGGGGTATCGTCAAAGCTTACATTTGCTGCATTCGAAATAACACCCTCGTTGTGTCCTTAAATCTGAGACCTTCATCTAAAGCGGAATTATTCTCTATCAGGATGATCATGGGCCTACCTTGCCTTGATTCAATCTGCACGACAACTCAATCAGTAGATCTATAAATTAATAAAAAGAGAGAACAAAAAATAAAAAAAAGTTTAAAAAACGTAAAAGTTAAAAAATTCAAAAGTATAGCATGCTAATGCATTTGTTAAGTTTTATTGTTAGCAGTTTCAGTTTCTCTGGAGAATTTGACTTTTTTATATTATCTATATTAGTATTAAAAGGATGAAGGACTATGTATAGATCACGAATCGGTGAAATCAAGATTACGACAATTCTTATTTTGTCTTATTTTGCTTACGTCATCTGAGAATAACAAATTTGAAAGCCATAGAAATTATTGAGCTTGTAATTTGACTTAATACCTGTAAGACATAAGGTCTTTGAAGTGCAAACTGTATTTTTGTTTTTTGCATTTTGATAAGTCTGCAATTGTTCTGTTAAGTGTTCTTGCTCTAAGAAATATCCTCGCGCGGATAATTTTTTTTATTTCCACATCGCAGTCAATGTCTTTGGCCAATTCAAGTAGATCTGTTTGGTAGCCTATACAAATTACTAAGCCTTCTCCGTTGAAGGATTTGAAGATGTTGCTCAAGTTCGTCAAGTCATTCAACATCTTTGGTGATGGCTTTGTCAAGCCAACTTCACTCAGGTGGTCTACCAATGAATACGATGCGACATTTTCTTCGACTGAAATTTAGTTTCTTAGTTTATGGCGTATGTTTCCGGCCATATTTCCTAGGCCATCGATCTCTAACTGGCAAAATCTTCATCATCTTTGTTGCCATAAGTATTATCCTCTTCTGGTTTCCAAGCAATGCTTTAAAATATAGTACCCAAAAAGACATTTCAGATTATTTGTTTGTATAAGCAAAAGCAATGTCTTCAAACCGGTCAATGGCGCTTCCAAATCTGGGGTATCGTCAAAGCTTACATTTGCTGCATTCGAAATAACACCCTCGTTGTGTCCTTAAATCTGAGACCTTCATCTAAAGCGGAATTATTCTCTATCAGGATGATCATGGGCCTACCTTGCCTTGATTCAATCTGCACGACAACTCAATCAGTAGATCTATAAATTAATAAAAAGAGAGAACAAAAAATAAAAAAAAGTTTAAAAAACGTAAAAGTTAAAAAATTCAAAAGTATAGCATGCTAATGCATTTGTTAAGTTTTATTGTTAGCAGTTTCAGTTTCTCTGGAGAATTTGACTTTTTTATATTATCTATATTAGTATTAAAAGGATGAAGGACTATGTATAGATCACGAATCGGTGAAATCAAGATTACGACAATTCTTATTTTGTCTTATTTTGCTCACGTCATCTGAGAATAACAAATTTGAAAGCCATAGAAATTATTGAGTTTGTAATTTGACTTAATACCTGTAAGACATAAGGTCTTTGAAGTGCAAACTTTTTTTTTGTTTTTTGCATTTTGATAAGTCTGCAATTGTTCTGTTAAGTGTTCTTGCTCTAAGATACATCCTCGCGCGGATAATTTTTTTTATTTCCACATCGCAGTCAATGTCTTTGGCCAATTCAAGTAGATCTGTTTGGTAGCCTATACAAATTACTAAGCCTTCTCCGTTGAAGGATTTGAAGATGTTGCTCAAGTTCGTCAAGTCATTCAACATCTTTGGTGATGGCTTTGTCAAACCAACTTCACTCAGGTGGTCTACCAATGAATACGATGCGATATTTTCTTCGACTGAAATTTAGTTTCTTAGTTTATGGCGTATGTTTCCGGCCATATTTCCTAGGCCATCGATCTCTAACTGGCAAAATCTTCATCATCTTTGTTGCCATCAGTATTATCCTCTTCTGGTTTCCAAGCAATGCTTTAAAATATAGTACCCAAAAAGACATTTCAGATTATTTGTTTGTATAAGCAAAAGCAATGTCTTCAAATCGGTCAATGGCGCTTCCAAATCTGGGGTATCGTCAAAGCTTTCATTTGCTGCATTCGAAATAACACCCTCGTTGTGTCCTTAAATCTGAGACCTTCATCTAAAGCGGAATTATTCTCTATCAGGATGATCATGGGCCTACCTTGCCTTGATTCAATCTGCACGACAACTCAATCAGTAGATCTATAAATTAATAAAAAGAGAGAACAAAAAATTAAAAAAATTTTAAAAAACGTAAAAGTTAAAAAATTCAAAAAGATAGCATGCTAATGCATTTGTTAAGTTTTATTGTTAGCAGTTTCAGTTTCTCTGGAGAATTTGACTTTTTTATATTATCTATATTAGTATTAAAAGGATGAAGGACTATGTATAGATCACGAATCGGTGAAATCAAGATTACGACAATTCTTATTTTGTCTTATTTTGCTCACGTCATCTGAGAATAACAAATTTGAAAGCCATAGAAATTATTGAGTTTGTAATTTGACTTAATACCTGTAAGACATAAGGTCTTTGAAGTGCAAACTTTTTTTTTGTTTTTTGCATTTTGATAAGTCTGCAATTGTTCTGTTAAGTGTTCTTGCTCTAAGATACATCCTCGCGCGGATAATTTTTTTTATTTCCACATCGCAGTCAATGTCTTTGGCCAATTCAAGTAGATCTGTTTGGTAGCCTATACAAATTACTAAGCCTTCTCCGTTGAAGGATTTGAAGATGTTGCTCAAGTTCGTCAAGTCATTCAACATCTTTGGTGATGGCTTTGTCAAACCAACTTCACTCAGGTGGTCTACCAATGAATACGATGCGATATTTTCTTCGACTGAAATTTAGTTTCTTAGTTTATGGCGTATGTTTCCGGCCATATTTCCTAGGCCATCGATCTCTAACTGGCAAAATCTTCATCATCTTTGTTGCCATCAGTATTATCCTCTTCTGGTTTCCAAGCAATGCTTTAAAATATAGTACCCAAAAAGACATTTCAGATTATTTGTTTGTATAAGCAAAAGCAATGTCTTCAAATCGGTCAATGGCGCTTCCAAATCTGGGGTATCGTCAAAGCTTTCATTTGCTGCATTCGAAATAACACCCTCGTTGTGTCCTTAAATCTGAGACCTTCATCTAAAGCGGAATTATTCTCTATCAGGATGATCATGGGCCTACCTTGCCTTGATTCAATCTGCACGACAACTCAATCAGTAGATCTATAAATTAATAAAAAGAGAGAACAAAAAATTAAAAAAATTTTAAAAAACGTAAAAGTTAAAAAATTCAAAAGGATAGCATGCTAATGCATTTGTTAAGTTTTATTGTTAGCAGTTTCAGTTTCTCTGGAGAATTTGACTTTTTTATATTATCTATATTAGTATTAAAAGGATGAAGGACTATGTATAGATCACGAATCGGTGAAATCAAGATTACGACAATTCTTATTTTGTCTTATTTTGCTTACGTCATCTGAGAATAACAAATTTGAAAGCCATAGAAATTATTGAGCTTGTAATTTGACTTAATACCTGTAAGACATAAGGTCTTTGAAGTGCAAACTGTATTTTTGTTTTTTGCATTTTGATAAGTCTGCAATTGTTCTGTTAAGTGTTCTTGCTCTAAGAAATATCCTCGCGCGGATAATTTTTTTTATTTCCACATCGCAGTCAATGTCTTTGGCCAATTCAAGTAGATCTGTTTGGTAGCCTATACAAATTACTAAGCCTTCTCCGTTGAAGGATTTGAAGATGTTGCTCAAGTTCGTCAAGTCATTCAACATCTTTGGTGATGGCTTTGTCAAGCCAACTTCACTCAGGTGGTCTACCAATGAATACGATGCGACATTTTCTTCGACTGAAATTTAGTTTCTTAGTTTATGGCGTATGTTTCCGGCCATATTTCCTAGGCCATCGATCTCTAACTGGCAAAATCTTCATCATCTTTGTTGCCATAAGTATTATCCTCTTCTGGTTTCCAAGCAATGCTTTAAAATATAGTACCCAAAAAGACATTTCAGATTATTTGTTTGTATAAGCAAAAGCAATGTCTTCAAACCGGTCAATGGCGCTTCCAAATCTGGGGTATCGTCAAAGCTTACATTTGCTGCATTCGAAATAACACCCTCGTTGTGTCCTTAAATCTGAGACCTTCATCTAAAGCGGAATTATTCTCTATCAGGATGATCATGGGCCTACCTTGCCTTGATTCAATCTGCACGACAACTCAATCAGTAGATCTATAAATTAATAAAAAGAGAGAACAAAAAATAAAAAAAAGTTTAAAAAACGTAAAAGTTAAAAAATTCAAAAGTATAGCATGCTAATGCATTTGTTAAGTTTTATTGTTAGCAGTTTCAGTTTCTCTGGAGAATTTGACTTTTTTATATTATCTATATTAGTATTAAAAGGATGAAGGACTATGTATAGATCACGAATCGGTGAAATCAAGATTACGACAATTCTTATTTTGTCTTATTTTGCTTACGTCATCTGAGAATAACAAATTTGAAAGCCATAGAAATTATTGAGCTTGTAATTTGACTTAATACCTGTAAGACATAAGGTCTTTGAAGTGCAAACTGTATTTTTGTTTTTTGCATTTTGATAAGTCTGCAATTGTTCTGTTAAGTGTTCTTGCTCTAAGAAATATCCTCGCGCGGATAATTTTTTTTATTTCCACATCGCAGTCAATGTCTTTGGCCAATTCAAGTAGATCTGTTTGGTAGCCTATACAAATTACTAAGCCTTCTCCGTTGAAGGATTTGAAGATGTTGCTCAAGTTCGTCAAGTCATTCAACATCTTTGGTGATGGCTTTGTCAAGCCAACTTCACTCAGGTGGTCTACCAATGAATACGATGCGATATTTTCTTCGACTGAAATTTAGTTTCTTAGTTTATGGCGTATGTTTCCGGCCATATTTCCTAGGCCATCGATCTCTAACTGGCAAAATCTTCATCATCTTTGTTGCCATCAGTATTATCCTCTTCTGGTTTCCAAGCAATGCTTTAAAATATAGTACCCAAAAAGACATTTCAGATTATTTGTTTGTATAAGCAAAAGCAATGTTTTCAAATCGGTCAATGGCGCTTCCAAATCTGGGGTATCGTCAAAGCTTTCATTTGCTGCATTCGAAATAACACCCTCGTTGTGTCCTTAAATCTGAGACCTTCATCTAAAGCGGAATTATTCTCTATCAGGATGATCATGGGCCTACCTTGCCTTGATTCAATCTGCACGACAACTCAATCAGTAGATCTATAAATTAATAAAAAGAGAGAACAAAAAATTAAAAAAATTTTAAAAAACGTAAAAGTTAAAAAATTCAAAAAGATAGCATGCTAATGCATTTGTTAAGTTTTATTGTTAGCAGTTTCAGTTTCTCTGGAGAATTTGACTTTTTTATATTATCTATATTAGTATTAAAAGGATGAAGGACTATGTATAGATCACGAATCGGTGAAATCAAGATTACGACAATTCTTATTTTGTCTTATTTTGCTCACGTCATCTGAGAATAACAAATTTGAAAGCCATAGAAATTATTGAGTTTGTAATTTGACTTAATACCTGTAAGACATAAGGTCTTTGAAGTGCAAACTTTTTTTTTGTTTTTTGCATTTTGATAAGTCTGCAATTGTTCTGTTAAGTGTTCTTGCTCTAAGATACATCCTCGCGCGGATAATTTTTTTTATTTCCACATCGCAGTCAATGTCTTTGGCCAATTCAAGTAGATCTGTTTGGTAGCCTATACAAATTACTAAGCCTTCTCCGTTGAAGGATTTGAAGATGTTGCTCAAGTTCGTCAAGTCATTCAACATCTTTGGTGATGGCTTTGTCAAACCAACTTCACTCAGGTGGTCTACCAATGAATACGATGCGATATTTTCTTCGACTGAAATTTAGTTTCTTAGTTTATGGCGTATGTTTCCGGCCATATTTCCTAGGCCATCGATCTCTAACTGGCAAAATCTTCATCATCTTTGTTGCCATCAGTATTATCCTCTTCTGGTTTCCAAGCAATGCTTTAAAATATAGTACCCAAAAAGACATTTCAGATTATTTGTTTGTATAAGCAAAAGCAATGTCTTCAAATCGGTCAATGGCGCTTCCAAATCTGGGGTATCGTCAAAGCTTTCATTTGCTGCATTCGAAATAACACCCTCGTTGTGTCCTTAAATCTGAGACCTTCATCTAAAGCGGAATTATTCTCTATCAGGATGATCATGGGCCTACCTTGCCTTGATTCAATCTGCACGACAACTCAATCAGTAGATCTATAAATTAATAAAAAGAGAGAACAAAAAATTAAAAAAATTTTAAAAAACGTAAAAGTTAAAAAATTCAAAAGGATAGCATGCTAATGCATTTGTTAAGTTTTATTGTTAGCAGTTTCAGTTTCTCTGGAGAATTTGACTTTTTTATATTATCTATATTAGTATTAAAAGGATGAAGGACTATGTATAGATCACGAATCGGTGAAATCAAGATTACGACAATTCTTATTTTGTCTTATTTTGCTTACGTCATCTGAGAATAACAAATTTGAAAGCCATAGAAATTATTGAGCTTGTAATTTGACTTAATACCTGTAAGACATAAGGTCTTTGAAGTGCAAACTGTATTTTTGTTTTTTGCATTTTGATAAGTCTGCAATTGTTCTGTTAAGTGTTCTTGCTCTAAGAAATATCCTCGCGCGGATAATTTTTTTTATTTCCACATCGCAGTCAATGTCTTTGGCCAATTCAAGTAGATCTGTTTGGTAGCCTATACAAATTACTAAGCCTTCTCCGTTGAAGGATTTGAAGATGTTGCTCAAGTTCGTCAAGTCATTCAACATCTTTGGTGATGGCTTTGTCAAGCCAACTTCACTCAGGTGGTCTACCAATGAATACGATGCGACATTTTCTTCGACTGAAATTTAGTTTCTTAGTTTATGGCGTATGTTTCCGGCCATATTTCCTAGGCCATCGATCTCTAACTGGCAAAATCTTCATCATCTTTGTTGCCATAAGTATTATCCTCTTCTGGTTTCCAAGCAATGCTTTAAAATATAGTACCCAAAAAGACATTTCAGATTATTTGTTTGTATAAGCAAAAGCAATGTCTTCAAACCGGTCAATGGCGCTTCCAAATCTGGGGTATCGTCAAAGCTTACATTTGCTGCATTCGAAATAACACCCTCGTTGTGTCCTTAAATCTGAGACCTTCATCTAAAGCGGAATTATTCTCTATCAGGATGATCATGGGCCTACCTTGCCTTGATTCAATCTGCACGACAACTCAATCAGTAGATCTATAAATTAATAAAAAGAGAGAACAAAAAATAAAAAAAAGTTTAAAAAACGTAAAAGTTAAAAAATTCAAAAGTATAGCATGCTAATGCATTTGTTAAGTTTTATTGTTAGCAGTTTCAGTTTCTCTGGAGAATTTGACTTTTTTATATTATCTATATTAGTATTAAAAGGATGAAGGACTATGTATAGATCACGAATCGGTGAAATCAAGATTACGACAATTCTTATTTTGTCTTATTTTGCTTACGTCATCTGAGAATAACAAATTTGAAAGCCATAGAAATTATTGAGCTTGTAATTTGACTTAATACCTGTAAGACATAAGGTCTTTGAAGTGCAAACTGTATTTTTGTTTTTTGCATTTTGATAAGTCTGCAATTGTTCTGTTAAGTGTTCTTGCTCTAAGAAATATCCTCGCGCGGATAATTTTTTTTATTTCCACATCGCAGTCAATGTCTTTGGCCAATTCAAGTAGATCTGTTTGGTAGCCTATACAAATTACTAAGCCTTCTCCGTTGAAGGATTTGAAGATGTTGCTCAAGTTCGTCAAGTCATTCAACATCTTTGGTGATGGCTTTGTCAAGCCAACTTCACTCAGGTGGTCTACCAATGAATACGATGCGACATTTTCTTCGACTGAAATTTAGTTTCTTAGTTTATGGCGTATGTTTCCGGCCATATTTCCTAGGCCATCGATCTCTAACTGGCAAAATCTTCATCATCTTTGTTGCCATCAGTATTATCCTCTTCTGGTTTCCAAGCAATGCTTTAAAATATAGTACCCAAAAAGACATTTCAGATTATTTGTTTGTATAAGCAAAAGCAATGTCTTCAAATCGGTCAATGGCGCTTCCAAATCTGGGGTATCGTCAAAGCTTTCATTTGCTGCATTCGAAATAACACCCTCGTTGTGTCCTTAAATCTGAGACCTTCATCTAAAGCGGAATTATTCTCTATCAGGATGATCATGGGCCTACCTTGCCTTGATTCAATCTGCACGACAACTCAATCAGTAGATCTATAAATTAATAAAAAGAGAGAACAAAAAATTAAAAAAATTTTAAAAAACGTAAAAGTTAAAAAATTCAAAAGGATAGCATGCTAATGCATTTGTTAAGTTTTATTGTTAGCAGTTTCAGTTTCTCTGGAGAATTTGACTTTTTTATATTATCTATATTAGTATTAAAAGGATGAAGGACTATGTATAGATCACGAATCGGTGAAATCAAGATTACGACAATTCTTATTTTGTCTTATTTTGCTTACGTCATCTGAGAATAACAAATTTGAAAGCCATAGAAATTATTGAGCTTGTAATTTGACTTAATACCTGTAAGACATAAGGTCTTTGAAGTGCAAACTGTATTTTTGTTTTTTGCATTTTGATAAGTCTGCAATTGTTCTGTTAAGTGTTCTTGCTCTAAGAAATATCCTCGCGCGGATAATTTTTTTTATTTCCACATCGCAGTCAATGTCTTTGGCCAATTCAAGTAGATCTGTTTGGTAGCCTATACAAATTACTAAGCCTTCTCCGTTGAAGGATTTGAAGATGTTGCTCAAGTTCGTCAAGTCATTCAACATCTTTGGTGATGGCTTTGTCAAGCCAACTTCACTCAGGTGGTCTACCAATGAATACGATGCGACATTTTCTTCGACTGAAATTTAGTTTCTTAGTTTATGGCGTATGTTTCCGGCCATATTTCCTAGGCCATCGATCTCTAACTGGCAAAATCTTCATCATCTTTGTTGCCATAAGTATTATCCTCTTCTGGTTTCCAAGCAATGCTTTAAAATATAGTACCCAAAAAGACATTTCAGATTATTTGTTTGTATAAGCAAAAGCAATGTCTTCAAACCGGTCAATGGCGCTTCCAAATCTGGGGTATCGTCAAAGCTTACATTTGCTGCATTCGAAATAACACCCTCGTTGTGTCCTTAAATCTGAGACCTTCATCTAAAGCGGAATTATTCTCTATCAGGATGATCATGGGCCTACCTTGCCTTGATTCAATCTGCACGACAACTCAATCAGTAGATCTATAAATTAATAAAAAGAGAGAACAAAAAATAAAAAAAAGTTTAAAAAACGTAAAAGTTAAAAAATTCAAAAGTATAGCATGCTAATGCATTTGTTAAGTTTTATTGTTAGCAGTTTCAGTTTCTCTGGAGAATTTGACTTTTTTATATTATCTATATTAGTATTAAAAGGATGAAGGACTATGTATAGATCACGAATCGGTGAAATCAAGATTACGACAATTCTTATTTTGTCTTATTTTGCTTACGTCATCTGAGAATAACAAATTTGAAAGCCATAGAAATTATTGAGCTTGTAATTTGACTTAATACCTGTAAGACATAAGGTCTTTGAAGTGCAAACTGTATTTTTGTTTTTTGCATTTTGATAAGTCTGCAATTGTTCTGTTAAGTGTTCTTGCTCTAAGAAATATCCTCGCGCGGATAATTTTTTTTATTTCCACATCGCAGTCAATGTCTTTGGCCAATTCAAGTAGATCTGTTTGGTAGCCTATACAAATTACTAAGCCTTCTCCGTTGAAGGATTTGAAGATGTTGCTCAAGTTCGTCAAGTCATTCAACATCTTTGGTGATGGCTTTGTCAAGCCAACTTCACTCAGGTGGTCTACCAATGAATACGATGCGACATTTTCTTCGACTGAAATTTAGTTTCTTAGTTTATGGCGTATGTTTCCGGCCATATTTCCTAGGCCATCGATCTCTAACTGGCAAAATCTTCATCATCTTTGTTGCCATAAGTATTATCCTCTTCTGGTTTCCAAGCAATGCTTTAAAATATAGTACCCAAAAAGACATTTCAGATTATTTGTTTGTATAAGCAAAAGCAATGTCTTCAAACCGGTCAATGGCGCTTCCAAATCTGGGGTATCGTCAAAGCTTACATTTGCTGCATTCGAAATAACACCCTCGTTGTGTCCTTAAATCTGAGACCTTCATCTAAAGCGGAATTATTCTCTATCAGGATGATCATGGGCCTACCTTGCCTTGATTCAATCTGCACGACAACTCAATCAGTAGATCTATAAATTAATAAAAAGAGAGAACAAAAAATAAAAAAAAGTTTAAAAAACGTAAAAGTTAAAAAATTCAAAAGTATAGCATGCTAATGCATTTGTTAAGTTTTATTGTTAGCAGTTTCAGTTTCTCTGGAGAATTTGACTTTTTTATATTATCTATATTAGTATTAAAAGGATGAAGGACTATGTATAGATCACGAATCGGTGAAATCAAGATTACGACAATTCTTATTTTGTCTTATTTTGCTTACGTCATCTGAGAATAACAAATTTGAAAGCCATAGAAATTATTGAGCTTGTAATTTGACTTAATACCTGTAAGACATAAGGTCTTTGAAGTGCAAACTGTATTTTTGTTTTTTGCATTTTGATAAGTCTGCAATTGTTCTGTTAAGTGTTCTTGCTCTAAGAAATATCCTCGCGCGGATAATTTTTTTTATTTCCACATCGCAGTCAATGTCTTTGGCCAATTCAAGTAGATCTGTTTGGTAGCCTATACAAATTACTAAGCCTTCTCCGTTGAAGGATTTGAAGATGTTGCTCAAGTTCGTCAAGTCATTCAACATCTTTGGTGATGGCTTTGTCAAGCCAACTTCACTCAGGTGGTCTACCAATGAATACGATGCGACATTTTCTTCGACTGAAATTTAGTTTCTTAGTTTATGGCGTATGTTTCCGGCCATATTTCCTAGGCCATCGATCTCTAACTGGCAAAATCTTCATCATCTTTGTTGCCATAAGTATTATCCTCTTCTGGTTTCCAAGCAATGCTTTAAAATATAGTACCCAAAAAGACATTTCAGATTATTTGTTTGTATAAGCAAAAGCAATGTCTTCAAACCGGTCAATGGCGCTTCCAAATCTGGGGTATCGTCAAAGCTTACATTTGCTGCATTCGAAATAACACCCTCGTTGTGTCCTTAAATCTGAGACCTTCATCTAAAGCGGAATTATTCTCTATCAGGATGATCATGGGCCTACCTTGCCTTGATTCAATCTGCACGACAACTCAATCAGTAGATCTATAAATTAATAAAAAGAGAGAACAAAAAATAAAAAAAAGTTTAAAAAACGTAAAAGTTAAAAAATTCAAAAGTATAGCATGCTAATGCATTTGTTAAGTTTTATTGTTAGCAGTTTCAGTTTCTCTGGAGAATTTGACTTTTTTATATTATCTATATTAGTATTAAAAGGATGAAGGACTATGTATAGATCACGAATCGGTGAAATCAAGATTACGACAATTCTTATTTTGTCTTATTTTGCTTACGTCATCTGAGAATAACAAATTTGAAAGCCATAGAAATTATTGAGCTTGTAATTTGACTTAATACCTGTAAGACATAAGGTCTTTGAAGTGCAAACTGTATTTTTGTTTTTTGCATTTTGATAAGTCTGCAATTGTTCTGTTAAGTGTTCTTGCTCTAAGAAATATCCTCGCGCGGATAATTTTTTTTATTTCCACATCGCAGTCAATGTCTTTGGCCAATTCAAGTAGATCTGTTTGGTAGCCTATACAAATTACTAAGCCTTCTCCGTTGAAGGATTTGAAGATGTTGCTCAAGTTCGTCAAGTCATTCAACATCTTTGGTGATGGCTTTGTCAAGCCAACTTCACTCAGGTGGTCTACCAATGAATACGATGCGACATTTTCTTCGACTGAAATTTAGTTTCTTAGTTTATGGCGTATGTTTCCGGCCATATTTCCTAGGCCATCGATCTCTAACTGGCAAAATCTTCATCATCTTTGTTGCCATAAGTATTATCCTCTTCTGGTTTCCAAGCAATGCTTTAAAATATAGTACCCAAAAAGACATTTCAGATTATTTGTTTGTATAAGCAAAAGCAATGTCTTCAAACCGGTCAATGGCGCTTCCAAATCTGGGGTATCGTCAAAGCTTACATTTGCTGCATTCGAAATAACACCCTCGTTGTGTCCTTAAATCTGAGACCTTCATCTAAAGCGGAATTATTCTCTATCAGGATGATCATGGGCCTACCTTGCCTTGATTCAATCTGCACGACAACTCAATCAGTAGATCTATAAATTAATAAAAAGAGAGAACAAAAAATAAAAAAAAGTTTAAAAAACGTAAAAGTTAAAAAATTCAAAAGTATAGCATGCTAATGCATTTGTTAAGTTTTATTGTTAGCAGTTTCAGTTTCTCTGGAGAATTTGACTTTTTTATATTATCTATATTAGTATTAAAAGGATGAAGGACTATGTATAGATCACGAATCGGTGAAATCAAGATTACGACAATTCTTATTTTGTCTTATTTTGCTTACGTCATCTGAGAATAACAAATTTGAAAGCCATAGAAATTATTGAGCTTGTAATTTGACTTAATACCTGTAAGACATAAGGTCTTTGAAGTGCAAACTGTATTTTTGTTTTTTGCATTTTGATAAGTCTGCAATTGTTCTGTTAAGTGTTCTTGCTCTAAGAAATATCCTCGCGCGGATAATTTTTTTTATTTCCACATCGCAGTCAATGTCTTTGGCCAATTCAAGTAGATCTGTTTGGTAGCCTATACAAATTACTAAGCCTTCTCCGTTGAAGGATTTGAAGATGTTGCTCAAGTTCGTCAAGTCATTCAACATCTTTGGTGATGGCTTTGTCAAGCCAACTTCACTCAGGTGGTCTACCAATGAATACGATGCGACATTTTCTTCGACTGAAATTTAGTTTCTTAGTTTATGGCGTATGTTTCCGGCCATATTTCCTAGGCCATCGATCTCTAACTGGCAAAATCTTCATCATCTTTGTTGCCATAAGTATTATCCTCTTCTGGTTTCCAAGCAATGCTTTAAAATATAGTACCCAAAAAGACATTTCAGATTATTTGTTTGTATAAGCAAAAGCAATGTCTTCAAACCGGTCAATGGCGCTTCCAAATCTGGGGTATCGTCAAAGCTTACATTTGCTGCATTCGAAATAACACCCTCGTTGTGTCCTTAAATCTGAGACCTTCATCTAAAGCGGAATTATTCTCTATCAGGATGATCATGGGCCTACCTTGCCTTGATTCAATCTGCACGACAACTCAATCAGTAGATCTATAAATTAATAAAAAGAGAGAACAAAAAATAAAAAAAAGTTTAAAAAACGTAAAAGTTAAAAAATTCAAAAGTATAGCATGCTAATGCATTTGTTAAGTTTTATTGTTAGCAGTTTCAGTTTCTCTGGAGAATTTGACTTTTTTATATTATCTATATTAGTATTAAAAGGATGAAGGACTATGTATAGATCACGAATCGGTGAAATCAAGATTACGACAATTCTTATTTTGTCTTATTTTGCTTACGTCATCTGAGAATAACAAATTTGAAAGCCATAGAAATTATTGAGCTTGTAATTTGACTTAATACCTGTAAGACATAAGGTCTTTGAAGTGCAAACTGTATTTTTGTTTTTTGCATTTTGATAAGTCTGCAATTGTTCTGTTAAGTGTTCTTGCTCTAAGAAATATCCTCGCGCGGATAATTTTTTTTATTTCCACATCGCAGTCAATGTCTTTGGCCAATTCAAGTAGATCTGTTTGGTAGCCTATACAAATTACTAAGCCTTCTCCGTTGAAGGATTTGAAGATGTTGCTCAAGTTCGTCAAGTCATTCAACATCTTTGGTGATGGCTTTGTCAAGCCAACTTCACTCAGGTGGTCTACCAATGAATACGATGCGACATTTTCTTCGACTGAAATTTAGTTTCTTAGTTTATGGCGTATGTTTCCGGCCATATTTCCTAGGCCATCGATCTCTAACTGGCAAAATCTTCATCATCTTTGTTGCCATAAGTATTATCCTCTTCTGGTTTCCAAGCAATGCTTTAAAATATAGTACCCAAAAAGACATTTCAGATTATTTGTTTGTATAAGCAAAAGCAATGTCTTCAAACCGGTCAATGGCGCTTCCAAATCTGGGGTATCGTCAAAGCTTACATTTGCTGCATTCGAAATAACACCCTCGTTGTGTCCTTAAATCTGAGACCTTCATCTAAAGCGGAATTATTCTCTATCAGGATGATCATGGGCCTACCTTGCCTTGATTCAATCTGCACGACAACTCAATCAGTAGATCTATAAATTAATAAAAAGAGAGAACAAAAAATAAAAAAAAGTTTAAAAAACGTAAAAGTTAAAAAATTCAAAAGTATAGCATGCTAATGCATTTGTTAAGTTTTATTGTTAGCAGTTTCAGTTTCTCTGGAGAATTTGACTTTTTTATATTATCTATATTAGTATTAAAAGGATGAAGGACTATGTATAGATCACGAATCGGTGAAATCAAGATTACGACAATTCTTATTTTGTCTTATTTTGCTTACGTCATCTGAGAATAAGAAATTTGAAAGCCATAGAAATTATTGAGTTTGTAATTTGACTTAATACCTGTAAGACATAAGGTCTTTGAAGTGCAAACTTTTTTTTTGTTTTTTGCATTTTGATAAGTCTGCAATTGTTCTGTTAAGTGTTCTTGCTCTAAGATACATCCTCGCGCGGATAATTTTTTTTATTTCCACATCGCAGTCAATGTCTTTGGCCAATTCAAGTAGATCTGTTTGGTAGCCTATACAAATTACTAAGCCTTCTCCGTTGAAGGATTTGAAGATGTTGCTCAAGTTCGTCAAGTCATTCAACATCTTTGGTGATGGCTTTGTCAAGCCAACTTCACTCAGGTGGTCTACCAATGAATACGATGCGACATTTTCTTCGACTGAAATTTAGTTTCTTAGTTTATGGCGTATGTTTCCGGCCATATTTCCTAGGCCATCGATCTCTAACTGGCAAAATCTTCATCATCTTTGTTGCCATAAGTATTATCCTCTTCTGGTTTCCAAGCAATGCTTTAAAATATAGTACCCAAAAAGACATTTCAGATTATTTGTTTGTATAAGCAAAAGCAATGTCTTCAAACCGGTCAATGGCGCTTCCAAATCTGGGGTATCGTCAAAGCTTACATTTGCTGCATTCGAAATAACACCCTCGTTGTGTCCTTAAATCTGAGACCTTCATCTAAAGCGGAATTATTCTCTATCAGGATGATCATGGGCCTACCTTGCCTTGATTCAATCTGCACGACAACTCAATCAGTAGATCTATAAATTAATAAAAAGAGAGAACAAAAAATAAAAAAAAGTTTAAAAAACGTAAAAGTTAAAAAATTCAAAAGGATAGCATGCTAATGCATTTGTTAAGTTTTATTGTTAGCAGTTTCAGTTTCTCTGGAGAATTTGACTTTTTTATATTATCTATATTAGTATTAAATGGATGAAGGACTATGTATAGATCACGAATCGGTGAAATCAAGATTACGACAATTCTTATTTTGTCTTATTTTGCTTACGTCATCTGAGAATAACAAATTTGAAAGCCATAGAAATTATTGAGTTTGTAATTTGACTTAATACCTGTAAGACATAAGGTCTTTGAAGTGCAAACTTTTTTTTTGTTTTTTGCATTTTGATAAGTCTGCAATTGTTCTGTTAAGTGTTCTTGCTCTAAGATACATCCTCGCGCGGATAATTTTTTTTATTTCCACATCGCAGTCAATGTCTTTGGCCAATTCAAGTAGATCTGTTTGGTAGCCTATACAAATTACTAAGCCTTCTCCGTTGAAGGATTTGAAGATGTTGCTCAAGTTCGTCAAGTCATTCAACATCTTTGGTGATGGCTTTGTCAAGCCAACTTCACTCAGGTGGTCTACCAATGAATACGATGCGACATTTTCTTCGACTGAAATTTAGTTTCTTAGTTTATGGCGTATGTTTCCGGCCATATTTCCTAGGCCATCGATCTCTAACTGGCAAAATCTTCATCATCTTTGTTGCCATAAGTATTATCCTCTTCTGGTTTCCAAGCAATGCTTTAAAATATAGTACCCAAAAAGACATTTCAGATTATTTGTTTGTATAAGCAAAAGCAATGTCTTCAAACCGGTCAATGGCGCTTCCAAATCTGGGGTATCGTCAAAGCTTACATTTGCTGCATTCGAAATAACACCCTCGTTGTGTCCTTAAATCTGAGACCTTCATCTAAAGCGGAATTATTCTCTATCAGGATGATCATGGGCCTACCTTGCCTTGATTCAATCTGCACGACAACTCAATCAGTAGATCTATAAATTAATAAAAAGAGAGAACAAAAAATAAAAAAAAGTTTAAAAAACGTAAAAGTTAAAAAATTCAAAAGGATAGCATGCTAATGCATTTGTTAAGTTTTATTGTTAGCAGTTTCAGTTTCTCTGGAGAATTTGACTTTTTTATATTATCTATATTAGTATTAAATGGATGAAGGACTATGTATAGATCACGAATCGGTGAAATCAAGATTACGACAATTCTTATTTTGTCTTATTTTGCTTACGTCATCTGAGAATAACAAATTTGAAAGCCATAGAAATTAATGAGTTTGTAATTTGACTTAATACCTGTAAGACATAAGGTCTTTGAAGTGCAAACTTTTTTTTTGTTTTTTGCATTTTGATAAGTCTGCAATTGTTCTGTTAAGTGTTCTTGCTCTAAGATACATCCTCGCGCGGATAATTTTTTTTATTTCCACATCGCAGTCAATGTCTTTGGCCAATTCAAGTAGATCTGTTTGGTAGCCTATACAAATTACTAAGCCTTCTCCGTTGAAGGATTTGAAGATGTTGCTCAAGTTCGTCAAGTCATTCAACATCTTTGGTGATGGCTTTGTCAAGCCAACTTCACTCAGGTGGTCTACCAATGAATACGATGCGACATTTTCTTCGACTGAAATTTAGTTTCTTAGTTTATGGCGTATTATTCCGGCCATATTTCCTAGGCCATCGATCTCTAACTGGCAAAATCTTCATCATCTTTGTTGCCATAAGTATTATCCTCTTCTGGTTTCCAAGCAATGCTTTAAAATATAGTACCCAAAAAGACATTTCAGATTATTTGTTTGTATAAGCAAAAGCAATGTCTTCAAACCGGTCAATGGCGCTTCCAAATCTGGGGTATCGTCAAAGCTTACATTTGCTGCATTCGAAATAACACCCTCGTTGTGTCCTTAAATCTGAGACCTTCATCTAAAGCGGAATTATTCTCTATCAGGATGATCATGGGCCTACCTTGCCTTGATTCAATCTGCACGACAACTCAATCAGTAGATCTATAAATTAATAAAAAGAGAGAACAAAAAATAAAAAAAAGTTTAAAAAACGTAAAAGTTAAAAAATTCAAAAGTATAGCATGCTAATGCATTTGTTAAGTTTTATTGTTAGCAGTTTCAGTTTCTCTGGAGAATTTGACTTTTTTATATTATCTATATTAGTATTAAAAGGATGAAGGACTATGTATAGATCACGAATCGGTGAAATCAAGATTACGACAATTCTTATTTTGTCTTATTTTGCTTACGTCATCTGAGAATAACAAATTTGAAAGCCATAGAAATTATTGAGCTTGTAATTTGACTTAATACCTGTAAGACATAAGGTCTTTGAAGTGCAAACTGTATTTTTGTTTTTTGCATTTTGATAAGTCTGCAATTGTTCTGTTAAGTGTTCTTGCTCTAAGAAATATCCTCGCGCGGATAATTTTTTTTATTTCCACATCGCAGTCAATGTCTTTGGCCAATTCAAGTAGATCTGTTTGGTAGCCTATACAAATTACTAAGCCTTCTCCGTTGAAGGATTTGAAGATGTTGCTCAAGTTCGTCAAGTCATTCAACATCTTTGGTGATGGCTTTGTCAAGCCAACTTCACTCAGGTGGTCTACCAATGAATACGATGCGACATTTTCTTCGACTGAAATTTAGTTTCTTAGTTTATGGCGTATGTTTCCGGCCATATTTCCTAGGCCATCGATCTCTAACTGGCAAAATCTTCATCATCTTTGTTGCCATAAGTATTATCCTCTTCTGGTTTCCAAGCAATGCTTTAAAATATAGTACCCAAAAAGACATTTCAGATTATTTGTTTGTATAAGCAAAAGCAATGTCTTCAAACCGGTCAATGGCGCTTCCAAATCTGGGGTATCGTCAAAGCTTACATTTGCTGCATTCGAAATAACACCCTCGTTGTGTCCTTAAATCTGAGACCTTCATCTAAAGCAGAATTATTCCCTATCAGGATGATCATGGGCCTACCTTGCCTTGATTCAATCTGCACGACAACTCAATCAGTAGATCTATAAATTAATAAAAAGAGAGAACAAAAAATAAAAAAAAGTTTAAAAAACGTAAAAGTTAAAAAATTCAAAAGTATAGCATGCTAATGCATTTGTTAAGTTTTATTGTTAGCAGTTTCAGTTTCTCTGGAGAATTTGACTTTTTTATATTATCTATATTAGTATTAAAAGGATGAAGGACTATGTATAGATCACGAATCGGTGAAATCAAGATTACGACAATTCTTATTTTGTCTTATTTTGCTTACGTCATCTGAGAATAACAAATTTGAAAGCCATAGAAATTATTGAGCTTGTAATTTGACTTAATACCTGTAAGACATAAGGTCTTTGAAGTGCAAACTGTATTTTTGTTTTTTGCATTTTGATAAGTCTGCAATTGTTCTGTTAAGTGTTCTTGCTCTAAGAAATATCCTCGCGCGGATAATTTTTTTTATTTCCACATCGCAGTCAATGTCTTTGGCCAATTCAAGTAGATCTGTTTGGTAGCCTATACAAATTACTAAGCCTTCTCCGTTGAAGGATTTGAAGATGTTGCTCAAGTTCGTCAAGTCATTCAACATCTTTGGTGATGGCTTTGTCAAGCCAACTTCACTCAGGTGGTCTACCAATGAATACGATGCGACATTTTCTTCGACTGAAATTTAGTTTCTTAGTTTATGGCGTATGTTTCCGGCCATATTTCCTAGGCCATCGATCTCTAACTGGCAAAATCTTCATCATCTTTGTTGCCATAAGTATTATCCTCTTCTGGTTTCCAAGCAATGCTTTAAAATATAGTACCCAAAAAGACATTTCAGATTATTTGTTTGTATAAGCAAAAGCAATGTCTTCAAACCGGTCAATGGCGCTTCCAAATCTGGGGTATCGTCAAAGCTTACATTTGCTGCATTCGAAATAACACCCTCGTTGTGTCCTTAAATCTGAGACCTTCATCTAAAGCGGAATTATTCTCTATCAGGATGATCATGGGCCTACCTTGCCTTGATTCAATCTGCACGACAACTCAATCAGTAGATCTATAAATTAATAAAAAGAGAGAACAAAAAATAAAAAAAAGTTTAAAAAACGTAAAAGTTAAAAAATTCAAAAGTATAGCATGCTAATGCATTTGTTAAGTTTTATTGTTAGCAGTTTCAGTTTCTCTGGAGAATTTGACTTTTTTATATTATCTATATTAGTATTAAAAGGATGAAGGACTATGTATAGATCACGAATCGGTGAAATCAAGATTACGACAATTCTTATTTTGTCTTATTTTGCTTACGTCATCTGAGAATAAGAAATTTGAAAGCCATAGAAATTATTGAGTTTGTAATTTGACTTAATACCTGTAAGACATAAGGTCTTTGAAGTGCAAACTTTTTTTTTGTTTTTTGCATTTTGATAAGTCTGCAATTGTTCTGTTAAGTGTTCTTGCTCTAAGATACATCCTCGCGCGGATAATTTTTTTTATTTCCACATCGCAGTCAATGTCTTTGGCCAATTCAAGTAGATCTGTTTGGTAGCCTATACAAATTACTAAGCCTTCTCCGTTGAAGGATTTGAAGATGTTGCTCAAGTTCGTCAAGTCATTCAACATCTTTGGTGATGGCTTTGTCAAGCCAACTTCACTCAGGTGGTCTACCAATGAATACGATGCGACATTTTCTTCGACTGAAATTTAGTTTCTTAGTTTATGGCGTATGTTTCCGGCCATATTTCCTAGGCCATCGATCTCTAACTGGCAAAATCTTCATCATCTTTGTTGCCATAAGTATTATCCTCTTCTGGTTTCCAAGCAATGCTTTAAAATATAGTACCCAAAAAGACATTTCAGATTATTTGTTTGTATAAGCAAAAGCAATGTCTTCAAACCGGTCAATGGCGCTTCCAAATCTGGGGTATCGTCAAAGCTTACATTTGCTGCATTCGAAATAACACCCTCGTTGTGTCCTTAAATCTGAGACCTTCATCTAAAGCGGAATTATTCTCTATCAGGATGATCATGGGCCTACCTTGCCTTGATTCAATCTGCACGACAACTCAATCAGTAGATCTATAAATTAATAAAAAGAGAGAACAAAAAATAAAAAAAAGTTTAAAAAACGTAAAAGTTAAAAAATTCAAAAGGATAGCATGCTAATGCATTTGTTAAGTTTTATTGTTAGCAGTTTCAGTTTCTCTGGAGAATTTGACTTTTTTATATTATCTATATTAGTATTAAATGGATGAAGGACTATGTATAGATCACGAATCGGTGAAATCAAGATTACGACAATTCTTATTTTGTCTTATTTTGCTTACGTCATCTGAGAATAACAAATTTGAAAGCCATAGAAATTATTGAGTTTGTAATTTGACTTAATACCTGTAAGACATAAGGTCTTTGAAGTGCAAACTTTTTTTTTGTTTTTTGCATTTTGATAAGTCTGCAATTGTTCTGTTAAGTGTTCTTGCTCTAAGATACATCCTCGCGCGGATAATTTTTTTTATTTCCACATCGCAGTCAATGTCTTTGGCCAATTCAAGTAGATCTGTTTGGTAGCCTATACAAATTACTAAGCCTTCTCCGTTGAAGGATTTGAAGATGTTGCTCAAGTTCGTCAAGTCATTCAACATCTTTGGTGATGGCTTTGTCAAGCCAACTTCACTCAGGTGGTCTACCAATGAATACGATGCGACATTTTCTTCGACTGAAATTTAGTTTCTTAGTTTATGGCGTATGTTTCCGGCCATATTTCCTAGGCCATCGATCTCTAACTGGCAAAATCTTCATCATCTTTGTTGCCATAAGTATTATCCTCTTCTGGTTTCCAAGCAATGCTTTAAAATATAGTACCCAAAAAGACATTTCAGATTATTTGTTTGTATAAGCAAAAGCAATGTCTTCAAACCGGTCAATGGCGCTTCCAAATCTGGGGTGTCGTCAAAGCTTACATTTGCTGCATTCGAAATAACACCCTCGTTGTGTCCTTAAATCTGAGACCTTCATCTAAAGCGGAATTATTCTCTATCAGGATGATCATGGGCCTACCTTGCCTTGATTCAATCTGCACGACAACTCAATCAGTAGATCTATAAATTAATAAAAAGAGAGAACAAAAAATAAAAAAAAGTTTAAAAAACGTAAAAGTTAAAAAATTCAAAAGGATAGCATGCTAATGCATTTGTTAAGTTTTATTGTTAGCAGTTTCAGTTTCTCTGGAGAATTTGACTTTTTTATATTATCTATATTAGTATTAAATGGATGAAGGACTATGTATAGATCACGAATCGGTGAAATCAAGATTACGACAATTCTTATTTTGTCTTATTTTGCTTACGTCATCTGAGAATAACAAATTTGAAAGCCATAGAAATTAATGAGTTTGTAATTTGACTTAATACCTGTAAGACATAAGGTCTTTGAAGTGCAAACTTTTTTTTTGTTTTTTGCATTTTGATAAGTCTGCAATTGTTCTGTTAAGTGTTCTTGCTCTAAGATACATCCTCGCGCGGATAATTTTTTTTATTTCCACATCGCAGTCAATGTCTTTGGCCAATTCAAGTAGATCTGTTTGGTAGCCTATACAAATTACTAAGCCTTCTCCGTTGAAGGATTTGAAGATGTTGCTCAAGTTCGTCAAGTCATTCAACATCTTTGGTGATGGCTTTGTCAAGCCAACTTCACTCAGGTGGTCTACCAATGAATACGATGCGACATTTTCTTCGACTGAAATTTAGTTTCTTAGTTTATGGCGTATTATTCCGGCCATATTTCCTAGGCCATCGATCTCTAACTGGCAAAATCTTCATCATCTTTGTTGCCATAAGTATTATCCTCTTCTGGTTTCCAAGCAATGCTTTAAAATATAGTACCCAAAAAGACATTTCAGATTATTTGTTTGTATAAGCAAAAGCAATGTCTTCAAACCGGTCAATGGCGCTTCCAAATCTGGGGTATCGTCAAAGCTTACATTTGCTGCATTCGAAATAACACCCTCGTTGTGTCCTTAAATCTGAGACCTTCATCTAAAGCGGAATTATTCTCTATCAGGATGATCATGGGCCTACCTTGCCTTGATTCAATCTGCACGACAACTCAATCAGTAGATCTATAAATTAATAAAAAGAGAGAACAAAAAATAAAAAAAAGTTTAAAAAACGTAAAAGTTAAAAAATTCAAAAGGATAGCATGCTAATGCATTTGTTAAGTTTTATTGTTAGCAGTTTCAGTTTCTCTGGAGAATTTGACTTTTTTATATTATCTATATTAGTATTAAAAGGATGAAGGACTATGTATAGATCACGAATCGGTGAAATCAAGATTACGACAATTCTTATTTTGTCTTATTTTGCTTCATCTGAGAATAACAAATTTGAAAGCCACAGAAATGATTGAGTTTGTAATTTGACTTAATACCTGTAAGACATAAGGTCTTTGAAGTGCAAACTGTATTTTTGTTTTTTGCATTTTGATAAGTCTGCAATTGTTCTGTTAAGTGTTCTTGCTCTAAGATACATCCTCGCGCGGATAATTTTTTTTATTTCCACATCGCAGTCAATGTCTTTGGCCAATTCAAGTAGATCTGTTTGGTAGCCTATACAAATTACTAAGCCTTCTCCGTTGAAGGATTTGAAGATGTTGCTCAAGTTGATCAAGTCATTCAACATCTTTGGTGATGGCTTTGTCAAGCCAACTTCACTCAGGTGGTCTACCAATGAATACGATGCGACATTTTCTTCTACTGAAATTTAGTTTCTTAGTTTATGGCGTATGTTTCCGGCCATATTTCCTAGGCCATCGATCTCTAACTGGCAAAATCTTCATCATCTTTGTTGCCATCAGTATTACCCTCTTCTGGTTTCCAAGCAATGCTTTAAAATATAGTACCCAAAAAGACATTTCAGATTATTTGTTTGTATAAGCAAAAGCAATGTCTTCAAAACCGGTCAATGGCGCTTCCAAATCTGGGGTATCGTCAAAGCTTACATTTGCTGCATTCGAAATAACACCCTCGTTGTGTCCTTAAATCTGAGATCTTCATCTAAAGCGGAATTATTCTCTATCAGGATGATCATGGGCCTACCTTGCCTTGATTCAATCTGCACGACAACTCAATCAGTAGATCTATAAATTAATAAAAAGAGAGAACAAAAAATAAAAAAAAGTTTAAAAAACGTAAAAGTTAAAAAATTCAAAAGGATAGCATGCTAATGCATTTGTTAAGTTTTATTGTTAGCAGTTTCAGTTTCTCTGGAGAATTTGACTTTTTTATATTATCTATATTAGTATTAAATGGATGAAGGACTATGTATAGATCACGAATCGGTGAAATCAAGATTACGACAATTCTTATTTTGTCTTATTTTGCTTACGTCATCTGAGAATAACAAATTTGAAAGCCATAGAAATTAATGAGTTTGTAATTTGACTTAATACCTGTAAGACATAAGGTCTTTGAAGTGCAAACTTTTTTTTTGTTTTTTGCATTTTGATAAGTCTGCAATTGTTCTGTTAAGTGTTCTTGCTCTAAGATACATCCTCGCGCGGATAATTTTTTTTATTTCCACATCGCAGTCAATGTCTTTGGCCAATTCAAGTAGATCTGTTTGGTAGCCTATACAAATTACTAAGCCTTCTCCGTTGAAGGATTTGAAGATGTTGCTCAAGTTCGTCAAGTCATTCAACATCTTTGGTGATGGCTTTGTCAAGCCAACTTCACTCAGGTGGTCTACCAATGAATACGATGCGACATTTTCTTCGACTGAAATTTAGTTTCTTAGTTTATGGCGTATTATTCCGGCCATATTTCCTAGGCCATCGATCTCTAACTAGCAAAATCTTCATCATCTTTGTTGCCATAAGTATTATCCTCTTCTGGTTTCCAAGCAATGCTTTAAAATATAGTACCCAAAAAGACATTTCAGATTATTTGTTTGTATAAGCAAAAGCAATGTCTTCAAACCGGTCAATGGCGCTTCCAAATCTGGGGTATCGTCAAAGCTTACATTTGCTGCATTCGAAATAACACCCTCGTTGTGTCCTTAAATCTGAGACCTTCATCTAAAGCGGAATTATTCTCTATCAGGATGATCATGGGCCTACCTTGCCTTGATTCAATCTGCACGACAACTCAATCAGTAGATCTATAAATTAATAAAAAGAGAGAACAAAAAATAAAAAAAAGTTTAAAAAACGTAAAAGTTAAAAAATTCAAAAGGATAGCATGCTAATGCATTTGTTAAGTTTTATTGTTAGCAGTTTCAGTTTCTCTGGAGAATTTGACTTTTTTATATTATCTATATTAGTATTAAAAGGATGAAGGACTATGTATAGATCACGAATCGGTGAAATCAAGATTACGACAATTCTTATTTTGTCTTATTTTGCTTCATCTGAGAATAACAAATTTGAAAGCCACAGAAATGATTGAGTTTGTAATTTGACTTAATACCTGTAAGACATAAGGTCTTTGAAGTGCAAACTGTATTTTTGTTTTTTGCATTTTGATAAGTCTGCAATTGTTCTGTTAAGTGTTCTTGCTCTAAGATACATCCTCGCGCGGATAATTTTTTTTATTTCCACATCGCAGTCAATGTCTTTGGCCAATTCAAGTAGATCTGTTTGGTAGCCTATACAAATTACTAAGCCTTCTCCGTTGAAGGATTTGAAGATGTTGCTCAAGTTGATCAAGTCATTCAACATCTTTGGTGATGGCTTTGTCAAGCCAACTTCACTCAGGTGGTCTACCAATGAATACGATGCGACATTTTCTTCTACTGAAATTTAGTTTCTTAGTTTATGGCGTATGTTTCCGGCCATATTTCCTAGGCCATCGATCTCTAACTGGCAAAATCTTCATCATCTTTGTTGCCATCAGTATTACCCTCTTCTGGTTTCCAAGCAATGCTTTAAAATATAGTACCCAAAAAGACATTTCAGATTATTTGTTTGTATAAGCAAAAGCAATGTCTTCAAAACCGGTCAATGGCGCTTCCAAATCTGGGGTATCGTCAAAGCTTACATTTGCTGCATTCGAAATAACACCCTCGTTGTGTCCTTAAATCTGAGATCTTCATCTAAAGCGGAATTATTCTCTATCAGGATGATCATGGGCCTACCTTGCCTTGATTCAATCTGCACGACAACTCAATCAGTAGATCTATAAATTAATAAAAAGAGAGAACAAAAAATAAAAAAAAGTTTAAAAAACGTAAAAGTTAAAAAATTCAAAAGGATAGCATGCTAATGCATTTGTTAAGTTTTATTGTTAGCAGTTTCAGTTTCTCTGGAGAATTTGACTTTTTTATATTATCTATATTAGTATTAAAAGGATGAAGGACTATGTATAGATCACGAATCGGTGAAATCAAGATTACGACAATTCTTATTTTGTCTTATTTTGCTTCATCTGAGAATAACAAATTTGAAAGCCACAGAAATGATTGAGTTTGTAATTTGACTTAATACCTGTAAGACATAAGGTCTTTGAAGTGCAAACTGTATTTTTGTTTTTTGCATTTTGATAAGTCTGCAATTGTTCTGTTAAGTGTTCTTGCTCTAAGATACATCCTCGCGCGGATAATTTTTTTTATTTCCACATCGCAGTCAATGTCTTTGGCCAATTCAAGTAGATCTGTTTGGTAGCCTATACAAATTACTAAGCCTTCTCCGTTGAAGGATTTGAAGATGTTGCTCAAGTTCGTCAAGTCATTCAACATCTTTGGTGATGGCTTTGTCAAGCCAACTTCACTCAGGTGGTCTACCAATGAATACGATGCGACATTTTCTTCGACTGAAATTTAGTTTCTTAGTTTATGACGTATGTTTCCGGCCATATTTCCTAGGCCATCGATCTCTAACTGGCAAAATCTTCATCATCTTTGTTGCCATCAGTATTATCCTCTTCTGGTTTCCAAGCAATGCTTTAAAATATAGTACCCAAAAAGACATTTCAGATTATTTGTTTGTATAAGCAAAAGCAATGTCTTCAAACCGGTCAATGGCGCTTCCAAATCTGGGGTATCGTCAAAGCTTACATTTGCTGCATTCGAAATAACACCCTCGTTGTGTCCTTAAATCTGAGACCTTCATCTAAAGCGGAATTATTCTCTATCAGGATGATCATGGGCCTACCTTGCCTTGATTCAATCTGCACGACAACTCAATCAGTAGATCTATAAATTAATAAAAAGAGAGAACAAAAAATAAAAAAAAGTTTAAAAAACGTAAAAGTTAAAAAATTCAAAAGGATAGCATGCTAATGCATTTGTTAAGTTTTATTGTTAGCAGTTTCAGTTTCTCTGGAGAATTTGACTTTTTTATATTATCTATATTAGTATTAAAAGGATGAAGGACTATGTATAGATCACGAATCGGTGAAATCAAGATTACGACAATTCTTATTTTGTCTTATTTTGCTTACGTCATCTGAGAATAACAAATTTGAAAGCCATAGAAATTATTGAGTTTGTAATTTGACTTAATACCTGTAAGACATAAGGTCTTTGAAGTGCAAACTGTATTTTTGTTTTTTGCATTTTGATAAGTCTGCAATTGTTCTGTTAAGTGTTCTTGCTCTAAGATACATCCTCGCGCGGATAATTTTTTTTATTTCCACATCGCAGTCAATGTCTTTGGCCAATTCAAGTAGATCTGTTTGGTAGCCTATACAAATTACTAAGTCTTCTCCGTTGAAGGATTTGAAGATGTTGCTCAAGTTCGTCAAGTCATTCAACATCTTTGGTGATGGCTTTGTCAAGCCAACTTCACTCAGGTGGTCTACCAATGAATACGATGCGACATTTTCTTCGACTGAAATTTAGTTTCTTAGTTTATGGCGTATGTTTCCGGCCATATTTCCTAGGCCATCGATCTCTAACTGGCAAAATCTTCATCATCTTTGTTGCCATCAGTATTATCCTCTTCTGGTTTCCAAGCAATGCTTTAAAATATAGTACCCAAAAAGACATTTCAGATTATTTGTTTGTATAAGCAAAAGCAATGTCTTCAAATCGGTCAATGGCGCTTCCAAATCTGGGGTATCGTCAAAGCTTTCATTTGCTGCATTCGAAATAACACCCTCGTTGTGTCCTTAAATCTGAGACCTTCATCTAAAGCGGAATTATTCTCTATCAGGATGATCATGGGCCTACCTTGCCTTGATTCAATCTGCACGACAACT